>CM064483.1:993860-1186878 GCA_032716605.1 Paralithodes platypus
AGGGATGTCCACTATATCAAGAACGATAGAGCTTCAAGATAAAATTAGATAGACATATGGACAAGATGGGATGGGTATGAGAGGGATCTGCCTGGTATGAGCCATTTGGTTTTCTGCAGACTCCTATTTTCTTATGTTCTTTTGTTCTTATATGTCTTTTCTGCCATATGATACATTTTTCATATTAGGCAATTTCCTAGTATGCGAGGTTGCGTGTCGCCCATAAACTCGTGTATTGCGAGGACGGACTGTACAGTACAGTGCTCCCCCACTAAATGCGCCTTCAGTAAATGCGGATTCCCTATATGCAGTGGCTAATCAGAAATAATATATTTTAAGGACTCTGTAAATGCGGCTCGAAATTATGTACAGTATATGCGGTTTGGCCGTTTTGATTCAAGGGGAAATACGTACTTCCCGCCATATTACCGAGTGTCGCCTACCGAAAATGCGGCCGATAGATGGCGGGTTGGGAGCGGTAACGCATTCATCCAAATGTTAAGGTCATGTTTTTGCCCCCAAACACTAAATCTTTGGTACAGCCACTTGACCAGCAGTCCTCTATCTAAGGTAAATGGTGTTATATTTGTTGTTCTATTTTATATTTCTAATGTAAAGTGTATCTTTCTTTCAGAAATGGTTATTGGGTGGGTTATCGGGTGTATGGTAGGCTAAAAAGGGGTTAGTTTGGAGGGGCTGTCTGACCATAAGCATTTATTCCCATTTATTATTAACTCCACAATATGCGGATTCCGTAAATGCGGCGCATTTTGCAGCCCATATAGGTGCATTTACTGGAGGTGCACTGTATTAGCATTAATGACTGCAATTGTACAATTTACTTGAGACATCACCAAACTTACCTTTTACAAAAACCTTGTCCAAGTTGTCATACTATATTATGAAGAGGTACAAAAATCCATCTATCTATCTATTGCCTGATGCCGTGATCCCCGAAGGGGTGGCCACGAACGAACCGCCCCCATGCACCTCTGTCCCCAGTCAGTCGACGCCCCTCCCCCCAACCAGCACCGCCTTCGTTCATGTACTTCCTCACTCCATCCTTCCACCTCTCATTCGGTCTACCTCTCCCTCTCTGTCCCTCCACCTCGCTCTCGTACACCCTCTTAGCCATTCTCTCGCTTTCCATACGTTCCATATGGCCGAACCATCTCAAGTTGTTCCTTTTCACACTTTCCAGCACATCTACCTCCACACCACACCTCCTTCTTACTTCCTCATTAGTCTGTCTATCCCTCCATGTAACTCCGCACGCACGCACTCCTTAAGTAATTAATTTCCACTGCTCTCACTCTTGGTCTGAGTCTCTCAACCAACGTCCATGCTTCGCTTCCGTAAGTCAGCGTCGGGATTACCACACTGTCATGCAAGGACTTCTTCACTTCCATACTGACCACCCTATTTCTTGTTACAGCTTTTAGCGTTCCTACAACCCTCTTCCCCTGTTGTAACCTCTCCCGCACTTCTTCATCCATAGTCCCATCTTTACTCAACACACTGCCCAGATACTTAAAAGAGTTGACGATCTCCATAGCCTGACCGTTCAGCTTCACCTCACACTCTATGACTTCACCCCTTTCGAAGACCATAACCTTGCTCTTCCCCGCATTTACCTTCAAATTCCGTTTTTCGCACACTGTTCCAAACTCATTTACCAGACCCTGCAACTCCCATTCATTATCAATCATCAGAACTGTATCATCCGCAAACAGCAGTATAGGTAGCTTCCACTCAATTCCCTCCCTTTTCAGCGATACACCAACATCCACTGCTCTTGATAGTATTTCTTTCATGACTCCATCCATATATCCAAGTCAGTGGTACTCTAAAATTAAGAATCTTTGTGGCTTAAGTAGTGGGACTCCTTCGATCCCCTGTGTTTCCCATGTCCCTCGTGAAGATGCACCTGAGCTGATAAATAATCACTTCTCTACCATATGCCAGACCCTCCCCAAACTAGACCGCACCAACCTCCCTGCCTTCCTCCCATCCCCTTCCCCCCCAGTAACTGTTCAAGAATATGAAGTGGCCAAAAAGCTTTCCAGTTTCAAATAAAAAAGATCAACAACCCCAGTAGACCTACCCATGAAAATATACAAAGAATTTTCGGTTGAATTTGCCACCCCCCTTTGCTCGATAATTAATGCCTCCTTAAGGCAAAGTAAATGCCCTGCAGACTGGAAAACTTCATACGTCACTCCAATTCCCAAAACCCCCTCCCCACATTCTCTTAATGAACTCAGACCAGTTGCCATAACGCCCATCCCTAGTCTAATCTGTGAGGACTTTGTATTCACCTGGGCTTACTCACAAATCTGTCACTTAATAGATCCCCAACAGTTTGGCAACGTAAAAACCTCCTCCACCACTCACTGTCTTATTAGCTTCCTAGATTATATTTACACAAATCTTGAGAAGAGAAAGACTTCCCTCGCTCTTGCCTTTATTGACTTTAGGAAAGCATTTGACCTTGTTGACCACACCATCATCATCAACAAGGCCATAAAGTTGGGGCTACATCCTACCCTGGTTGCGTGTTTGACCGACTTCCTTAGTGACAGACGGCAAGCAGTGCGATATCAAGGCTTCATCTCCACCTTCCTAGACATCACATGTGGAGTCCCACAGGGCACAAAGATGGGGCCTCTATTGTTCCTCATCTTGATCAATGATGCCCTAAAGGACACTCCATTCCACTGGAAGTACGTGGACGACTCGACAGTCGGCATTACTGTCGATAACACCTCTCCTAACTATGACCCCCTACAGGACATCCTCGACCGTCTTCAAGCCTGGACCACAGACAATCATGTGACCATCCATCATGACAAGACAGTGGTCATGCACATCAACACCTCCGTTACCGACCTTTCTCCAACCACTGTCACAATTGGTCCTCATCCCCTTCAGCTTGTTGAGTCCACCAAACTCCTCGGAATCACTGTGGACAACAAGCTGAACTGGAAGAAACATGTGTCTACCACAGTCAGGACCGCCACATACAAGTTGTTTATGCTAAGGCGGCTGAGATCCCTGGGGGCACCGGAGAATGAGCTGAAGAGTGTATATAACATCTTCATACTCCCTAAGCTCACCTACGCCTCTCCCGCCTGGTCCTCCTCTCTAACCCTGACACAACAACGTCAATTGGAGAGAGTGCAGAGCAGAGGAGGGCTTGCAGGATCATCCTGGGTGGCACATACCCAGGGGACGAGGAAGCTCTCACCACCCTTAGCATACCTGCACTTTCAACCCACCACTACAACACACTCAAGCAGTTTGCTTGTTCACCCACGACACAGAAACTTACTTCCACCAGACGCCCCTAGACCAACACGGGCAGCTCGTCACTTCAACACACTCCAACCAATAAGGGCAAGAACTGACAGATACAAAAATGGGAGGTTTGACGTACCTCCCAACCTACCAAATAGGAAAACCTACTATTTGGTAGTAGTCTTGGAAAATCCAACGTCAAGGCTATTAACCTAATTGCAATGACGACTTGTCTATTTTGACTGCTATGTCGTCATTCCAACCGCGGTTAAAAAAGAAAACGTCTAGAGTCTACTCCTTATCTTGCTCTAGGAGACGTTGTACATTAACCAAAACTACCACCGAAGGTGAAAAAAGCATAGAAGAGAAGAAAAAGGGGTTTACCTTAGTTACCGCTTAAGGCCCATCCCGTGTTCCGTCATGTGCAGATCCCTGTCGAACGTGCGCATGAGCGACCCTCTCTTGTTATCACATCTCACGTCAGCAGAAGAACGCGGATGGGCAGGGGTCCGGCGTGAGGGAGGGTATTATGTACGTTGGATTTTCCAAGACTACTACCAAATAGTAGGTTTTCCTATTTGGTAGGTTGGGAGGTACGTCAAACCTCCCAATTTGTTAGTAGTCTTGGCAAATCCAACGTCAAGGCTGCGTAACAAATAGGAGGAGGACATCCAAGCCCAACATACCAAAAAAAAAACAATGCATAAAACAAAATTATGAATGACAAAGAAACACAATTTAAACAAGAGTGTTTAATAAAAGAGTGAAAAACTGAGGAGTAGCTTAAAAGAACAGTTTTAACACGTGCCCGTCATTCTTAGTAATGCAAAAACATAGACTTGTCTTAAACCAAAAAAGTACTGTACCCAAAATCCCTTTTCTTCCAAAACCAACAAAAACATTAAACACAATAACAAAACACAATTTTCAATTTGGTAAAAACACTTATGTACTGTATACATAATACATAATCCCAAACTTGCAATCAAGTGTTGCAAACCCGTACCCCCCCCCCCTTTTTTCAAATAAAACAAAGAGGGACAAGGGGGGAAGACCAGGTATCTTCGCCAGAGCTCTAGGAAACATGACTCCCGAGAGCTATCACCGGCCAAGGGGGTCGAACACTGGACATGGAGAGGTAGGAGATGAAGGAATTGATAGAATACCACAAAACCGCTGAGGCGATGTCAGGTAAGGATCGACTTTACAGGAACCGGAAGGAGGCAGCAAAGGATCGCACATCGTGGGCAGAACCACTACAAACAGGGTTACTGGCACGAATGGTCCGACAAATGTGGCGTCCCATCTGCACCTTCGAGAGCCTCCCACCTGTCCGAGGAGACACTCACACAGCAGTACCCGAAGGCAGCGCAACAGAGGAGTGCAAGGCTGACACCGGGCACAACACATGGCGAGTATGCCCACGCTGTAAAGCCTGGACGGTGAAAGGCTGGAAAACGTGGGCCTCCCTCTCATTCGTGGCAACAAAATGAGGGGAGGGGGCTAACGTGACGACATTCAAGGACGGGGAGAATCGCACGCATTCCTGGGACCGTGACAAGGCTGCTAGTGCAGACACCCTATCCCCAGTGGCCAGAGCGACAAGGAAGAGTGTACGCCCGAGCAACGGAACCGGTGTAGTGGCCCGTGTATACGTGTGTGAAGCCAGAAGGTCCAGAGCCCGCCCCAGATCCCACTGTGGAGGGATCTGGCGCGGAGGCGGTCGTTCCCGGAAGGCAGCCGGCATGAAGGAATCCAGCTCCTTCGGCGGAACGACCAGCCCAGTGACGGACTCAAAGACCTCCCGGACGGCAGACAAGTGGTTACGTATAGCGTCGACTTGAAAGTGACGTGTACGGAAGAGGTGAAACAAGGAGTGTAGGACGAGGGAAGGAGAGCGAACTGTCTGGCGAGTGTCCTGTATCCACCTCCAGTGGGACCCGTAAGTCCCCCAAGTCGAAGTCGTCCAGGAACGCTTCAGGAAGTCAGTCAGGTCCCGTCCGTGGACTGGGAGCCACCGTGCCTCATGAACATCCACGATGCGAAGGCCAACGAGGTCCGCAGGTCTCCAACCTGGCGCAAGTGGAAGTCGGAGACAGGTAGAGGGACCGGACCCGGGCACCACCGTGTCAACTGGGCGTACCAAGCCTGTGCCGGCCACAGAGGCGCGATTAGCCAGACTCTGCCGCGGTACAGCCGCAGCCTCGCGAGGACTTTGCACATCAACAGTGCGTCTGGTGGCGGAAATATGTATATCGACTGCCACCTGTTCCAGTCTACCATGAAAGCGTCCGGACCCCCCTCCGGAGGGCGAGGCCGGAGGGATAGGTACTGAGTCAACTTGTGCGGCTCCTTCGATGCGAACAAGTCGACCTCCGGAACACCCCAGGAAGCCGCGAGGTCGTCGAACACAGTCTGTTGCATTGTCCAGTCTACAAGAACGCCCTGTCCTCTCGACAGGGCGTCCGCCCACAGGTTGGCAGTCCCGGGCAGGTAGGAGGCATGCAGGGAGAAGGTGTGTCGGTTCGTGAGGAAGAACAACTTCACCGAGATCCCCAACAGAGTCAATGACCCGGAGGACCCCTGCTTTTGGATACAGTGGACAGCTGTCTGATTGTCCATCCCGAAGGCCACCGACTTTCCCCGAAGGGCCAGCGTGTGGTCCCTCAGGAAGAACAAAGGAACCAACAGTTCTAGGGCATGTATGTGTAGGTGTGTGTGTCCCACCCATCTGCCGTGATGTTGATGTCCCAGGTTTGATTGGTAACCCCACCCTACCTCACTCGACGCATCTGCGTCTACCCAGATCGTCGGCGGGGGGGCGGTCCAGGGCACAGCCGCAGAGAGCGTGCTCCGAGCAACCCAGTGTCCGAAGTGTCTGCGAATGGTACGCGGGATCGGCAGGAGCCGATCCATAGGGGTCAACAGAAACACCTCGGTGCCCATGAGGAGTAGGCGGCGTAGCCTGAGTCTCCCTAAGGGAATTGTCAGAGCGGCCCAATTCAGCGAACCCACTAATGAGTCCCAGAGCCTCCCCGGGCGCGAGACCGAGTGCAACACGGCGAAGACCTTCCGTCGAAGGTTCACCGCGTTTGGCAGACTCTGGGTCACCGTAGCGCTGGTCAAAACCCAGTCGAGACCGACCCACGGCACGACACGCGACGGGGTCAAGCGTGACTGGGGAACATCGATGGTGAACCCTAACTGTGTGGCGTGGTGAACGACTGTGAGGGTGTCGTGTACGCACAGTTCTAGGGCGCTGGAAACTATCAACCAATCGGCCAAGTAAAACAGGAGCCGGAGCCCGCTCCTGAGGAGAGGATCCAGAGCCTGCTCCACCAGTTTGGAGAAGATCCGTGGCGCGATGTGGAGACCGAAGGGAAGTCTGTCGAACAGGAACACACGATCGGAAGTCTGAACGGCCAAGAATCGCTGGAATCGAGGACGGAGAGGAACGAGCCAAGACGCATCCTTGAGGTCCAGCGACACTATCCACGACAGAGGGCGCAGGGCCAGGCGTACCTGGGGTACCGGCAGCATCCGAAACCGTGTGTGCACGATGGGCCCGTTGAGGGCCGACAGATCCACCACCGGTCGCATCGCGTCGCAGTTCTTCTTCGGTACCAGAAAGACACGGGAGAGGAAAACCAGGTGACCGGCGTTCACCCCCTTGACGATTCCCTGCTCGTGCATGGATGTGAACACATTGGCCACCTCTGAAGAGATGGGCCGGCGTCGGAGACAAGAGCGGAGTGGGGGTCTGGACTTCCATCTCCAGGTTAGACCCCTCCGCGCAATCTGCCGCCCCCACGTCCCTCGCGGCCATCGAGGGGCGCATGGGCGAAAACAACCTGTGGGAGCTCCCGAGAGGAGGGGAGCGACCCGGGCGGCTAGGCGAGAAGGAGAACAAGCAGACCGACCCGGAGAACCTACACATTGTTTTGACGTGGAGGTACCCCCGGTACGGTCCTTGCGGTCATGAGCGCCACGTTGATCTCCTCTACCCCCCCCAACTTCGTCGAAAAGGGCGGGCCACCCCAACCCCTGGCCGTCGCGGGTCTGACCCCGTCGAAGGGCGGCCGGAAGTGGAAGGCCGGCCAGCCCCGACACGGCGGGGATGAAAGGGGGCAAGAACAGAAGTGCGAGGCGGAACCGACACACTGGCCTGCAACGTCCCTGTCCTGCACCCGTGCATGGTGGCAGCACTTGCAGCAGCACCCTGAAGAGGACCGTCAGAAGGACGGGACTGAGAAGACCCTGCCCGCGACACAGCGCGTCGTTGCGTGTCTTAAGCAGGGTCCGCCGACAGAGAAGCGTAGCGTTCCCAAGCATCCTGCGCAAAAAGCCCCGACGTATATAGCGCAGAGTACAACAAACCCTGACGAATATCCAAGGGGGCTGTCCGGCAGAACGAGGACCGTACCGTCTGGCGTTGCCGAGTTGCCACGCACAAAACCGCCTTCAGCTCGGGAACCAAAGACACCGCGAGCCGAAGGTGGATCCGCCGAACGCGGTCCAAACCCTCGCGAAGATCGCCTGGTGCAGACGCCTCGATAGGCCGCAGGTGGTGAACAGATGTCTGGAGGGAACCTAAAAGACAAGATAAGAAGTTCGGCACCCACCGGCGCAAGGGAAAATCCTTGTCGACAGAGGACTTATCTGGGTGAGAGAAGAACGGGGTAGCAATAGAACAAAGTTCAAGAACGGGTGCGCTTATCCAGGACCAGAACGTGCCGTCCAACCCACCGACAGACACAAGAGGAGGCAAAAGCAGTGATGACTCCGGGGGAGGGACTGAAGGAGAGCCGTCGACGGATCGGTTGGCGAAGTCGAAGGCCTCAGCAAACCAGGCCCCCAATGGGAGAGGGTGATCGAGCATGATGGCTAAGCCAGGCGTACCGTCGTCGCACAAACCTGTCCCATAGGAGGACAGTCCCGTCAACACAGCCAGGGACTGAACATCCTGAAGGATGTCCCGGCGGCTGAAGTCTGACCAGAGCGTAGGCCTGCAGAAGGGAGGGGGACCGTAGCAGGGGTAGGTAGGGTGAGGCGCTGAGGGTGTGTCACCGCCAAAAAGCGCGATAAGAGGGAGTCTTGCATCGACTCCAAGCGCCCGTCGATGCGTGACACAACCCACCCCTGCATAGCCGACAATCGATCCGAGAGAGGCGACTCCCCCCAAGATTGGTCGCCCGCAGGGGCGAGCGTGAGCGGGAGCGAGACCCACGACACGAACCAGCAGCGTCGCGGCCCAAGGAAAGCGAGCGACGACGGTTGTGTCGCCGCTGAGGGACTCGTCCCTGATCACGAACGCCCGAGGGGAAAACAGCACCATCCCCTTCTTCCAGCGGGACCCAGGGGAGAGGGCCCGAGCAGGGAGAGGGCCAGGTGAACGGCCTTCAGTCGGGTCAGGGATACCCAGGGCGACGCGGATCCGGTCGTCAACAAAGGCCGGGGAACGGTGGCCCACAGTCCTAATGTGGCGGGAGACAATCGCCCACACTGACTGAAGGGAAGCAGAGGCCACTGCCGCCACTGAGGAACCAGGGCTATGGTTCACCACATCCACCAGGGCCATACACGGGCCACACAGAGCAGGGAGGTAGGCCGTAGAGGACACACATTGCGAGTGGCGCAAGCAGGACTTGTGGCACTCCAAGCACGGGGAGCTACAACCATGGCGAAAGCAAGGCATCCTACCTGCACTGGAAGAACACACACCATAATCAGCACGTCGACGGAGTAAGTGTAGAGAATGTCCAATAAGAACCAGGGAATGAGCATGGGGAAACAAGAACACACATGCAAACCGGTATCCGGACTCACCCTAAACCGGGAGCACAGAGGTAGGTGAGTAGGGCGGGCGAGGTGGAAGAGCACTAGCAGAACCTGCAAAGATGGAGAAAGTGTTAACCACCACTCAACATCTTACATGCAGGGCCTATAACACCAGTAAAGTGCACACACCAATATAGTTTCAGCCAACAAGATGACCTAAAAAAGGTCAACAGTGAAAACCAACTATTTCCGCAAATTTGCGGGCCTATTGAGGCATAACCGTACCGACACAACCCTCCCGCAAATTTGCGGGACCCCCCAGCGATCTCCGCAAATTTGCGGGGGGCCGAAACGTCCCAGAGGACCGAATCGAGCTCCCGCAAATTTGCGGGACCGGCCGAGATGGTCCGGCGCCGAAAAAGCGAGAGGAGCGTCTAGGGAATACCAAAAGTGGCCACAAAAATGCGTCATCTCCTTAACACTTCCTCCCCGGGCTGTCTTACCCAATGACGGTCGCCCCTACCCGGGCGAAATGGCTGAAAAACGTCTAGGCCTAGGCTACCGTATTTATGTTTATTTTCACTGCTAGAACTTTCCCACTCATCTATAATCGTAGTGCGGTTTTCAATCTGTATTTTGGCATTGAGTAGAGCTCTGTAAGTCAACTGGTTCAGTTGTGATGACGATTTCAGTGGAGCCAATATTGCAGAGATGTTGCCAATATGGGGGCTTTTCAGACACTAATTTTGTCATGAAGTCAGAACAATAACATTGAGGAGTCTTCTCCTTCTTGTTTTCGGAGGTGCGGTGACGAACGCTTGGGTTTGTTGACATACGTCGTACGCACGGCGTTCAGACCAAGCTTAATTAGGCTATTAAGCTCATGCCTTAGATAAGGCATACCGGGTAGCGGCCCTTCTTTCGTGCTGTCCTTACCTAAGGCAGACCGGGTAGGAAGGGTTAAGAACTCCAAGCTTGGATGGCCATCAAGCTGAGCAGTGTCTCCCTTGATACATAACCCTAACTCAACCGGTAAAGGGAGAGGCAAGGAAGACACACCAGGGGAGAGGAGGCACATCCCCCAGGAACCACCCAACCCACAGAGAGAGAGCAAAGCCCATGAGGAGAAGTGGCAGGAAGGGTGGCTTAGCACAAACAGGGGCCCCCCTGGGGTACCCCTGGATTGGGCAAAAGATGATGAAAGGATGGAGGTGAAACATGAAGGGAAAACAAAAACCAGTAAACGAAACTGGTGAGAAAAAGGGAGGCCTAGCCGTGAGCAGAGAATGTGTCAGGGGCGAAAAAACCCTGTGGTGTGAAGTAGGGGCCCCCCTGGGGTACCCCTGGAATATCACTAACCACCTGTCGCCCAGGCCCTTGAGACACAGTGAAGGCTCGAAAGGGGGGACTCGGGAATAACGCTATAATGCGGCCGACACAAACTCTACAAACAGCACCGCCACCATCGAAATCTCAGATTGTTTAGCAAACGTTACACCTTAGGCTATGAAAAAATGAAAACTCATAGGGGCATAGCAATTCCTGAATGAGAAAACGAGCTAAAAGCGAAACTATGCCCAGACTAACAGGAAAAAGAATATGAAAAGAGAAAGAATGAAAAACATACACGAGGAACGCCAGGCGCCCCCGTACCTTCGGTAGGCTATTTCCACACGCGTCTCCATTTGACACACTTAGGAGCCCATTTATGTGTGCCCTAGATCACGTAACATCTGTCTAACAAAAAAGAAGGCCAGATAAGCCGAAACGAACCTAAACAGGGTGAATTGAAAGGAGCACAACAAAAGCGGACTCAAACAATGGAGGCGCGTGAAAAAATGATAACAAGAGAGGGTCGCTCATGCGCACGTTCGACAGGGATCTGCACATGACGGAACACGGGATGGGCCTTAAGCGGTAACTAAGGTAAACCCCTTTTTCTTCTCTTCTATGCTTTTTTCACCTTCGGTGGTAGTTTTGGTTAATGTACAACGTCTCCTAGAGCAAGATAAGGAGTAGACTCTAGACGTTTTCTTTTTTAACCGCGGTTGGAATGACGACATAGCAGTCAAAATAGACAAGTCATCATTGCAATTAGGTTAATAGCCTTGACGTTGGATTTGCCAAGACTACTAACAAATTAGTCCTATCCCAACCATTGTAAATATTATTAATAATGTGTAATGACGGCCTGTCACACCATATATACGCGCCCACCTTTAATAATGTATGCATAAGTGTGTGTGCGTGTGTGTATTAGAATATATGTATGTATTTGCTTGAGTTTGTTTATGTATATGTGTATATATGTACAGTAAACTTCCGTTAATCCGAAGGGCAGCGGACCGGCCCTCGTTCGGATTAGTGGATTTTTCGGATTATCGGACTTTACCCCTATGAACCTGTGTATGACGAAAACATTGAGGCATTAGGCCACCCAAATGACACAATGGTGCACACACACATATCATATGTTCATGAAATCACTTCAAAAGTTTACCATTGTCATTGTAGCCTATTACCTACTTCAAAACATTCAGATTAATGGTCAAAGGAATCTGCTGATATAAACGTAAACACCATATGTCCGCATCGTCGTCTTCTTCTTCTTCCGTCTACTAGCGAGTTTGTCTTGCTCTTGAAGATCAGATCAGATGTGGTTCGGGAAGTAATGCCTTAACAACGGCACTTCCCTGAGAGGTTCTTGTAATTTTCCTTTTGTGATTTTCCTTTTGTGACATGCTCTGTTATATTATATTGTATTGAAAGCACCCTTGTCTTGTTGTCTTGAAAGCACCCTTGGGACGCTCCGATCACTGAACTATAAATAGTAGCGTATCGGAACGTCCAAAGGTGCGTTTTCAAGCTCAAGACTGAATGCGCTTGCAGAAAATGCGGTGCAAGCCAGTAGCGCATCGGAGCGTCTCAAGGATGCGTTCAAGAGCAAAACAAACTCTCTAGCAGACGATGTGGTGTTTACGTTTATATCAGTAGCTTCCTTTGACCATTAATCTGAATGTTTTGAAGTAGGTAATTGGCTACAATGACAATGGTAAACTTTTAAAGTGAATTCATGAACATATGATATGTGTGTGCTCCATTATGTGTCATTTGAGTGGACTAATGCCTCAAAAAGGGGACTTTGGGACTTCTTGAAATTCGGACCATCGGGTGAATTCGGATTTGGCCTCAAATTGAAAAATTCGGACTATTGGGAGATTCGAATCATCGGTCGTCGGATTGAAGGACTTTTACTGTATATGTGCATTTATGTATGTACAGTATATGTGTATGTATGTGCGCGTATAATTATGTGTATGTATGTATGCGTTAATTATCTATATATGTATGTGTCTATAGTGTATACTGTTTGTGGTTCGAGGCTCGAGCCCGGCTGAGAGTATTCTATCACACACACACACACACAAACGAACACACACATACACACACACACACACACACACACACACCTACACTAAAGAATGTCCCATATACTATAATTCCCCCAAGCTGTCTCTACTTATTTTATATCCTTCTTTTGTTCTCTACCGAGGATTACCTCCCATTGTAGTAGGCTTTACCTGACCCTACCTGTACGGACCCGTAGGCCGTTTCGCCTTTACCCTTTTCAAACTCCTCATTTGATCTCTTCCGACGTTTGACATTCCATTCTAATTGGCTTTACCTGACCTACAGTCCGTTGCCCCATTAACCCTTTTCCAATTACATACATACACATACATAACATTTTAAGACTGAGTGTTCCACACATAAGTGCAGTTTCAGTCTCTTGTCCTAATGGCGGCGTTCCAGGCAACCCTGTTAAGGGCTGCTTCACTTGTCAAGTTCTTGGATTTGAGATCGGCGCGTATAGTCCGATCCCAGGTCTTGCTCGGTCCACCCCTTGGTGCAGCTCCCTCCACAATCACAGACCTGCATTTTGTCACCCAATTTTGTTCATCCATTCTCTCCACATGTCCATACCATCCCAGTCTACTTGTACGCATCACCTCGCTAATACTCTTTATACCTAAACGTCTCCTCAGCTCAACATTTGTTATTCTATCCTGTAGCCTGGCCCCACACATCCATCTCACCATTCTCATCTCATTACGCTCCATTCTGTTGACATCCTCTACTTTAACGGCCCATGTTTCTGAGGCATACGTCATTGCACTTCTAACACATGAGGCATACACCTTTCCCTTCAGGGGGAGAGGCATTCTTTTCATGGTCAGGATTGGCATCAATTCTCTGAACTTCCCCCAGCCACACCTAATTCTAGCAACAGTGGCAGCCTCGGCCCCACCACCGGCAGAGATGGTATCTCCTAGGTAACAAAACTTGTTCACCAGCTCCAAAGACTCATTTCCAAAATTCACAGCCACAGGATCATCACTTAACACAAGCTCGCCTTTGCACACTACGCACTCAAATTTCTCTATTTCTGACTTATCCTTCGGCAGGGGCCCCTTTATTCTACTACAGCGCTTACTCCCATGGTGTACCCAACATCGACAGATGCTACATTGAATTGAGTTAACGCCCACTCCCTTTCCACACACTGCACATGGGTATGCACCGCTCTTTTCCACATTGCCTCGTCTCAAACTACAATGCATAACCTTGGTTTTGTTAATATTGACTCTTAAACCCTTGCTCGCCATGCCCTCTCTCCACTTTCTGAATTTGGCCTCAGCATCCTGCATACTGTCAGCTATTAGGACTAAATCGTCTGCATAAAACAGTTCCAACGGGAGTCCGCCTCTAAAAACTCTAGACAGCGCCTCCAAGACCATAATAAAGAGGAGGGGGCTTAACACTGAACCCTGATGGACTCCAACACGGACTGCGAATTCATCACTCAGTACACCTTTCACCCTCATTCCCTCATTTAATCTCTCCCAAGGATTTAACTCCCATTATTAGCCTCACCTGACCCTACCAGAACAGTGTTTGTATGTATGTATGTTTGTTTGCATACGTGAGCGTTTATAATAATAATAATACTAATAATAGTTCTTAAAGCTAGCGCATGCTAAGCTAGCTAAGGATAGCTCAATAAGGCCGATTAGGCGTATTTCCATTGGGGTCCTGTACTACTACCCCATCCCTTTGCTCATGAGGGATGGTAACGACTCAGTGCTTGTGAAAAATCTTTAATGCGCCGAGCGTGGGCGCGAACCCGGGCCTTCTGGGTGGAAGTCCGAGACGCTAGTCACTACACCAAGCAAGCCGGGCATGTGCACACTTACTGCATGTTCTTATGTTCTTATATATGTATGTATATTCTGACATACGGAGCCCTGTATGTTAATTTAAGAGTTAGAATTAGAGTTGATGGAGTGTCAAACTACCCAAGCGGCGAAGCAGACTAGCGAGCGAACCAGCGAGTGGGAAACCAGCAAACAAGCCTTCACACCTGCGTGCGTCATAGGGGACCCTGCAAACTACTTCGATGACCCGACGCTATGACGTATGATCGACGCCAGGAGCCCCCATTGGACCACACACCTGCTATGCAACTCGAGGAGCTATGATAGGGGCGCGCACCATCACTCGCCTCCTGATTCGTTCCTACACCCGGACTCATGGAATTCGATCCTAATGAAGAAATGTAAGGAAAACCTCTCAAAACCCCTGGCTATAATGTGGAGAAGGACTCTAGACACTGGTGACATACTAGATAGCTTGAAAAACGCAATAATTGCCCCACTGCATAAAGGAGGGAGTAAAGCACTACCAAAAAACTACCGCCCGGTAGCTCTAACCTCTCACATCATTAAAGTTTTCGAACGAGTCCTGCGAAGAAAAATTTCAACATTCATGGAGACAAATGAACTACACAACACCGGTCAACATGGGTTCAGAGCGGGAAGATCATGTCTCTCACAACTTTTGGAACACTATGACAAAATTCTTAAAGCGCTAGAAGAAAAGAAAAAACGTGGATGTCATTTACACCGATTTTGCTAAGGCATTTGATAAATGTGACCATGGTATAATAGCCCACAAACTGAAAGCAAAAGGTATAACTGGAAAAATCGGACGGTGGATATACAATTTCCTCGTAAACCGAAAACAATCAGTAGCAGTAAACTAAGTCACATCTGAGCCTTCGGATGTCAAAAGCTCAGTGCCCCAAGGAACAGTGCTAGCGCCCCTTCTGTTCCTCATACTAATTTGCGACATAGATACCAACACCAGACACAGTACGGTGTCGTCTTTTGCTGATGACACAAAATTAAGCAAGATAGTAAACACACAAAAAGACACGGGCAGACTGCAGGAAGACATGAATGTAGTGTTCCAGTGGACCAGGGAAAACAACATGCAATTCAATGAGGAAAAATTCCAATTAATACGGTACAGAGATAATAATGGTGTTAAAGAAATTACAAATTACTTAACAGAATCTAACCACATAATAGAACGGAAAGACAGTGTGAAAGACCTTGGGGTATTAATGTCTGAAAATATGGGTTTCAAAGTACATAACCAGGTCAAAGTGGCGGCTGCGAAACGTCTAACGGGTTGGATTCTGCGTACTTTTAAAACACGCAGTGAAGTACCTATGATAACGCTCTTCAAATCTCTAGTGCTACCACGGCTTGAATACTGTAGCGTATTAACATCCCCATACAAAGCAGGTGAAATAAATGACGTAGAGAGTGTACAAAGAAATTTCACTTCGCATATAAGTTCGATAAAACATCTACACTATTGGGAGCGTTTAAGAGCACTGAATCTGTACTCACTGGAACGTAGAAGAGAACGTTACCTAATAATATACACGTGGAAAATCGCAGAGGGTTTAGTACCAAACCTACATACTCCGATAGTCATGAAATTCAGTGATAAGAGAGGCTGGGAATGCGAAATCCCCCGGATGAATAACAGGGGTGCTATGGGCTCTCTGCGAGAGGGCTGGTTATCACACAGAGGCCCACGTCTCTTCAACAAACTCCCACGGCGAGTAAGAGACATGAGGGACATCTCGTTAGACAACTTCAAGAGAGCCCTAGATGTCGAACTGCAAAAAGTGCCAGACGAGCCCATCCTCGCAAGGGAGCGAGCTGTCGCTTCAAACAGTCTACTGCACCAAATCACCACCCATAACGAGGGGCGTCGCGCTCCTTGGTGCCGCTAGAAGAGCGGCGAACACATCTAAAGGTATCTAAAGGTAAGTATATAAGACCCGAGTAGTGGGCATTCAAATCAGTCTCATTTGGAGTTGGGGAAGGTGAACTTGCAGCTGGAGGAAGACGGGGTGAAGTATTATAATGGGATTGTGACTGTCAGTCAGATTATATAAGTGCATGTTAAGTGTGTTCGGTGTAAACACTTACGTTATGTTGGTTAGTGAGATATGTGATTGGGAATTAACGTTAATGCTACTATTATGTGCTTAACTATTTGATTGGGAATTAACGTTAACGCTACTATTATGTGCTTAACTATTTGATTGCGAATTAACGTTAACGCTACTATTTATGTACTTGACTATTTGATTGGGAATTAACATTAACGCTATTATTATGTACAGTACTTAACTATTTTAGTTGACTAACTTGTGGACTAAAGCAACTCTTTAAGTAATTGGGTTATGATGAAAGTAATACTATTGTTTTATATTACTACTTACGAGTTATTTCATTTTCTTTTAATTAAGCTTAACAGTGCTTAGTACGGTGATGCTATTGTCTCATATTAGTAATATCGCCTTAGACTAACATGGCTGTGTTAATATTACTTCTAGTGATTTCCTAAGCTGAAGAAAATTATTTTAGCTTCAAAATATTATTTTTGCTTTTCATATTATTTGAGTGAGACCTGAATCGAATCTATGAAGCGATCCTGTAACTTAATTTACTTATAATCAAACCTCAATGTTACGTGGTTAAAAAATACATTTAACTAATTATTAAATATATATCTAACTTTTTATGTGACTTTGATATAAATCCTGATGATAATAATAATATAATACTGTTAACGTAAGACAAGAACCAAGAATAATTACATTAAATATAAATAAAAGGACATATAAGAAAACTATCTATTCATTTCAAAAAGGGTAAGAGACAGAAATATTCGTACTTTAATATTTATCTTTCAAGACTTTTTATAGAATTAATAGTCCTTCTTTAGATATAACTTCTTCGGTTCATAACCATAGCCTACTAAGCTTCGGTTAAATAATAATTCTTTACAAATACTACATGACTTTCATTAGTTTCAGTATTTTTTCATAATTAAAGAGTATCAGTCAATAAAGGATACTAAGTCCTAAGATCCAAAAGGAAAGGAAGCAACAACAGGAAATAATTTTATTAGATTTTACTTTTGTTTTGCCTTCAGCTGACTGATACCTTAATATATATCTCTGTGCTACCTAGATTCATCAAGTTAACCACTTGAGGATCAAGATACGTAACAATATATATGCGTATGTATGTGTGTACGTATGTGTATATATGTATGTTCTGTATATATATAAGTAAAATAAATGTGTACTGTATATGCACTGTAAATCACTTACTCTCATGGTTAATTTATGATAATTTGTATTTTGCACTAGCATAATTATTGTATTAATTTATTTTTTAATGTAAAGTATATTATACTCACACATTGTAAACTGAGCTTACCATTTTCATATCTGTACATCTCATGTTCATCCACTAAATTGTAAAATGTGTATTTTCAGCTCATGAGGCTGCCATTCTTTAATAAACCGTTTTTTATTATTATTATTACTATTATTATTATTATTATATACAGTAAACAACCACGGGGACATCACACACCCCTGTTTCAAACCAACATTCAGGTCAAAGAACTCGCTCTGCTCACTCTCCACACGTACTGCCGCCTTTGCACCCTCATACATGCTCTTCACTGCTTTCAGCAACTTGCCCTCTACTCCGTATATTCTAAGTACTTTCCACAAACCTTCTCTATCCACTCTGTCATAGGCCTTTTCCAAGTCCATAAAGGCAACATACACCTTTTGTTTATTCTCCAGATACTTCTCCACAATATATTCCATGGTAAAAATCTGATCTACACATCCTCTTCCCTTCCTAAAACCTCCCTGCTCGTCGCCTATCCATTTCTCCGTTCTCACTCTCACTCTCTCAATCACTACCCTACTGTATACCTTCCCTACTACGCTTAGAAGACATATTCCTCGGTGGTTACCACACACTCCTCTTTCCCCTTTGCCCTTATATAGGGGGACTATTATGCCAGTCTTCCAGTCATCAGGTGCACTCCCCTTCTCCCATGCTAGTTTGCACATTTTCCATACCCATTCTATCACTATCTCACCACCATACCTCAACATTTCCCCACACACTCCATCTGTTCCTGGTACAAAAATACTGGTAAAAAATTTAGATATATTTTAACAAAACAATTCTCAAAACTCTCACAATCACAATTTAAAGACTCTTCAATATACTTAGTTTATGGAATCCACAATAAATAAATAATAAACCATTATGTTAGTGCTAAAAATGGTGCTTTCAGACTCAAATTACCGTACAGCACACCAGTACTAAAGAATTAACTGATAACCTGTACGAAAAAATTTGTGGTCTCAGAATGTCTCCCCCTATAATTTGACAGTTTTCAGTTGTTTCTGATCACTCTTTGACTACCGTACTTTGCAATAGGTCATAGAATTTTCATAATAGTGCATTTTCACCTGTAGCCTACACATTTTATTCACCACAGATAAAGGCAATATTGTATTTGACTGTACAACGGTCTACTCATGACGACAACAGTACCAGTAATTTTCAAGTTTAGTCAGAGAAAATGCAAGTTCCAGTGCACCTAGAACAAAAATTTGAGGGGGGATGGGCATATTTATTTATCTTTTTAATGTTTTTGTTTTTGTTTCCTCCCTAGACCTCCATCAAGCTTAAAAAAACACCCAAAGACCCCTTCAGTTTGGATATTTGTACATTTTAAAAAGGCCGGTTACCACTATAGCACAGGCTCACTATCGCTCGCAAGAACAAAAATTTGACACCTAAATTGTACGAAAGATCTTAACATTGACAAAGAAATGGGGTGACAGGTCTTAAAATTGCCAAACTAATGGGCCGAACGTCTGAACAATAATGGGGCTAAACATGAGGGAGAAGGGGGTCCAGAAAAACCATCCATCCCCCCTTAACCCGGCAAGTGCGGGAAGACTCTTAAGATTTTCCCCGGGCGACTGTGGGAAGACTCTTAAGATCCTGGGCCTAAAAAAATCCATTTAAAACACCCCAAAAAAACTTGAACCCTTTTTTTTTTTTTTTTTTTTTTGCCCCTGCGCCATGCCAAATATCACTCCTCCACATCCCCTCCTTCCTTCAATTATCACCTATTTTCCCTGTTATTCCCTTATTCTGTGGTCTATTTTCGTGCTAACATTAGCGAGTTGCAAGCAGGGCGTTGTCATCATTGTTACCAAGCGTGGGAAAGAGCGAGAGAGAGAGTATTGCGCAACAGTGTCTCTCCAGACATGGGAGGAGTGGAGGAGTGGGAGGCTGCCTCAGCCTTTGGTTATGTAACTCCCGGCCTCTATCGCCGATTTTGACCAGCCAAACACTGTTTCCACTTGTTTTATTGTGGTAACTGGTTAATATCTTCATATTAATGGTAAAATAGGCGCATATGAATAAGTATTAACGATATTTATGGTAAAATAACGATGTTAGTGATGGGAACAGCTCAAATACGTGCGCACAGGCGTGTGGTGTCTCATACCCCCCATGAGCAGCGGAGAGGTTAAGGGCAAAACAGAAATATGATCTGTGTAACTTAAATGTATAGCCTATAAGGAATACTACAGTCTATTCATTATAATTAGGCCAGAAATCTTGATCACTAGCGTCATTAATTAAACAAATATACTAAGGTAATTGAGCTAATATTTCCACCATTTGGGAAGAGTCAGCCAGAGAATGGATGTGGAAATTTACAGCCCATTTGCTCAAGCCCTTTTTAGGTTATAGAAGTTTGAGGTTATGATTTCCGGCCTACTTATAAAGAATATAGTCAGTTCGCACATGATGTTCCAATTTGTGTTTGAAATAAATAAAAAAACTACTCACAGTAAATTAGTAGAGATTGATGTCATAATGTACGATAGTTAACTCCTTCTGTACCGGCAACGTCTTTTTAATTTTATTCTTGCTGTATTTAGACGATTTTGTGCCATTTAAGAAGGATCTGTGGTAGTAAAAACGGTTAGCGAGTTAGTTCGAAGCCTATTAATTGCTGAATAAAACCGTCTAATAGTAGTCGGAATAAAGTTAAACAGACGGCACCGGTAGTGAAAGGATTAACCACCATAACGTAATTCTCATCCTGTTCTGGTTACCATTAGACAATTTTCTTTACTTTATAATCTACCTCTATGACTCAAATGAGTAAATAATATGATCTCAATAAACCCTCTGAATAACAGGTCCTTCTGAAACTGCATAAAATTATCTAAATTTAGCCAGAATGAAAGGTAAAAAGATGTCATGGTACTGAATTAAAATGTAAAACTTGCAAACTAAACAAACTAAAACTTGGGTTACTGAAGGTAGTACAATAAAATTGCTCATTATATAAATAATATACATGATACTGTGAGATTTTTTCCTTTAATAAAGCTTCTCTTTTAACAATAATTCACATGAAAGATACCGCTATTTTACTTATAATTTGTGGTCTTCTTTACATTACTTTAATGTACAGTACTGTACTTTGTTGCCTCAAGGGACTACTTATGGGAACACTCCATATTTCAAGACACCTTCTACAGCCAGTGGGCGAACAGAGGTATTTCATTGTCCAGATCTCTCTCAAATTGCTATTAAAATAACTTTTAAGCTCATTCCAAGGACCACAAATCGGTCTTTGAGCTGCACATCCTACAAGGGATAGGGAAAATTGAGTAACATTATCTCAAAGTTGTTCTATTTTTGAGCTTGCATCCACGCACTTTAGAGGAAAATAACATACTTAAAGATACTCAACACGGCTTTCGTAAAAAACGTTCCTGTTTAACAAACCTCTTAGACTTCTTCCACAATATCCTCAACCTCTACGATGAGAGTAAAGCTGTAAATATACCTTGATTTTCAAAAGGCCTTTGACAAAGTTCCCCACAAACGTTTACTGCTAAAACTAAAAGCGCATGGAATACAAGACGGTGTGTTGAAATGGATAGAAAATTGGCTCAGCGACAGAAAGCAAAGAGTAGTCATAAACGGTAAGGCATCTAAATGGACCAATGTAAGTAGCGGGGTACCCCAGGGATCGGTACTAGTAGGACCAATTCTCTTTCTAATTTACATCAACGACATAGATGAGGGTCTCACCTGTACAATCTCAAAATTTGCTGACGATACAAAAATTGCAAATAGCGTACTCTCAAAAGAACAAGTTGACGATATGCAACACAATCTAGATAAATTGTCATGTTGGGCCCAAATTTGGCAAATGAGTTTCAATGCGGATAAATGTAAAGTACTACATATCGGATACCTAAATGAGAAAGAAACTATTCGATGAATGGCACTCAGCTTAAGAATGTAAACAGAGAAACCGATCTGGGAGTAACAATATCGAGTAACCTAAAACCGAGTCAACAATGTTCAGAAGTTGTTAAGAAGGCAAACAAAATAATTGGCTTTATAGGCAGGTCATTTGAGCATAAATCCAAAGAAGTTATCCTAACCCTTTACAATTCCTTAGTCTGCCCTCTTCTGAAATACTGCGTTCAATCCTGGTGCCCTTATTACCAAAAAGATATAAACAAGCTAGAACGAGTTCAACGTAGAGTTACCAAAATGATACCTAGCTTAACCCTTGTCTAGCGGGGTGTTTTGGGCTCATTTGGGCATATTCAGGCCCTCCTGAATGATCAATCAAGTATCTGCATGAAAAGAAATGTATTCAGCAAAAAACTAGGCGCTAAAAGCTTCAAAATGAGACCAGAACGAGCTACGTAGCACTCGTGGTTCTCTTGCAGTGGTGCCACGAACATGGGAGTTTAGCGTATAGCGGTATATTTTTCCCAGCTATGCTCACTACTGGCTACATTGCCAGCCTCTCGAGAACACAGGGAACATGAGTTAATAGGCGGCGGTAAGCCCTGGGAGTCGGCTGTCTGGCCCGCTGCGCTCCCGGCCATTTGCACTCGATTTTAACCCTTTAAAAGCCTTAATAATGCGCCTAACTTGCTGCAAATTGGTGCACGACTTAAGTCGAGCACCGCCAATAAGGGGTTAAAGAACAAACCATACGAAGAGCGTCTTAGAGAATTAAATCTATTTCCTTTAACCCTTGGGATCCGGGAGGCCTCATATGAGGCAAAACGTATTTTGGTTAGGAGTCCGGGAGGCTAAAAATCCCCGCTAAAATCATCATAACTCGGCAACCACGCGTCGTAGCGATGTCATCTCAACGGCAGTCTACAGATAACTAAGATATTCTATCTATCTATCTATTGCCTGACGCCGTGATCCCCGAAGGGGTGGCCACGAACGAACCGCCCCCATGCACCTCTGTCCCCAGTCAGTCGACGCCCCTCCCCCCAACCAGCACCGCCTTCGTTCATGTACTTCCTCACTCCATCCTTCCACCTCATATTCGGTCTACCTCTCCCCCTCTGTCCCTCCACCTCGCTCTCGTACACCCTCTTAGTCATTCTCTCGCTTTCCATACGTTCCATATGGCCGAACCATCTCAAGTTGTTCCTTTTCACACTTTCCAGCACATCTACCTCCACACCACACCTCCTTCTTACTTCCTCATTAGTCTGTCTATCCCTCCATGTAACTCCGCACGCACTCCTTAGATATTCTACAATTTGCAAAAAAACCTGACTGCTCTAGGTGGTCTCAATCAGTAGCTACTGAATTATGAAGCTTGACTGTACGAAAATGGCCCCGGACACAGCGAACCGCCTCATATGAGGGCCCCCGGATCCGGAGGGTTAACCCAGCGCAGATTAAGAGGTGACTTAATTCAAGTGTTCAAAATCATCAAAGGCATCGACAATATGAACTGTAGTAAGTACTTCACTATCGACCAATCTAATTACACGCGGGGAAACGGTTGCAAAATTATTGGTAAATCTTTTAACTCACACGAATCTAAGAATTTCTTCTTCAATCGAGTTGTCAACTTGTGGAATGGGCTTCCCCCGAGACGTTATAGACTGCAGCACCGTTGATTCATTTAAACTCCGCCTAGACAAATATCTCGCATCAAACCCGCGACTGAGCGTTTGTAAATTAATAACTTTATTTTATCCCCCCCTCAGTTACTAACCCATCTGTCCCCTACTAACTTCCTAATCCTGCCACAGACATTAGTTCCAGGGTAGTAATTCCCTTTCCAATGTTCCCTTACCCACTCTAAACCACTGTTTGGACACTTGATCCTCAGTGTTTTGGAGGACAAGCAGCCTAGAAGGGTCACTAGACCTGTTGTTGCTTGATTTCCTTTGTACTCCTTTGTACTTTCGTTTCAAGCACTGGCACAGTTCCCTGCACTACTGTCTTTACAAAGGCTGGCCAGTTTTAGTTAAGTCTAGCAGTGCTAATGTTGATCATGTATAATTTTACCTCTGGACTATTATACTGTACCAACAAACACACACAAAATCTGGCAGATTTCATGATATTAATCATCAGGTATAACTCAGAACTGTTAGAATTAATCAAAACTGAACAGTCTATGTAAAGTTCAAGATGAGAGTTCCTTAAGACTACCGTACCTTTTACTTTTTACTGTACTGCATATCTAAAATGTAACTTTTATTTATATTTCACCAATTAAAGATACGGTACACAATACTTAAAGTTCCTAGTTTTCTACACTACTAAACAGGTGACCCAAATAAAGGCAAATCTCTTTACAAAATACCGGACTGTGTGCCGCCTCAGACCAGTGACTTGGACATGTAGACTCCATCCAGTTCATACCCAAGTTTCCTGTAGTAGTTTCGTGTTCCCACTCCTGAGGAAAGGAAGTAAAGAGGGAGTTAAGTGATCACTCTTTCCAGTATTTACTTTTTAAGACATTTGGTCATTATACCCAGATAATATGTGATTGAGTATTGTCAGCATGTGAGTTATCAAAGTCAGAGGGAGTTGCCACATCATTAACCCATGGACTGCAAAAAAATGGGCAAAAAAATAGGTAAAGTTATAAGAGGGAGGGGGTGTGGTATAATGGGGGGGAGAGGAATGGAGGATGTTTTTTTTTGTCTAGGTCTCAACCTTGGGACTTTAGTATGTTCAGTAGCCTGTAACTCTTACACCTGGTTCACACATAGCCGAGTCGGTGCGCGAGTCCAACACGAATCACACTCGTCGATTATCGCCGTCGCTGGAGGCCGAGTCGGCCGCGAGTAGCAATTGCTCCCGAGTCAAGGAGAGTGTAACACGAGTTAACTCGAGTCAATACGAGTCAACACGTGTCCATGCAAGAGTCTGTATGAGTAACTGAGAATCAAAACGAGTGTAACACGAACCAAACACGAGTGTCCAAAATTTGAAAAATAACGGCCACATTCCAGAGCACGCAAACAAAGAGTATGGACGAGTCTAACACGAGTCAACGCGAGTCAACGCGAGTGTTACACGGATCAACATGTGTGTTACATACGTGTTGTTGCGTGTAGACACGTGTTGATTCGTGTTGATTCGCCAACGTCGAAATGATGACGAAAAGCGACGAATCACCAAAGAGTGTTACACGGGTTTACACGAGTCAACACGAGTTAACACGAATAATGAAGTTATTCAGAATTCAGCACGAGTTAACACGTATGTACACGAGTCTACACGTATCTAGGCCACAATCGTGGGTACTCGCCACGTGGCCCAAAAATGTCATGCATGCATGACATTTTTGGACTCCGTGGCGAGTACCCACGAGTGTGTCGAGTAAACAAAGAGTATACACGAGTCTAACACGAGTGTTGAGGAGTCTCGACGAGTCATTGCCGAATAGCAAAATTTCAGCACTCGTGTTGGACTCGCGCACCGACTCGGCTATGTGTGAACCAGCCTTTACGAAGCCCCAAGATTATCGATTGAATCTTTGAGATGTTGTACCGTATAATAATAATAAAAACTATTTGTCAACAGCCTACTGGGCAGAAGCCCTCATAAGGCTGGGTTCAAGATGTTGGGTGCTTCATGTGTCGCACTAGATGAGATGGTCACAGTGGAGCTTCAAGGTGTTGGTTGCTTCCTTTCTGCCATACTAGATAGTGACGCCTTATTCATACACGTCACTTGATGTGGAGAGAGCAGCTATACGGTCGTTCACAGCATCTTCGAATATGGTCGGGTATCTTCTATGCTATGAATTGGTGGTGATATAGGGGGTATTTTCTTCATGTGTAGCCAGGATACTAATTTTTAAGTGTCACCAAATTTTGACACATTTCCCGGCACTGGCACATTATTTGAAGTTTTGCTTTGTTTACATATGTTGAAAATACCATGCCTTCCAGAAGGATTAATTATCGTACCACCTGAGTTAAGGCTTCAAGTACAGTTGGTCAAAGTTCCAGCTGACCCACCCTCGGTCTGGGGCTCGCAGAATTAGCTGGCATTACTGGTGTAGTTGCCAATCAGTAAATATAATAACCTGAATATTTAAGCAAATCTACGAACTTTGGGTGAATGTTCGGGATCATACATAGCGATGTATGCATTTCTATTTGAGATAGGCTTACTTTCCCTTGTTTAGTATATGTTCTAACAATGATATAGCCAAAATCAGATCTACCAATCCCAATCTTTGTAAGACACACCTCCTTCCTATACCAGTATTGCCAGATAATTCTGCGAGCCCCAGAGCGAGGGTGGGTCAGCTGGAACTTTGACCAACTGTACCTGTATCAGGTTCATAACTTATGTTAGTTGGGAGGATTCTAAGGTAGATTCAAGAATATTTCTAAAAAGCACTGAGGGGTAGACCTTGAAAGATGTGGGAATTCATCACATGATCTGATCTCAAATTTAAAACAAAAATTACCAGTAAATCAGCTCTGTTCCACCACCCTGGACCACTTGATCTTTAAGGGGTGTCACTGTTTTTTTTTAGCTTTCTCGCTTTCCCTGGCTTGTATCCATTCGGCCCCATTCAGCCAACTGTTTTAAGACGTTTATCCCCATCCAGGTGTCGATTTCTTCCTGGCGAGCCATCATTTTATGGAGAAATACGGGTTTGCCAGAGAAATTTTTGTCGAAAAATGTACAAATTTAGCTTGCTGTCAAGACAAAAATACATGTATGCTGGCTCGCTACCGCTCGCCAGGAAAATATTGACACCTGGATGGGGGTTAACGTCTTAAAACAGTAGGCTGAATGGGGCTGAATGGATACAAGCCTAAGAGAGAGGGAGAGAAAGAGAAAAAAAAGCGAGGTGGGCTCCCTTAAATTCATGTATGTATGTATGTACAGTATACTGTATATGGTATACAGTACAGTAGGGTCTCACATAAAACGAGAAATTGGTCGATAAACGAGGGTGTTCTATGCGATTTCGTTTTATGTGAACACGGCATTTTGGTGGCCCAATATCGTCAATGTTCACTGGAAGCGTAAATTTCCGTCAGGAGCGTACGATATTTCGGCGCTCTATATGAAAGCGTACGATATTTCGGCGCTCTATATGAACACTCCTCGGATTTGCCCCACTTTGGCGGCGGACTCGTTTTATGTGATCACATTCGTTCTTATCGAAAATTAAATATTAATATTTTAGGTCGCTCGTTTTAATCGAGACTCGTTTTATCTGAACACGTTTTATGCGGGACCCTACTGTATCTTCATCCCAATCAACAACTAAGTAAAATAATCCCACCTGAAATGACGGATATTTTGTTAGAACCATGTTCCTCTTTAGTGACTCTCTCAGCCTCCTCCATAAGCAGTGTACCAAACCCCTGGTGCTGGAACTTGGTTGGGTCACGAGCACTGACAGGAACCACCGACCCGTACACATGGAGTTCTCTCACAATGGACACACCTCCCTGCAGCTCTGGCCTGGAGAGAAGGAGGCAAAAGGGATTCTAAGCTAGTAATAATAGTTAAGTTTTTTGTTTTTCAAAAGTGTCACTTCTTTCCAAAGAATGTCACTAGTTAGTGCCTGCAGAAAAATAATATAAAATAACAAAACACATAAACTACAATACATAATTAAATGAACAAATCATATAAAGTACTACAAAGCAAATTGAAATAATAGACATTAAGAGCAAGGAAAAACACAATGAAATACAATGCAGCAAACCTATGCCTTCTTAAGATGGAGGTTTACATAATAACTTAATACACCCTATGTGGTGGATTGTGTTCTTTTATTTCATAAATTTTATTTTAGTAAGCGTTGTTTCCACATAGCGATTTTGATAAGTTAATCTGACTTTATATTGTCTTTGTCCCAGTTTTGGTTTGTTTAGTTTGCAAGTTTTACATTTTAATTAAACTATAACAATAAAAACTTAAGCCACACACTATATCCTAAAATTTTCCTAGCTACAATACAAGACTCTGTTCAGTAAAAGTAGGCCAAGATTTGCCCTCCCTTTACAGTTCATTGGTGAGCTCCGGATGAGGCCCTCCCGCGCTGCCTGTAACAGCTTGCCTCGCTCCCAGGCCACATAATAGGCGGAAATCGGCGCCCATCAGGTGACGGGCGCTGCGAGGAAGTGGTTAATATATGTGCGACTAATTTGTTTGGGACCCAAATTCACTTACTCATATAGGGGTGTCCATTCTATGTGGTGGTTTTGTGTTTATTTTATTTCAAAATTATATTTTGCTAAATCGTTATTTCCACATACAGTACTGTAGTTATTTTGATTAGTTATTCTGTCTATATATTATGTCGTTCCTGTTTTGGTTTGTTTATTTTGCAAGTCTTACATTATAATTTATCCAAAAAATTACGATCCATTATCCAAAATTAGCGAGTATAAACGCTGGAAGAAGGCCCGTGTGATGCCACTTTAACATGAATGTGGATTCACTCTCACCTAAAAGCCTGACTGGAACACTTTCTAAGGCGTAAGAGTCCCACCAGTATGTCCTGCTCCGGGTCCTCGTAGGAAAGGAACGTCTCCCATCCTCCATTGGCTGTGTAGTCTCGTCGGATTAACTCAACCTGTAAGTTAATAATACAAAAATAATAGCATAAAACAGTAGTAATGTAATGTGAATGCTACTGAATCCACTGATGTGGAGAACTGGCGCTTATGAGGGCGGGTGCCCAACCCCGAAAGGGGTTGAAATAGGGGAGCTATCCCCCCGCCAAAGGCGGCTTTCTAGGGCCTTTCCTAGCTGTTGTTGAGAGGATTGGGTTCTAGTCATGTGGTGATGGGCTGGTCTATCAGAGTGAGAACTGAGCAATCTCTGCCATACCCATTGCTTACTCTGACTGTTCCTTTTACTTATACAGGTATATCTTCTAGATCTCAAGTGACGGCGTCTCTTCCGTGGATTGACCTCCCAATCTACCAAGATTGGAAGCCAAAGCATCACATTTTTCCTTTGCCCCTCAACTTTCTCTTCATAATTGCTGAGGGGCACAGGGCCCTGGGTGGGGCTTTGGTTTCCCGGGCGTTTCCGCACCCTCCTCAACTCCCCGCCATGGAGTGGCTTCGGTCACCCAGGCTTTATTGTGGTTGGCAGAGAGGGTTTTGTGGGGGTGCTCGGTTATGGCCTTGGCCTTGCTCGGGGCCTTGGGGGCTGTTCGGCCAGGTAGCTTGGGGAACAACAACAACAACAACTGGCGCTTATGACAAAAGCAAACACTAGCTTTGATTAGTAGTGTTACGTGATTTGAATAAACCGCGCTTGGCGCCACCTAACTCATTACCCACAATGCAAGGGGGTCTGCCCGCTACTAACGGCTAGAGAATAAACACAGCTGTCTCACTCCACCCGTCTCTTCTTCATTACCTGCATTGACCTCTATACCTGAACTCACCATGCCCATTACTACTACAACTAAGAACACGAAACATGGTGGCAGCCTGGTGAAGGTGGAGATGAGAGGATAATCCCGAGTATGCTGTGTATTGGAAGAAATGCTGTTGTGTTGTGTTGCTGCCCTTGCCGAAACATTCAAATCTGCGAATGTCGGACCAATATGAACCTGCTGATTTCTCCTGCCCGTGAGTCAAGTTATCTTCTAGCAACTTACTGAGACGTGTACCTGTGATCTACAAGTGTGGCAGGATGACTGACAACAGCTCTGCCCCTCACCAAGACCGCCGACATGCTGGTGTCAAGAATCCCCAACCCTTCTGTTTGGGAACAAATGTGGCGGAAAACTGGAAGCTGTTTAAACAACGTTGGAGTATGTATGCGCTTCTTGCAAAGCTACACACTGAAGAAAAGAACATTCAAGTAGCTACTTTCCTACAGTACCTAGCAGACGACGCCCTCAAGGTGTACAATGGATTCCAGTTTGACAGTGAAGAAGCTAACAGAACAGTGAAAGACAT
The DNA here is from genome assembly GCA_032716605.1 of Paralithodes platypus. Taxonomy (NCBI): domain Eukaryota; kingdom Metazoa; phylum Arthropoda; class Malacostraca; order Decapoda; family Lithodidae; genus Paralithodes; species Paralithodes platypus. The sequence continues at coordinate 1,023,469 of CM064483.1, forward strand.
TATCGACAAATTTGACCAGTTTGCCATTGGGGAAGTTAATGTTACATATGAGAGATTCATGTTTAATACTAGGAACCAACAAGAGGGAGAGCTTTTTGATCAATTTTATTCAGATTTGCAAACTCTTGTAAAGACATGTGATTATTGTGACTCCTGTAAAACGTCTTTGATGAAAGACAGAATTGTGTTGGGTATTCAGGACTCCAGTGTTCGTACTGAGCTACTTAAAATGAGAAATCTAACTCTGGAGATTTGTATTGATGCCTGTAAAGCTGCTGAGAGTGCCAAGTCACAAACCAGAGTCCTGAACCCTCAAACTGTGAATAAAGTTAGGTCAAGACCAGGCAAATCTAACCAGGCATTTAGGTCTAACAGCGTGTCTAGAAAGTGTAAGTTTTGTGGTCTCTCACATGTATTTGCAAAGAGTAGGTGTCCAGCTTTTGGGAAAGAATGTCGGAAGTGTGGTGAAAAAGATCATTTTGCAAGCATGTGTAGTGCCAATGTTGCTGATAAATCCTCTAGGTCCAGAAAGAAAGCTGTACGCCAGGTTGCTGAATGTGAACATGACTCCCAGAGTTCTAACTCTGATGAAGAATGGGTAAATTCTCTAGATTGCATGTCTGTGAACTCTGTAAAGCCTGCTAGTAAGGATGTTAAATGTTGCATGTTGGTGGATGATAAAGAGGTAACTTTCCAGATTGACACTGGCTCATCAGTCAATGCTCTACCAGTACAGTATGCAAGGAATGTACAGAAGACTAATAGAATTCTTACCACCTGGAACAACTCCATTCAAACTCCCTTGGGTGTGTGTAGGAGAAGCATTGTTTGTGTGGTCTGCCAGTCAACAAGAAGCTTTTGATCAAATTAAGAATATGATTACATGTAGCCCAGTACTTGCATTTTACAACCCCTGTGATGAGCTTACCCTGGAAAATGATGCTAGCGAGTATGGTCTGGGCTCTGCGCTAATGCAAAATGGGAAGCCTGTAGCTATTGCCAGTCGATCCTTGTCTAAATCTGAAAGAAACTATGCGCAGATTGAAAAAGAAATGTTAGCCATAGTGTATGGATTGGAGAAATTTCATCACTATACGTATGGGAGATCAGTTAGGGTCCTCACAGATCACAAACCACTTGTGTCCATAGTGAACAAGCCACTATCTCGTGCCCCGCGACGACTTCAATCAATGCTCCTCCGCACTCAAGACTACCAGTACCTGCTGATGTACCGCCCCGGTAAAGAGATCCCTATTGCTGATGCTCTTTCGCATGCTCCCCTACCTGACACAGGAGACGATTCCTTTTCTGTGAACAGTCTAGCCTACTCCCAATTCCGTGATTCTCGCCTCCAGGAGATACGCCGTGCCACAGAAGAGGATTCAACTCTAAAGCGACTCAAGGTAGTTATTGTTCAAGGGTGGCCTAATGAGAAGACTCGCCTTCCAGATTGCTTGGCTCCATATTTTAGCTATAGAGATGAGATGTCTGTTGAAGATGGTGTCATCCTTAGAGGTGAGAGAGTTGTAATCCCGAGCTCTATGCGGTATGAGATGATGGAGAAGGTGCTTGCTGGCCATTCTGGTGTGAATTCCTGCCTACGTCGAGCGAGGGAGCTGATTTACCGGTACTGGCCTAGGATGTCTTCTGAAATTTGGATGTTTGTCGAGTCCTGCGATGTCTGCGCATCCTATTTAATTGAGCCTCTTTATCAACATGAAGTTCCAGAACGTCCCTGGGAGAAAGTGGCAACTGACCTATTCACCATCCAAAACCGAGACTACCTTGTGACTGTGGACTACTTTAGTCAATTCATTGAGGTGGACTATCTTTCAGAAACAACCTCGGAGGCCGTCATTACAAAACTTAAGCACCACTTTGCCCGACATGGCATACCTGACACTGTTATAAGTGATAACGGTCCACAGTTCTCATCTCATCAGTTTCAGTCATTTGCAAAGACGTGGAAGTTCTGCCACGAAACCTCAAGTCCTGGAAACCCTAAATCCAACGGTGCAGCTGAAGCCGCAGTGAAATCTGTTAAAATAATGATGAAGAAGTGCCATCGAGCCAAAGAAGATCCCTATCTTGGATTACTGAACATGCGTAATACCCCTCAAGAAGGTATGACAACTAGTTCAGCTCAACGTCTTATGGGACGTCGCACCAAAACTCTAATCCCCACTACCAGTGTCCGCCTGCATCCAAGTACTCATGCTGGGAAACGAGAACGCATGGAAAATAAAAAAAAACACAACTGCGGAATGCTACATGAATAGAAGAAGCCTCAAACCTCTGTCTATCGGGGATACCGTGCGAGTACAACCAATAAATGATCCAAAGAAGGAATGGAAGGAGGCAACTGTGGACAAACGACTGAATACCCGAAGTTATGAGGTAACAACGAATGACGGAGGTACGTACAGGAGAAACCGTCTACAACTACGATCTTCAACACCGGCCAGGACACCTAGAAAGACTTGTAATAATGAAAACATAACACCCGTATGTGATGCGTCCTTGGCACAGTTGTGAGGACTGTATCAGATCTCCTGTAGTAGGTGACTATGTTACTAAGTCGGGTAGGACAGTTAAAGCACCCACAAAGATGAACTTGTAAATATGTAATTTCTTTTTCTTTTCTCATATCTTGATCTGTAAGGAATTAAGTAACACCCGGTATTTATTTAGTTAACATTTATTCTTTCTTGTTCTTATCAAATCATGCACATAGTATATAGGATATTTGCCATTTAATTATAATGTGCCTGCATATGTCCATGAATGTTGTTCAATGTAAGCCATCTCAGTAACACAACTATTTTATGATTTATGCTTTGTTTCTGAAGGGGGAAGATGTTACGTGATTTGAATAAACCGCGCTTGGCGCCACCTAACTCATTACCCACAATGCAAGGGGGTCTGCCCGCTACTAACGGCTAGAGAATAAACACAGCTGTCTCACTCCACCCGTCTCTTCTTCATTACCTGCATTGACCTCTATACCTGAACTCACCATGCCCATTACTACTACAACTAAGAACACGAAACAAGTAGTACAGTAGTAAATTATGGTGTGTAATAGGGGTGATTGTAGGGTGAATCTAGATGTGAGGCTGGATGGGGAAATATTGGAATAAGTAGTGTTTTAAATATCTAGGAGGAACGATAAGCAAGAATGGAGGTATGGAAATGGAGGTAAAACAGAGAGCGTGTGAAGGTTTTCGGAGCAATGGGAAGTATGTGGAAGGTGAGAAATCTCGTAATGAAAGATAAAAGTGCAATGTATCAAGGAATTGTTGTGCCAACAGTGATATATGGGGCTGAGACATGGGCTCTGAACGAAAAGGAGAGAAGAAAGATGGATGTGATGGAGATGAGCTGCTTGAGAAGTATTTGTGGAGTTTCTCGTAAAGACAGATTGAGGAATGAAGAGATACGTAGGAGAGTGGGGCAGTAGGAATATTTGTCGGCCAGAGTGGACAGAAGGGTGCTGAGCTGGTATGGTCATGTTGAACGAATGGAAGATGAAAGGCTTATAAAGAGAATATGTGAGTCAGATACAAGGGGAAATAGAGGGGCAGGAAGACCCCCATTGAGATGGAGAGACTGTGTAAGACAAGCTTTGGATGATAGAGGAATGACTATAGATCAGGCAAGGGAAGTGGTAATAAACAGGAATGAATGGAGAATGCTTGTGAATAGAATAGTGAACACGTGGTCATTTGGGAGAGGGGGTCGAGCGCAAGTTGGCCTAGATAATAGTCCATCAGGCGCCTGGCCCGGGGAGCCGGTATATATGAAGGGTGAGCCTGGAAGTGTGGTGGGCGGGACTGTGGTCGGGGGGCCTTGGGAGTGCTGGAGGGACCTTGGTGACCCTGGTCTCTGGGTCTTCTCCTGGGTGACCTAGATGTGTGTGAATTTGTATTTTGTTCTTGTGTTCATTGTTTTCTGTTGTGTTGTCCCTAATCGGGCTCTGCCTTGAGTCGGCCACCCCAAAAAAAAAAAAAAAAAAAAAAAAAAAAAAAAAAGGAAAAGTGGGGAATGGGCCTGAGTAAATACGTACCGGTACATACATATTAATTATTACACCCTAACTCATATGTCCACTACCGAATATATACAGTGGGCCCCACAAGGGTGCGGTTACCTAAGTCTGAGACATGCGCGCACCCTTGTAAAACGCACCCTTGGAGCTTAAGGGGACCGACCGGATAATTACGCTACTTCCAGGTCTTACTATCAATTTAAATGATATTTGGCACAGGTGTATATGACCATAAAACTAGATTAAAAAAAAAAAAAAAAAAAAAAAAAAATTCTTGCAATTTAGGTAAAAAAAAAAATGAAAATCATAGTACTGCAGAAAATGATATAACTCCTACAGAAATACCCATAGCACATGTTTTATGTGATCAAACAACTCACAAAAGGTGTATCTATAGTTTCTATAAATTTTGTTTTATACATTTTGTGTATTTGTTCGATTTAGGTGATGACGGATTCAGGCGAATATATCTATACAAAAATTACAACTTTGACGACATATTGTGAAATTTTTTAAATTATTAGAGTAAATTTGGTTGATAGGCCTTTTAGTGTTTTTAATTACCTTTCCAATGGTATATACACCATTCCTATAGGTCCAATAATAACTGTAAAATAACATCCGATAGTGCGGCAATATAGGTTCTGAGAGAAACAGGTGAAAGTCTAAGGTCATTAGGTGAAATTTTTTACTTTTGTTTTTTAGATTTACAATATTTTATGCGGGAACATGGCAAAGTAGAAGATAAAGCATATGGTAGGTTGTAGAGTAGCTTACGCTCTTTCGATTTATATAGGTATGCTCCTCGTACGACCAGTAGTTACTGAGCATGTTAATTTCAAAGTTCGCTATATAACGTTTTTAGAATTACAGGAAAAGTTTGGAAAACATAAAAAAATACTATTTCCAATGGGTTTTCACTAATAACATTTCACTGGCTTATGAAGGGATGTTGACTCTTGTTGAGTAAACACCTATTGGTGTTTTCAGGATTTCGAGTTTTTTAAGCCTAAATTAACCGGTCGGTCCCCTTAAGAACCTATGGGAAATTCACTATGTAGTCCGGGGACTCATCAAACTTACCCTTTTTTCGCCCAATAACCCCTGAAAAACATGAACTAAGGAAAGAATACCTGCACAGTATAGAAATGTGATTAGATATTAAGACAGAATAGGGGTATTACACTCACTTTGGATGGTTTATGTATGCGTGGAGGTTGAGATGTTGCTCTTACTGAGGGTCCGAGGCTGCCCCCATGCCCACACCAAAATGTCTACCCACATTTGCCTGTTTCTCACCTCTAGCCAACATGTCTAGTAACTGTTTTTTCTGTTCTAAATCAAGAACTTTCACTTTTCTTTTGGTGGGTAACACGATCGCCCTGGGCGGTGGGTGGCAGCAGGTGGCAGCAGGTGTAAAATGCCCCCATGTGGGCAGCCTCGGACCCTCAGTAAGACCAACATCCCAACCTCCACGCATACATAAACCATCCAAAGTGAGTGTAATACCCATATTCTATCTAATATCTAATCACATTTCTATACTGTACAGGTATTCTTTCCTTAGTTCATGTTTTTCAGGGGTTATTGGGCTAAAAAAACGCATGCTTTGTTTTTTTCGCGCTTTTTTCGCACCCTTGGATTATATGCACCACACGGACATCTGCCGCACGGTTGGAGAATCGCACCCTTTTAGTGCGCACCCTTGCGGGGCCGACTGTACAGTATAAAACAGTACATTTTAAAGACTGAGTAGTCTATAGTGAGTATGGCTTCAGGCTTATGCCCATATCTACCTACTTGTCAGGTATTATTTTGATATCAGTAGTTCAGAACAACATGATCTCACATGTTTATACCAAACTAAATTAAAAACTGATTGTACATGACCTGATCCCACATCTTTATACCAAACTAAATGAGATACTATGTAACTTTAAGATATATATACTCAGTACTTAATATTGTCAATTTCCAGCAAAGAAAAACAACCATCAAGTGACCCAAGGCATACTCATACAAAAACTTGAAGTAGCCTTTCAACCGACACCAATATGCAAGGTGTCAAACGAGAGAATATTCTAACTTAGGCAACAACAAAAAATGTGTCCCTTCATTGTAGCTTAATAGTTATTAGAATCAATAAGTGATAAACTGGACAATGCAATGGAGTTGCTGGTTTTCCTGCATTCCATCTCACACTAAATCCAGTCCCAAAACAACATTATCCTAGTTAAAAACCCTGCCTATACTGATACCCACCTCATATGGCCTGACTTTGTGGTGTATCTCCTGTATGCCAACCTCCCTGCTGCGCACGTCCCTACACTCGGTGACAAGGTCTCGCATCCTTGCCAATGCCAGCTCCCGTAGGTTGCCGTGTTCCACACCAGAACTGGGGATTACAGAGATATCAAATAACAATACATTATGGAATCAAATAATTATATCAGGTGACTCTACACCTAAGACTTCAACATAAACACCTAAGACTTCAACATAATGATTTACAATTGATAATCCAATAATGTACAGTACAGTATAATACAGCATAGTCACACCATTAAGTTCTTGACCAAGGAAGTAACTTATAGCTCTATCCACACACAGACAAACCATGTCTATCTATCTATCTATTGCCTGACGCCGTGATCCCCGAAGGGGTGGCCACAAACGAACCGCCCCCATGCACCTCTGTCCCCAGTCAGTCGACGCCCCTCCCCCCAACCAGCACCGCCTTCGTTCATGTACTTCCTCACTCCATCCTTCCACCTCTCATTCGGTCTACCTCTCCCTCTCTGTCCCTCCACCTCACTCTCGTACACCCTCTTAGTCATTCTCTCGCTTTCCATACGTTCCATATGGCCGAACCATCTCAAGTTGTTCCTTTTCACACTTTCCAGCACATCTACCTCCACACCACACCTCCTTCTTACTTCCTCATTAGTCTGTCTATCCCTCAATGTAACTCCGCAAGCACTCCTTAAGTAATTCATTTCCACTGCTCTCACTCTTGGTCTGAGTCTCTCAACCAACGTCCATGCTTCGCTTCCGTAAGTCAGTCTCGGGATTACCACACTGTCATGCAAGGACTTCTTCACTTCCATACTGACCACCCTATTTCTTGTTACTGCTTTTAGCGTTCCTACAACCCTCTTCCCCTGTTGTAACCTCTCCCGCACTTCTTCATCCATAGTCCCATCTTTACTCAACACACTGCCCAGATACTTAAAAGAGTTGACGATCTCCATAGCCTGACCGTTCAGCTTCACCTCACACTCTGTGACTTCACCCCTTTCGAAGACCATAACCTTGCTCTTCCCCGCATTTACCTTCAAATTCCATTTTTCGCACACTGTTCCAAACTCATTTACCAGACCCTGCAACTCCCATTCATTATCACTCATCAGAACTGTATCATCCGCAAACAGCAGTATAGGTAGCTTCCACTCAATTCCCTCCCTTTTCAGCGATACACCAACATCCACTGCTCTTGATAGTATTTCTTTTCATGACTCCATCCATATATACAGTAAACAACCACGGGGACATCACATACCCGTTTCAAACCAACATTCAGGTCAAAGAACTCGCTCTGCTCACTCTCCACACGTACTGCCGCCTTTGCACCCTCATACATGCTCTTCACTGCTTTCAGCAACTTGCCCTCTACTCCGTATATTCTAAGTACTTTCCACAAACCTTCTCTATCCACTCTGTCATAGGCCTTCTCCAAGTCCATAAAGGCAACATACACCTTTTGTTTCTTCTCCAGATATTTCTCCATAACACAATTCAGGGTAAAAATCTGATCTACATATCCTCTTCCCTTCCTAAAACCTCCCTGCTCGTCGCCTATCCATTTCTCCGTTCTCACTCTCACTCTCTCAATCACTACCCTACTGTATACCTTCCCTACTACGCTTAGAAGACATATTCCTCGGTGGTTACCACACACTCCTCTTTCCCCTTTGCCCTTATATAGGGGGACTATTATGCCAGTCTTCCAGTCATCGGGTGCACTCCCCTTCTCCCATGCTAGTTTGCACATTTTCCATACCCATTCTATCACTATCTCACCACCATACCTCAACATTTCCCCACACACTCCATCTGTTCCTGGTGCTTTCCCCAACTTCACTCTTTTCATGGCTTCCCACACTTCTGACCTCCTGATCCCCACCTCCTCCTCCACTACTTCTCTTCTTCTCCCTCCCATACCATATCCAGCTATGTTTGCTGGCTCTTCATTCCTTACATTTAGCAACTCATTGAAGTACTCCCTCCATCTTTCGACTCTCTCTTGCTTCTCGGCTAGCATTCTCCCATTCTTATCTTTCACACCCTTAATGTTTCCCTTGCTACCTTCCCTAACTTTCTTGACTTCTTTCCAGAACAGTTTCTTACTCTCCCTCCATTTTACACTCATTCCTTCCAAATTCCTCATCTACTCTTCTCTTACTTTCCATCACTACTTTCTTCACCACCCTTACTCTCCAAGTACCTCGCTCGTTTCTGTCTCTCGATATCTTCATTCCCTCTACTACCCAACCACTCTCTATATGCTTTCTTCTTTTCTTCCACAGCTATTCTTACCTCTTCTGTCCACCATGCTGTACCTTTCACTCCCCTCCCTCTTCTCCTCACTCCACACACCTCCTCACATGCTGCACAGATCTCATCCTTAAACATCTTGCTCATCTCCTCCACTTCCTCCATAACTTCCAGGTCGAACCCACCTAGTCGTCTTTCCACTGCTCTCCTGTACTCCTCCCTGACTTCCTCCTCCTGCAACCTCTCCACCCTCCTCACCATTCCACCCTCCTCTCGCCTCCCTCCAGCTCTCCTCACCCACTTCTTTTGTATCCTAACCTTAGCTACCACCACATAATGATCAGACAGACCCCCTCCAATACCCCTATACACCCTAGCATCCATCACAGATTTCTTCATTCGTTCATCCACACATACATAATCAATCAATGACTTTCGTTCCACCACTGTCTTATCCTTCACAAACCAGGTGCAGGGCTTCAATATTAAACCATAATACTGCTTTCTTCACAATATTCACCCAGATAAAGAACTGACCATATTCGAGTGTAGAGCTAAGTTTCAACTTTGTGGTGTGACTGTACAGCATTACTTTACAAATACTTGTATCTATAAATATATGAAACTCAACAATTTAACTGATATGCAAGCTGAAAGCAGCAAACAAAACATTAACTTAAGTCTCAACACAAAAAATAACAATACATCCCCCGTTTACAGGTGATATTCTATGGGGGAGATGATAGTACAGTGGATAGCGTCGTGGACTGCAGACCAAAAGGACCTAAGGTCGAGTCCATGCCAAACGTCAGATTTTTATTTTTTATTTTTTAGGTGATCTGATCGTTCCTGCTGTTCTACAAGTATCCTGGCTACACCGACATCTATCTGTCTATCACAACGAGGAACAGGACTTATGTGTGCAACTGTACAAGATGCAGTATATTATACACCATTACTGTAATTATATTATACTACCCCGTCTAAGAGCGGAATATTTGTTGTGTATTGCTTAATATGGAGTAAATTGCGGTTGATTGCTTATTGTATGAGCCTTAATATTAATAGTACAGATAGCCACATGAATTTGTATTAATTGTGTGATTTTATGTATGGAATGAAAACTAGTATGATTGAATTAGGAGTATACAGTTGTTTACTATGCAGTAGTTCATATATCAATTACCAGTTGTACTGTATAACAAAAAAATGTTAGTCAATCACAATATTTTTACTTATATTAATATTTGTTTTCACCAACCCACCAATTCATTTACAAATAATCCTAACTAATGAAATCAATGAAAGCAATTAATACATGTGGTACTCCATGAAATCACAGAGTGGCTACAAATTCATGAGGCAACTGTACCTAATAACAACAGAAGTACAATTTATTATGGTTGAGGGGTGCTTTAACTAACCTGACAAGTGGCATGGGTATGTCTCTCTGTACCCGGTAGACTCTGACCCAGGGGGGTATGAGGGACAGTATAGTCGCCACCAAATCCACCAGGGTGTTGGGAGGGTAGGAATGGTAGCGGCCGGTCTTCCACAGCTCGTACAGGCCTGTTCCTCGGATCACTAGCGTCGGGTAGATCTTCAGCCGGAATGCGGGGTTCTCAAAAAATTCCTAGAGTGAAAGAGGTACCGGTACTGTAAATTCACAGGGTGATACAAAATTTATGTGAAGTACTATACATCAAAGTCAATATTACACGATACAAATTACAATCAAATTACCTAAATAATTTGACGACTTAACAAAATATGTCTTCTAAGCGTAGTAGGGAAGGTATACAGTAGGGTAGTGATTGAGAGAGTGAGAGTGAGAACGGAGAAATGGATAGGCGACGAGCAGGGAGGTTTTAGGAAGGGAAGAGGATGTGTAGATCAGATTTTTACCCTGAATTGTGTTGTGGAGAAGTATCTGGAGAAGAAACAAAAGGTGTATGTTGCCTTTATGGACTTGGAAAAGGCCTATGACAGAGTGGATAGAGAAGGTTTGTGGAAAGTACTTAGAATATACGGAGTAGAGGGCAAGTTGCTGAAAGCAGTGAAGAGCATGTATGAGGGTGCAAAGGCGGCAGTACGTGTGGAGAGTGAGCAGAGCGAGTTCTTTGACCTGAATGTTGGTTTGAAACAGGGGTGTGTGATGTCCCCGTGGTTGTTTACTGTATATATGGATGGAGTTATGAAAGAAATACTATCAAGAGCAGTGGATGTTGGTGTATCGCTGAAAAGGGAGGGAATTGAGTGGAAGCTACCTATACTGCTGTTTGCGGATGATACAGTTCTGATGAGTGATAATGAATGGGAGTTGCAGGGTCTGGTAAATGAGTTTGGAACAGTGTGCGAAAAATGGAATTTGAAGGTAAATACGGGGAAGAGCAAGGTTATGGTCTTCGAAAGGGGTGAAGTCACAGAGTGTGAGGTGAAGCTGAACGGTCAGGCTATGGAGATCGTCAACTCTTTTAAGTATCTGGGCAGTGTGTTGAGTAAAGATGGGACTATGGATGAAGAGGTGCGGGAGAGGGTACAACAGGGGAAGAGGGTTGTAGGAATGCTAAAAGCAGTAACAAGAAATAGGGTGGTCAGTATGGAAGTGAAGAAGTCCTTGCATGACAGTGTGGTAATCCCGACACTGACTTACGGAAGCGAAGCATGGACGTTGGTTGAGAGACTCAGACCAAGAGTGAGAGCAGTGGAAATGAATTACTTAAGGAGTGCGTGCGGAGTTACATGGAGGGATAGACAGACTAATGAGGAAGTAAGAAGGAGGTGTGGTGTGGAGGTAGATGTGCTGGAAAGTGTGAAAAGGAACAACTTGAGATGGTTCGGCCATATGGAACGTATGGAAAGCGAGAGAATGACTAAGAGGGTGTACGAGAGCGAGGTGGAGGGACAGAGGGGGAGAGGTAGACCGAATATGAGGTGGAAGGATGGAGTGAGGAACTACATGAACGAAGGCGGTGCTGGTTGGGGGGAGGGGCGTCGACTGACTGGGGACAGAGGTGCATGGGGGCGGTTCGTTCGTGGCCACCCCTTCGGGGATCGCGGCGTCAGGCAATAGATAGATAGATAGAACAAAAGATGTTCCGTAAATTAAATGGCCGATACAAAATATGTGAAGTACAGTACTACAGTATATATCAAAGTAAATACTATACATACTCCCAGCTATGGGGTATGTGCCTGAGTATATACATACATACATACACATACAAATACTATATAACATTAAAAGTAACATCAAACAAATGTGTATGTATGTACAGTATGTACTTACATACTACTGTATGTTTTTTTTTTTTTTTTTTTTTTCTATGTGATTGAGGGAGGCAAAAGGCATAACTGCCTATAGCGAGTGCCTCCCCCATAGTTGAAAGAGTGACAGGGCCAAAATCAAGGGACGTTCGAGCCAAAATGCCTGGACACACGGAGTTTGAAGCAATTTAAGTCATAGGAAGAGGGAAAGACTGATTCTGGGAGAGAGTTCCAGAGCTCAGATGTTGAGTAGAAGAAAGTTTGAGAGTAACGTTTCACTCTTGGGTTGGAGAGTTGCACAGAGTAGGGGTGGGATTGAGTTGCAAGACGGGTACCACGTGCCCTACGTAAAGGAGGTGGTATGCACTGGGATAGCTCTGAGAACACTGATTATTATAGTAGCGATAGAATAGCGAGAGAGATGCAACATTTCGGCGGAGAGAGAGAGATTGCAGAGAGTTGGTGAGTGGACGGGAGTTAATGATACGAAAGGCCTTCCTTTCAACTTTGTCTAGGAGAGCAGTGTGAGAGGAACCTCCCCACACATGTGAACAATACTCAATACAAGGGCGCACTATGCCCCTGTACAGAGCAAGAAGCTGTGCAGGGAAAAGAACCCCCTAAGGCGGTTGAGCACACCCAGCTTCTGGGATGCCTTACCAAGACTGGTAATACGGTCCTTCCAAATGAGAGCAGAAGAAAAAGAGACACCAAGAATATTGAGAAGATGAAGGGTTGATTTTTGTATTGTTGAAGAATAAGGGATAGTCCGCTGGAGATCCTGACGGGTAGATAGATGGAGAAATTGGGTTTTGGAAGCATTAAAGTTAACAAGGTTTTCTCTGCCCCAATTGGAAATAGTATTTAGATCAGAATTTAAGAGTTCTATGGCTTCATTACGTTTGTCGTTGAGGGATTGCTGGCTGGGGCGTTCTGAAAAACTAATGGAGTAGTGCAAGGTTGAGTCGTCTGCGTATGAATGGATGGGAATTAAGGTACAGTTAAGGAGATCATTTATAAAAATTAGAAAGAGAATAGGAGATAGGACAGAGCCCTGAGGAACACCGGAGTTTATAGAGTGAGGAAGTGAACAATGGCCGTCCACAACCGCGGCTATGGAACGGCCGGAAAGGAAATTAGAGACAAAGGCACAGATGGAGGGATAGAAACCGAAGGAGGGTAGTTTAGAAATTAAAGATTTATGCCAGACTCTATCGAAGGCTTTCGATATGTCTAGTGCAATAGAAAAAGTCTGTATACTCAGGCACATACTGTACCCCATAGCTGGGGGTGGCCGGCGAAGTGCCAGTATTATTAGGCACTAAATTAGGGGTGCTTAGAGTGCAAGCTAGAGAGTGAGAAACATAAGGAATATACACAAACTATAGTTTATCTAAACAGGCAAAGAACAACATAAAATAAGGAATACAGTACTGTATAGTACAATAATATAGGAAGCATATACAACACTATCTTAGCCAGGCTTGGGGACTCGGCGTCTCTAGTGAAGTTGGTAGTGCAGCGCTCTGAGCCTGGGGGCTTCAGAGGTGGATAATAATAGTAGTAGTAGTAGTAGTAGTAGTAGTAGTAGTAGTAGTAGTAGTAGTAGTAGTAGTAGAAGTAGTAGTCGTTCCCTAGGCTGCCTGGCTGAACAGCTCCGAGTTCCTAATGAAGGCCATGGCCGAGACCGGGTTTTGCCACAAAGTTCTCAAGGAGTGTGTGTTGTGTTGTTGGCGTAAGTGGTTGTGTGTTATGCAGTCTTCCATAATGTGTTTTATAGTGTGCAGTGTTGTGTTACAACCCGGACAGGTACCCTGCACGGAGTCATCCAGCCTCTTCTGATAATTCAGAAGGGCTGATGGTCTGGTCTATCAGAGTGAAAATTGAGTGTTCTCTGCCACACCCATAGCTTATTCTGATTGTTCCTTTTACTTATAAATTTTCTAGATCTCAAGTGATCCGTGGATTGACCTCTCTACTGCCAACCTAGAGGCTGGCAGACTGGGAGCCAAAGCGTCACATTTTTCCTTTGCCCCTCAACTTTCCCTTCATAATTGTTAAGAGACACAGGGTCTTGGGTGGGGCTTCGGTGTCCCGGGCGTTTCCGCACCCTCCTCAGCTCCTCGCCTGGGAGCGGCTTCGGTCATCTGGTAATCGGTCATCTGAAAGGTGTATGCCTCATGTCATGCATAGGGAGCAGAAAGTTCCCTCAATAAAAGTATTTTGTTTGACAGCCTGTACTTATTTGGTCCTTTAGGTTGTATATCTGTCAGATATACTGCTAGCCTGGACGAGGTTTAATGCTATTTTCTTTTTGTAAATATCTAGTGAGACAATATGAGTGATTGGGTTAACAACCCTCCGCTGAAAACCAGCTAGAGAATCGAACGAACTGCCTTAAAATAAGGAGGTGATTAATTTGTGGCTATCCCCATGGGGATCAAGGTATCTGGCAATATACTGAGAGATAGGCAATAGATAGAGATATAAGCAATAATACATCTAGCAACTACAGTATAGCTATGCAAGTAAATAAAGCTTGCAGACTCACAATAAACTGTTCCACGTCTCGCTCGTAGTCAACATTGGGAAGGTCAGGCATCATGTGGGAGACAACTTTGAAGCCAGCGTCCTTTGAATAGTGGAAACTCTCGCTCACCGCCCTCACTGTGTGCCCTCTGAGGAAACACAATTTATTTATTTTATTTATGTAGAGCAGATTAACCAGACCACTGAGCTCCATACGGAACTCTCATAGGTCTGGCCCGAAGGATTGGATCAGATTACTGAAAGGAGCTTAAGGCGACGCAAAAAACGGACGATAGGGGGGAAGGAAAATGACGGAGAATCGGATAAAAGGTCAGTGAATGATTTAGTACCAAAACAAACCGTACGCAGACGGGCAGTATCTGGGCAGTCAAAGACGTGGCGAACAGTTAGAGGGGAATGACAGGAGGAGCAGGTAGGGGGCGGAGTGCGGGGAGTGGACATCAAATAACCGTGAGTCAGCCGGGAATGGCCTATCCTAAGTCTAGTTAGTAAAACTTCCTCACACCTGAGACCTGGAAGACGAGGGCCAAGGACGGACAGAACGTTTGATTGCACGGAGTTTATTATTGCAGGGTAGAGCATCTCAATGAGATTGCCACGTGCAAAGAATAGAAGGCTTGAGTAAGGACAGCCAATCACCTAACGGAAGGTGGGGCTGGCGAGGGATCATTAAAATAGCATTCTTAGCCGCAGCATCGGCGTCTTCATTGCCACGGACACCGATGTGAGCAGGAATCCAACATAACTGGACCTGGAATCCACGTAGGCTCATCTCGTGGAGAGTGTGTTTTATGGCTAAAACTAATTACGTGGGAGGACGAATAAGCACGGAGCGCTTCGAGGGCACTACGAGAGTCACTGTAAATTATAAAGGGCTGTTGAGGGGTGTCACGTATAATGTCAATAGCAGATTGGATAGCTAAAAGTTCAGCAGTAAAGATAGAGGCTTGGGGCGGGAGAGAAAACTGAAGGAGCTTAGTAGAGGACACAGCAGCGAGGCCCACCCCAGAGTCAGTCTTAGACCCGTCAGTGAAGATGGCAAAATGGGGGCCTTTACGACGTATGTGTTCGAGTGCGTGTTGGCAGTGATGGCTAGGGACAAAAGGATATCTCTTAGAGAGGAAGGAGAGGTGAGTGCAAACATTGGGGAGAGAGATAACCCATGGGGGGGAAGGGGAGACAACAGGCGGCGAAACAGCAATGTGAAAGTCAAGAGAGTTGAGGAGAATTGTAGCACGAATCGGAAAGGAGGGGGAAGATGGACACGGATCGGGAATGAAGATATCACTGAAAAGGAAATTAGTGGGAGAGTCACTATGTTTAATTTTTAATGCACGGCGCATAGTAACTAAATCGCGATGGAGGGAGAGCGGGGGCTCGCCACTCTCAGCTAAGACGGAGGTATTTGGGGAGGAACGGAAAGCTCCAGTACAGAGACGCATACCCTGCGTATGAACAGGGTCCAACATCTTCAAAACGGAAGCAGAAGCAGAACCATAAATGGGGCAGCCGTAGTCGAGGATGGAAAGAACCACCGCCTTGTAGAGCATCAACATAGTGGTACGTCTGGCACCCCAAGTGGTATGGGATAGTTTTCTGAGGAGGTTGAGAGCACGAAGGCCTTTATCTTTAGTATACTGAACATGGTCTCTCCAGTTGAGATGTTGGTCAAAGATTACGCCTAAGAATTTAACACTGGGATAGAAAGAAATCTGAGAGGGTCCCATTCGAAGCGATATTGACTGGCCACGGAGCCAGCGTTTGTCTCGATAGAAGACTATTGCCTTAGTTTTCTCAGACGAAAACTGAAAGCCAACTGAAGATGCCCAGGCGATCACCCATTGGATGGAGATGTTGAGTATACGTTGAGCATGTCTGAGGGTACGGGCAGTGCAATAGATGGTAAAATCATCAACGTACAGGCTGCCATGGACTTCCGGCAGCAATTGTTGAATGACTTTATTTATGGCCGCGGAAAAAAGTTTGCTGCTGAGAACGCTGCCCTGGGGAACACCATTGACGAGTGGAAAGACATTAGAAAGAATTCCCTCCACTCGAGTCTGGAATGTTCGATCAGAAAGAAAGTTGGAAATAAAAAAAGGTAGATGGCCACGGGCACCACTATCATGAAGTAGTTGCAGGATGGGACGCCGCCACGTGGTATCATATGCCTTCTGGATGTCAAAGAAAACGGCGACGGTGATGGACTTACTTTCAAAGCCACGCTTGATATGAGATTCTAATAACGTAAGCGAGTCCAGAGTAGATCGATCTTTCCGAGAGCCAAATTGGGTCGGAGTGAGAATAGTGTTTTGACGGAGGAACCAAGTGAGTCTAGTATTGACCAATTTCTCCATTAATTTACAAAGACAACTGGTGAGGGATATTGGTCTATAACTCGAGGGCAAGCTCGGGTCTTTTCCAGGTTTTGCAATTGGGACGACAATAGCATGTTTCCATGAGGTAGGAAATTGATGACGGATCCACACCTGATTATAAAATTGCAAGAGGTAGGATTTAGCAAGGGGGGCTAAGTTAGTGAGTAAGGCAAAACTTATGTTATCTTGGCCAGGAGCGGAGTTAGGACAATTGGAGAGTGCATGTTCAAATTCATCCATAGTAAAGCATGCATTATAATCAAAGGTGTCTGGTGAAGAGAAGTTGAGGGGGATCGACTCCATTTCAAGTTTATGGCGGCGGAAATTATCGTCTAACCTCTCATTACTGCTGACATGGGCAAGATGTTGACCCAAGAGGTTCGATATCTCAAGGGGATCGTGAACAGTACGGCCACCGTGTACCAAAGCATGGCGCGGAGGGGCAATGTGAAGGCTGTTAATATTCCTGAATTTATGCCAAACGCATGATATCGGGGTAGACGGGGAAATGGTGGAGACATAAGTTTTCCAGGATTCGGATCTACTACGGATGACTTCTCGACGGAATTTAGCTGATAGTCGATTGTAGTGAGGTTTGATGGCACATATATCTATCAATAACGAGATGGAATGGCATAGAAGATCATCACGTAAAGGTAAGCGTGAACATAAAGAATTGTAACGTTTATTGAGACTATTGAGGCGGCGGCCTAATTCATGTTTACTTTTAGCAAGAGTGGATAAGGTGCTGTCCCACCAGGGGACTCGACGACGTAGGGGGGAAGAAGTCGTCTGGGGTATAGACTTAGTAGCTGCATTAGTAAAAAAAATTAACGAGGAATGAATGCGTTTCATCAGGATCCCTTAAGGGATTAAAAGGTGGGATTTGTCTGGTGTGGAGGACATTATGCGTCCCAGTCAGCTTTGTGGAAGTTATAGCGAGGGAGCGAAGGACATGGACGGAATTGCAAGTAAGACAGGATGACAGGAAAGTGATCGCTTGAGAACGTATCAACACAGACCCGCCACTCGAACTTATCAACAATTGCTGTGGAGCACAGGGTGACATCAACAGAGGAATAAGTATGATGGGAAGCAGAAAAGTAAGTGAGTGAGTCGGCCTCATTAAGGCAGCAAAGGTCACGGTTCAGAAGCAAATGTTCAATCTGCGAACCGGCTGTATCAGGATTGGAGGAAGTAGGGTCCCATATAGACCAGTCAAAGTAGGGCTGGACTTAAACAAATTGCAATAGAAGGTTTTTTGGCTTTAACTTGTTTATTAGGTCCCTCTGATGAACATATAAAAAGTCTCCAACTTTTGGACACCGGGAAAGTGGTTAATTTGCATAAATTCAAGATGGCCGCCGTCCAAAGCTTCAATTTACAGATCACTTTTTTCTGGTTGCTCCTAGACCCTATAAATGTATTACAAACAACGTTTTTTGGCTTTAACTTGTTTATTAGGTCCCTCTGATGAACATATAAAAAGTCTCCAACTTTTGGACACCTGGAAAGTGGTTAATTTACAGCCAAAAAACCTTACAGCCAAAAAACCTTCTATTGCAATTTGTTCTAGGTCAAGCCCTACCTTTACTGCACATTATTGTCTATTACATTTTGCCTAGGCCTATACTAATCCCATCATCTTGTTTCTTGTTTCAACAGATTGGTGCGACATCTACCGAAGCCATGGAAGAAGAGGTGGTGCATAATCCCTGCGGCATTTGCTCAAACACGTTAGACGAAGGAGAAACAGTCAAGCTGAGGGCGAAGGGAGCAGATACTATCAACAAGGCCAGTACTGAACGTGGAACGCCATCAATTACCGTGTCCGAGGGCCAAACGGTGCACATTGATTGCCGAAAGAAGCATGTCAATACGAAGCCAAATAGAATTCCTGGGAAGCAGAAGAAACGTCCTGAAAAACCTGCTCTTCGTTCTCAGACACCAGACTTTTGTTTTACAGAGAACTGCTTTTTTTGTGGTACAAAAATCTATTTGGACACAAAGCATGATTCAGAAGAAGTGTATCCAGTACGCACCTTCAACTTTCAAAGGACAATACTTTCTGCATGTGATGCCAGGGCTGATGAGTGGGCTGACACTGTTAGAGGCCGAATTAACTTTGCACGCGATCTTCCTGCAGCTGACGCAATATATCACAAGCAGTGCAGCTCAAATTTCCAGACACATAGGCAGATCCCCTCCAAATATCGTGATTCCGCAGACAGTGAACCTCCTCGCAAGGGTCGCAAAGTAGATGCCTCACGAGAGGAAGCATTTCTACTCGCAATCGAGGACCTAGTCAGTGGCAATGATGATGAACAGACTACAGTGGTTGATCTCGTTGATAGAATGTCCCAGTTGTGCCCTGATGTTGAAGCGTATAGTGTAAAATACATGAAACAGAAACTTATTTCATATTTTGGGGATGAACTGGTTATTAGTAACGTGCATGGACGCAGCGATGTTGTAACTGTCAAAGAAAGTGCTGCAAAGATTTTGCAACAATTCAAAGACTCACCACAGACTGATGATGAGGAAGCAGAACAAAGAAAGATAGTCAGGGCTGTGGCACGGTTGATCAAAGCAGATATAAAGAACATTGATACTTGTAGAGATTTCTATCCAGATCCTTCTGAACTCCGGTCGCTGGAAAAGAATGTGGCGTACGTTCCGCAGTCCCTTCGTATATTGCTGCAAGAGACGTTCAGTGGCAAGTCATGTGATCTTGAAGTTGCATCAATTGGACAAAGTATCGTGCAACTTACCAGACCAAGGGCCATTGTAGCACCCATTCAGTATGGATTGGCGGTTCAAATGCACCAGCACTTTGGTTCCCGCTTTCTTGTGGACAGTTTACACAGCCACGGCTTCTGTCTGCCTTACACAGAAGTTTTGAGGTTTTCGAAGTGTGCTGCCAATTTCAGGGGCACCAACATATCCACTGCAGGCAGGTTTGGACAGTTCGTTGCAGACAATGTTGATCACAACTTGCGTACGCTTGATGGGCGAGGAACATACCATGGTATGGGTATAATTGTTGCTGTCACCCCTGAAGTAAGAGACACAACATCAATACCAAGATTGCAGTCACCTGAAAACAACTTCACGGCAGCTCAAATTGAAATCAAATACTACCGCAGTGTTCGCAAGAAGGGTGGGCCTCTCGAATTTAGAAAGCTTGACCCCATTTCAGCATCTGACAAGCTTGAAAATCTGGACATACTGTGGAAAACGTCATGGTTGCTTCGACCAAAACGACCAGGCTGGTCCGGCTTAATGCAGAGTGTGTGCCATGGACCACACCCAGGGAAATCATCCGTCCATTTCTTGCCCATGATTGACATGGACCCTACGGACATGAGTTGTATTTACTCAACACTTCACTTCGTTGCTGCGGAAAGCCATCGCCAGGGAACGACGCCAATGCTGACATTCGACCAACCGCTTTATTGGAAAGCGAAGACGATCATTGTTCATGAGAAGGAAGGAAGCGAACTGAAACCCATTGTTTTGAACCTTGGTGGCTTTCACTCTGTGATGAGCTTTTTGGGATGCATGGGCCATGTTATGGAAGCATCTGGGCTTAAGGAGGTTTTGGAACTTATATACGCTGAAAATGCTGTGACCCAAATGCTGAGTGGGAAAGCCTATGCACGAGCAATCAGAGGCCACTTCTTGGTTGACACAGCCTTGAGTTCGATTGTGTTAGGCAGGGCATACGGTGTCAACCTCTCAATGGTAGATGAGGAAAGTGACGCATGCAAGGACTTCCAGGAGGCTGCAGATCTTTTGGATAAGCTGTTGCGTGAAGACGTTTCACCGGATGAAGTCTGCAGTAAAGACGTTTTCAACAGAATTTCTGAAAAACTTAAAGCTGAGAAGAGCTCCTTAGCAGAGCATAAGATGGGAAAGCTATGGATTCAATACATGGACATGATTGACCTGCTGCGTCGCTTCCTGAGGGCACTGAGAATGGGCGATTTCCTACTGTACCTCGGAACACTCCAGGAGATGTTGCCGTACTTTGCAGCGTGTGGTCATAACAATTATGCCAAGTCAGCCCATGTGTACATTCAAGACATGATTGAACTTGAGCAGCTCAACCCAGACATGTTCTGTCAATTGAACTCCGGTCTATTTGTGATCCGCCGAAGTGATCGGCTGTGGGCAGGACTGCCAAGCGACTTGGTTATAGAGCAGGTTTTGATGCGCTCTTTGAAAACGAATGGTGGATTGACACGTGGTAGGGGCATGGAGGAAACGCAACGCCTGCGCTGGTTACTTGCTATGCCAGCCTGCGCTGAGGTGAGTGAAGTTATGCAAGAACTGACAGGGAAGCATTTCCACACCTCTGAGCAGCACAAAGAAATGACTGAAGCAAGGCGTGAACGAGATAGGAAGGACACAGAGAAGGTTCTCGCATTCTTCAAGGATTATGATCCATTTCAAGAATCAAATGAACTCAGGAATATTGCCAACGGTGTGACAGGACCAGCCTCGGCCAATCCTCATTTACTGTATGAGGTTGGTATGAACATTGTGCAGAAGATGGAAGGTAGCAATGCTTTTGACTTTTCATTTAGGAAGAAAGATCAAGTTGAGTCGTTGGGTGCAAAGGTTACAATCAGTGCTGAAAAAGTACCAATCGACCCACAGCTCCTTTTCCAGAGGCTCCTCATCTTTGCTAATAACAGGGACTTAGGTGTTGAAGAGGTCTTTGCGTATGAGTTGTCTAGCTACCCTACTGCTCTGTTCGATAAGTGGGGGAGGCTCAGGGAAGCCAATAAACCACAGCTAGGAGATGAGATAGCTGCTGTTGTTCCCAAGTCGTCATTGGAATCATTTGAGGAAGAAAGGACTGTGACCCATGTTCTGGATGGTGGTTCCTTATTGCAAAGGATTCCATGGAAGAAGGGTGACACATTTGAGGACATTGCAAGCATGTACATGAAGCATGTTTCCAAAAACTTTCTCAACCCGGTGGTTGTATTCGACGGTTATAAATCAGGACCTACTACCAAGGACATGACACACAATCGACGATCAAAAGGAGTCTTTGGTCAAAAGGTGATGTTCACTCCAAACCATGCCCCTTCGGTCAAAAAAGGAAAACTTCTTGTCAAACTCGGACAATAAGCAAAACTTCATTGACTTATTGTGTGAAACATTCAAGGCAAATGGAATTGACTGTGTCAATGCGCCAGCAGATGCAGATGTCATGATTGCGAAGAAGGGAATTGAGCATGCAAGGGAAACCGTGACATATGTGATAGGTGAGGACACAGACTTGTTGGTGCTGTTGTGTCATTATGCGGAACGAGGGATGAATGATTTGTACTTCAAGTCGAGCAAGGAAGGTGGGAAATGTTGGCATATTAACTCAGTAGCAGAAGCTCTCGGTGAAAGCATCTGTCGTGTCCTGCCAGTTGTCCATGCACTCTGTGGATGTGACACAACCTCACGACTGTATGGTATTGGTAAAGGGGCTGCCTTGAGGAAAGTGAGGGAAGACAACGGTTTCTTGAAATGTATAGAAGCATTCTGTTGCCAAAGTGGAAGTAAAGACGTGATATCATCAGCTGGTGAAAAGGCCTTGGTTTATTTGTACGGAGGAAAAGGAAATGACACCCTTGACGGACTGCGAAAGACAAAGTTTTGCAACAAGGTGGCAAAAAGTTCAACTACCGTTGAAGTTCACAGCCTTCCCCCAACAACCGATGCAGCCAAATACCACTCGTTCCGAGTTTATTGTCAGGTCCAGGAATGGATGGAGAACTGTGTGGACCCCGAGAAATGGGGCTGGTGTCTGCGGAAGGGACAGCTTGAACCGAAGACGATGGATTCGCCAGTGGCTCCTGATTCACTACTGAAATTGGTCAGATGTCAGTGTAAGGGCAACTGTGACACTCAACGCTGTAGTTGCAAACGGAATGAGCTTGAATGTTCCAGTGCATGTGGTCAATGTAAAGGACTCTGTCAAAATAGCAACTTTGATGCAAGCACCGATGATCCAAGTGAATACGAACTCCTATCATGAATTACATAATTGGCTCTGAATGACGTCATACTACGTCATGTTTTTTTTTTTTTTTTTTTTATAAAAAAGAGGGACAACAGGTCAAAAAACCCATACAAGCACAAAGTGCCTGTGTCACCCCTTGTGAAAGAGACAGTTCAGCCTGTCTGTAAGGTTTTTCGGCTGTAAATTAACCACTTTCCAGGTGTCCAAAAGTTGGAGACTTTTTATATGTTCATCAGAGGGACCTAATAAACAAGTTAAAGCCAAAAAACGTTGTTTGTAATACATTTATAGGGTCTAGGAGCAACCAGAAAAAAGTTATCTGTAAATTGAAGCTTTGGACGGTGGCCATCTTGAATTTATGCAAATTAACCACTTTCCCAGTGTCCAAAAGTTGGAGACTTTTTATATGTTCATCAGAGGGACCTAATAAACAAGTTAAAGCCAAAAAAACCTTCTATTGCAATTTGTTCTAGGTCCAGTTAAATGATTGCTAGATTTACTGGACTAATATAGGGCTATGGGCATTAAAGTCACCCAACAGTAAGATGGGAGAGGGTAGTGTAGAGAAAAACTGAGAAAGTAAAGGAAAGGTCATAATTGTAAGCAGGTTGGTTATAGATATTGCAAATGGTAACAGAGTCACCATCGGGGATATGAAGAGTAAGGATAGAGTGCTGTAGGAAACTTGTACGAATGGGAAACAAGTCAAAAGTTACTCGATGATGGACATAAATTGCTGTGCCATATTCTCCATCAGGGGATAGAGAACAGCACGCAAGGTGGTAGTTGGTGATGGATTTATCATAATTTCCAATGTGTTGTAAACAAATACACATTGGATTATAGACACGGAGTAAACGCTGGATCTCACCTAGATGGACTCTAGATGAGAGACCATTACAATTCCATTGTAGTATATAGGGATTGAACAGGTTAAGTGAGAGACGTCAGGTTACGTAAATTAACAGCACTGTTCGGCTGTTGGAGATGAAGAGGAACGGGTCTGGGGGGAGGGTTATGAGAAGGCAGGGAGTTTCGACGTGGACGGTGGGGGGACACATTAGAGGACAGGTCATGGAGGATAGTAGCTATCTTGGAGTGTGAAAGATCTGAACGTGACTTTAAGTGAAAAGCGCATAAGCACGAAGAGTTATGAGAGGCGGTGTTATCAGGGGTTGGTAAACGTCGGTCACGGAGAAAGGAGCGTATCAACGCAGCAATAGTGGATTTAGTGCGGGTAGGCGTCCGGCGATACTCACGCACAAAGCAGTCATGACAGCCGCAGTGGGGTGCATGGGAGCCCGAGGCGGTAACATTGATAGGTGCGTGAGGACGAGTAGGCGGGGGGGACGCATAGGTCGGGCTGTGAGGGTCTTACGTTTTACGGAGGGAGATTGACGATCTGAGGAGGGAGAATGTAGAGCATCAGATCGGCGTTTACTGGTGGAGGGGGTAGAATCCATGACATCGTCAACATCGGCAGAGGGAGCCGGGGCAAGAGGCAAGGATTGAATATCAGTTACGGGTGCAGGGGACGCGGATGCTTTTGGGGTGGAGGCTTCATGAACAGGGGGAGGGGTATTCAGTGCATGAAATCGGTTGGAGAGGGGAACAGTGGCTGGACTAGGAAGGGGTGAATCCAACACAGCATCACTGTCCTCACGTCGTCGACTACCGGGAGAAACGTCAGTTGTAGGTGCACGAAGTCTAGCACTGTAACTCATATCTCTAGAGGGATCTTTAACATCTCTTACTCTCAGTTCTTGCTTAGCTTCTCTGACAGACATGCCTGACCGACTAATGAGAAGCTTTAACTCCGCATTGTACATGTAGAACACACATTGCTTTGAGCGAGCATGGTGTTCAAGGCCACAGTTAACACACTTTGGAGTGCCACAATTCCAACGGGTAGCATGTTTGACGGAGCTACAGAAGGCACACACCCAAACCTTCTTACACCTACCAGCTGAGTGACCAAAGGTGGAACAGTTTGTACATTGTAACGGTTTGGGGACATAAGGTCGTACTTCACGCCTTTGTCCTTCGATCCTGACGTCTCGTGGGAGGGAACGTCCACTAAACTTAATGCGAGCTATGCGGAGAGGATGAGAAGGAGTTGATTTGTTTGGGATACTATACAAATCAACGTCGTGCACATTTGGATAACGCAAGCGCAACGACGACAGGAGGGTCGACTTATCAGGAAGTCCGTCATGGTCATAAGTTGAGGGTAGAACAACAGTACCGAGGATGTAGTTGAGGTCGTTATGTTTCGTGACAGTAACAGGGATATCGTCCAAGGTAGTAAGAGATAGGTATGTCTCAGATTGGGCACGAGTAGTGGTTTCCACAATCCAATCATTATTACCAGTCTCACGGAACGATAAGTCCGAAGTTGCATGCGCCGAGAGGAGGAGGTTCTCTA
This sequence comes from Paralithodes platypus, assembly GCA_032716605.1. Lineage (NCBI taxonomy): Eukaryota > Metazoa > Arthropoda > Malacostraca > Decapoda > Lithodidae > Paralithodes > Paralithodes platypus. The sequence continues at coordinate 1,048,719 of CM064483.1, forward strand.
ACTTAGCCCCCGAGATGTAGGAATCCGGTCGTATGACGAGGAAACGCGGCCAGTCATCATCGCCAAAAATTGAATCGAAGTGCCGGAGGGTGGCATTGGGGACAAACTGACGCCGAGGTTTCCGCCGATGTTGGGGGCCGGAATGAGGCATGTGAGGCTCCAGAGTTGCAACGAGTGAGGTGGAAGTAGTGGCTGAACTAACAATCGGCTGAAATGGTGGAGAGACAGTGTTGATGGGAGGTGAAGGGTCACCAACACTGGTGTCACTCTGCAGGTGGTCAGTGGAAACTGTAAGTCGGTTAACGGGTAGTGCTGAGGAGCAGGGCGTGTCAAGAGAACCCGGCACGCCAAGGTCTATGGTTTGAACAGGAGACTCAACACAAGGAGGGTCTCTCTTATCTTGGGAGGGGAGGGACATTTAAATCATGAGCGGCAGGTGTAGTTGGGCTCTGTGGAGAGTCGATATGAACAGGGGCCATTGTAGGGTCCACAGATGGAGGATGGGAATCTTTAGTCGTAGAAGCAGGTAATTTAGTATCAGAGCGTGAGAGAGCATCAGACTCGGAACAACTCGGAGGGGAGGTGTCCAAGGTGGTAGACTCAGAGGGCAGAGGAAGGTCAGATGGAGAGTCCAGGGGAATGCAAAGGTCAAGTACTGGGGCGCCAAAGCTGGATCCAGGGGAGGGGTTACGCATGGCTGATCCATGATGACCCTAGTTGTTTTTACTATTCTATTTTCATTTTATCGGAAATAAAAAAAGAAAGAAAAACATAACCGAGGGAAAAAAAAGAAAGAAAAAGAAAAAGAAAAATAGGAAACAAAACAATAAATAAAGAACATACCAGAAGGGCCAACAGAGAACCCTCCGTCGTGAGTCAGGGAGCCCCAGCCTCTATACCGGTGGCGCAAACAGGGGCAGGTCTCCAGGGGGCTCATCCTCATACCCTACCCCCCTAGACTAGGGGGGATAGCACCAAAACGCACAGAAAGGCCAAGCTTAGGCAAAACCGCTATACTGGGACCGAGGGCAAAGTTAATTGCAATCATCCCCAATCTGTGCGTAATGGAGGGCAGCCGGACAGAAGCACAATACAGTAAATATTTAATTATGCTACCTGATGACTTAGATACTGTATATATATTATTTTTTTACTAAATTCTAACTACCCCAACACAATTTTATTCAACTTAGGAATTACACATTACTCACATTCATTTGTCTATCTCTCCTTGTAACTCCACAAGCACTTCTCTTGTAACTTATTTCTACCCCTTTCACTCTTGATTTATGTTTCTCCAACAACGTCCATGCTTACATCCCGTACCGGTACCGTATGTCAATGTCGGGATTACCTCACTATCATGCAATGGCTTCTTTACTTCCATAATAATATTTTTCAAAACTTTGATGCTTGAGACTTAATCACATGTCTTCCATGTTCTACTGAATTTCTTCCATCCAATTTTAACTCTACTAACATATTTTCAAAGTTGAATTAAAATGTAAAACTTGCAAACTAAACAAACCAAAATTGGGACAAGGACAATATAAAGTCAAATTAAATTATCAAAATCGCTATGTGGAAACAACGCTTACTAAAATGAAAATTATTAAATAAAAGAACACAATCCACCACATAGGGTGTACATTACTACATGAGCAAGTTAATCTGTTTCCCAAGCAAACTAATCGCACATATAACAACACACTATCGTCACGTTAAAGGAAGTAGTCAAGTTTGGGAAGTCCGGGACGTTCTGGCAAATTTTACTAAACTCTGCATGAATAAAGAAACTACATGTTAAATGTCAAAATATTATTTAAAATCAAATTTGCAACATGACAAGACATTAACAATAGTACAAAATACAAATATTGATAAGATATCTATACTATTACAAAATAATATATAAAATACAGTACAGCACTCACTAACGATAGTGCTATCGGGTAGGTACCTGTAAGCATAGCATGCCTCAAGTGACCCCTATCAATAACTACCCTACAAATAACCTACATTTATAGCACAAATAAACTAAGGAAATCGCAAAAGTAAGCAATTGATACTATCGACAATGAATACATATAATATAAAGACAAATAATTGCAAAATATGAAGTAACAACAGATTTAAATTAAACAAAGAGTACTCTTTTAACAAGAACAATAAATTTAAAAAATCATCAATATTAATATTAATAATAGAAAAAGAAAAAGATAAACAATAAATACAGACAAAAAACAATAAATACAGACAAAAAGTAAGCAGAGGTTATACAAGAAACTTAGTTAAAAATGCTTGATTAAAATTATTGATGTCAAATTTTAGAATACAGTCACAATAATTGACCCTAAAAAGATTAAATTTATGGAACAATTTACTTGCCTCAAAACCTCTGTCCACTAAGAGTCTGTATAGTAACCTAGCTCTAGCCCAAAAGTCATCTACTTTAGTGCAGATTTTACAAAATCTTATTAATTGGGAATAAAAACAATTATAAGTTATTTTACTATCGATATTACTACTAGGGAAAGGAAAGTTTATTACGTTAAAATTAAAATCATCAACTTTGTGATATACTTAAGTATGCACTGTTCATTAACAATCTCTATATTTATATCAAGAAAATTTTCAACTTTATAATTTACGTTGTAACATTGTGTGAGGGGAATAGAATTAGGGTAAATAAGTTTAGCAACTTGATTAAAATTTAACAAATTGCAAACGAGAATATCATCAATATATCTACTATTATTACTTAACAATTTAGCAAGTGCTAATTTTTCTGGGATTTTATTTTTCTTGCTACTGTCAACTAAGTCTTTTATATATTTAAATTCTAAAGCAAGCAAGAATAAGTTTGCAATTAAAGGACTAGCATTTCCACCCATAGGAATTCCTAATATTTGTTTGAAAATGTACGGCCCGAATCTAACATAAGTATTGAAAAGGAGGAATTTAAGGGCATCTTTAAGTTTAGTTCTATCAAAATATACAGAACTAGTGGGAGTAGAGCTAAGTGATGCATTATTAAAATATGTATAAACATTTATGAAATAATTACCATTCCTAACGAACCTGTCAAAGTGCAAATCTATAATAAAGCAAAGCTCTGAATATACTAAATCTAAAGGCAAATTGGTATACAAAGTTGAAAAGTCGAAGCTATGTACCGAGGTAACTTTCGGCATGGTATTTATTTTATCAATAACTTCTAACGAATTGTCAACACTCCAATAATAGTTAATAGAAGGAAGAAAGGAGACAGAGATAAACCGGTACAGTATAAAACAATATATATACACTTGCCAACAGTAACCTACACAGTACTGTATAGCCTATTCAAAAATGTATTATGCTAGAGTTTAGGCCTTCTTACTTTAGTTTGCAAGTTTTACATTGTAATTTGAACATTCACAAGGTGTGTAGTTGTGTTGTAAACTAGTTGATGACTTTCTAGAAGTTGGAAATGAGCATTTGATATTAGGGCCACTGTATAGATACTAGGCTACTTCAAAAGATGAAAAAGAACAAAAGAAGATTATTGTAAAACAAAAAATAAATAAATACATAAATTAATAATAATAATAATAATAAACTAACCTATGCACTTGGTGTTACTCAGCTCAGAGAACTTGACGGCTTCGGAAACTGAGGATGAGGAGTGTCCCGAGAGAGCATCGTGAAGGTTGCGAATAAAGTAGTCTCGGTAGTCCTCGGGTAGTGCCATGAATGTTCCGCCCATAACAATAAACTCCACCTTGTCTACATTGTGACCAAGCTGACGCAGCTGAGGAGTAAAGAACAATTATGGGAAAGGAAAGGAGATGAGAGATGAGGTGAGGTGTTAAGGTGAGGAGAGGAAAGGACAGGAAAGGAAAGGAAAGAAGAGAAGAGGTGAGAAGAAGAGCGGAGAGTAAAAAGAGAGAAGAGTGTCCGGAGACACCATTATTGTTAAGATTGTGAATAAAGTAGTCCCGGTAGTTCTCGGGTAGCGCCATGAATGTTCCGCCCATAAAAATGAACTCCACCTGTGACCAACTTGACACGGATATCAGAATGAGAAGAGTTAAGGGAAGGAGAGGGGAGGTGTGGAAGGGAGAAAAGAAGAGAGGATGGTCTCGAGAGAACGCTGATAAGCTTACGAATATAGTACTCTCAGTAGTTTGGTTTGGTTTGGCTAAAGGCCTACACTAGCACAGTGGGTTAATTTCTTTTAACCTCATTAAATAGAAAAAAATAGTCAACTAGTCTAAAAAATAATCAAACATCCCGAGTGCTTTCTTAATACCTGTACTGTACATTAAAGCAATATTTTTGTTATCTTGGCTAACAAGAGTTAATTTCATTCAGATTTGGAATTATCTTTCACAGTCAACAAGCTTGTATCCAGCATCACTGTAGCCCCCAAGACTCTAATTTTAGGAATCATGGAAGCCCACCATGTCCAGAAGGCTTACCCAAATATCTTGGGAGTAAAAACAAAAAGTGAGATCCTGGGACCTAAGGGCTGTGAAGGGATTATTGAAAGACTATTACAGAGTTGACGGTGTGCAGCTTCATTGGTTGTGTACCATATTATGTGTAGCCATATTAACGACTATGGTCATGCCACATTAAAACTGCTATTTACCTATAGCTAAAGTTGGATGGCCATTAGCTTACTAGGAGCTTAAACAAAAAAATTATATCAACCTTGTACACTGACCTGTTCAACTCTGTGCCTGATCTGTAGGTAGGGATTGTATCTTGCCCTGATTGCTCTCATGGAGGTGGGCTCATAGCCTCATACCCGGTATAACTCTGTGTGGAGTACTCAAAGTCTGAGTCTGGGCCCCCGGGACAATACACACAGATGTTGCCTGTCATGTTGATGTGGGGGCATCGGTGAGGATTACACATCACTGCTATCTGAAACAAGAACAAAAATAGTTAGAATGGTGAGGGTTGCAAAGAATTAGAAAGTTGAGGTTAACGCATCACCGCCATCACTACCGTCTGGAACAAGAGAATGAAAAGTTAGAATGAGTTGTGAAACAATAACAAATATACCCCTGCTAACTTAGCTATCTGAACACGAGAAGATGGTGATAGTGAGATGATTGGCAATGTTGCATACCCTTGCCACCACAGCTATCTGAATAAAAGTCAAAGAAGAAGTAAGATGAATGGCAATATACCAATATTTTTGCTGCCACCACGGCAACAAGAGGATAATAGATGACTATTACTATACAGTACATTGTCTGCCACTCGGCGTAGATTTTTGTGGCGTAATTTAAGTGTGAATCTGGGCCGTGAACTCATCAGAATCAACTTATATCCTTAGTCTTCTCTTGATATGGGACAGGCACCATTTTCCTAATACAGTATGCTTAAAAATACAGTAGAGGCCACAACACATGCTCGGCTCGACATAACATTGTGTTGATCAATTTTGGGTGTATGGAGGGTGGATTGATATTTTGTAGAAGCCTAGTAGACCTGCATAAATTGTCAAAACACCCCCACACATGCTAAAGCTGGCCTGTGTGGTACTGAGACTTAACAGGTCGAACTACACCTGTATGCCGGACATTGTCAGCCTTAACATCTTCCTCATATACAGTATATACTTAAGAATAACACCTTTCCTGGATGTTAAGAATTCCTAGACATACCATACTGTAAATTAATAAGCCTACTGTAATACCTTTACCACGCATTTAAGAATACCGGTACAACAGATACAACAAAGCACCTACCCCTGAGGCTGTCCGGACAGGCTTGGCACGCAGTTTGGGGACCAGGAACTTCTTATGTTCCTGTGGTACGGCTGCGATGATGTCCACAAGCCGAGGCGAGGATGGGAGGCCATACTTGGAGGAGATTCTGCACTTGAGTTAATTGAGGTTCACATCACGCTGCTCCTTCTGGGCCTTGATCAACTCCTGGACTATCTCACCAACTGTCAGCATCAGTAGCTCCTCCTTCGAGTGCACCGAACCTGAAAAATATGAAAGGTTATATAGGACCAATATTGCCGTATGTCAAGAACTCTTAAGGTTGAATAATAATGTCTAATATCATCGGGCATATCGTCGCTTTGTTTAGGCTACATAAGGCTACTTTTATGCTCGTAATGATCCCGTCTAATTTGACTGCTTTTTTCCTCCTAAATTAGTATATACCACAGCCAGCTGTTAATAGCCTGTTATTTGCCCCCTGTTGGTAATATATAGGCTATGAGAATGACAAGAAGTCATGGGGGGGGGGGGGGGGGGGGACGGCACACTGCACAGCGGCAGCCTGATGGGTGCATTGCTCGCTCTCAACCCAAATTGACTAATTCCTTGAACGTGACGATAGTGCATTATTATATGTGTGATTAGTTTGCTTTGGAAACAGATTAACTTGCTCATGTAGACCTAGTAATGTAGCCTACACCCTATGTGGTGGATTGTGTTCTTTTTAGTTATTTATAAATTATTATTTTGGGAATTTTTTCATTTTAGGCTAATACCACATTTTCCGAGTGTTTTGTGTTTTTATAATTGTTTTGTGTTAATTTGCATCAATATATAGTGTTTGTAATTAATTAGAAATCTTGGAAAAACCTATGCTATTTTCCCCATTTTCGATCAATGTTGAGACACTCTCCCCGATAGTGGGGAGGGCTATTAGCCTAACCTAACAACCTTACCTAATACCTAACTTATCTTAGAGGTCTTGAATATTATTGAATAATTTTGATAACATTTATAAAATCCGATATTAATAGAAAAAAACCCCATTCTATTCAATTTCAGAGCTCTTTCGGACATCCTCACTGTTTACAAACGCCTCCTTTATGCAGTATAATCGATCGGATATTTACCCCCTGCTGGCAACATAGATGACGACTTCAATAATTCATGGGGGGTGAGGGGGGGCAAAGCCCCTCCTCAACCCATCGTGTATTCCACATTGGAATTATATCCTAACCAAGACCATGAAAACACTAATTTCTCAAACTCTGGAGGAAAAAACATGAAAAATAAGGGTGCGAGCCTATTCCCTATAATTACTCAAATAACCAAAATAGGCTAATCACCGTCAAAATAGGCCTAGACGCGAACTTGACCACGGCGATCGACAAATGTAAACATGACGGCGGCGGCGGCGGACGTTTGCAATATGTTGAGGAGCGGCTTTGCCCCCCCTCACCCCCCTATGACATATTGCCAGCAGGGGATAAATAACAGAAAAAATCGCCGTCAAAATAGACGCTAAGTTAACTGCGGCGATCGCCCTTTGTAAACATGACGACCGTACACCCGAAAACTACATCCATCCCCCTCCTTTTAGCCTATAGCCCTAGGTCACATTAGGATTTTTAACCCCTTCTATACCGGTGGTGTAGCCTACTTTTTTAATTTTATTCTAGCTAGGCTATATTTAGCCTAGGCTATACGAGTTTGTGCAGTTTATGAAGAATCTGTGGTAGTATGAAAATAATGAAAGGATAAGTGAGATAGTATGAAGCCTGCTAATTACTGGAGGCCTTTTTTAAGCTGAATAAAATTGTCTAATTGTAGCCAGAATAAAGTAAAAAAAACGTCTCCAGTACAGAAGGGGTTAAAGGTCTTGACAAAGTTGTTGGTTGGTGTTGGGGTTTCAAGGCCACTCGAGCACGTCACCGCGCCCGCTCCAGCCCTTCCTTTGCAGTCGCGGAGAGGTCGACGACTACAAGCGCGTCAGGCGCTCAGTCGCTGTGAGGAAGCTGCAGAAGCGTAGAATCACGGCACGTCTCATCTCATCAGGGACCCCCCGGCCTCCGAGGATCATCGGCAGGGAGAGCGAGGTGACGCCGAGGAGTCGAAGGCGGCCTGCAAGGATAGACCGCTCCATGTAGAAACGAGGACATCTCAACACATAGTGCTCAATAGTCTCCGGCTGACCACACCACCGGCAGGCATCACTACCCAGGATACCCAACCGCTGGAGGTGGCGCCGCCAGAGAGCGTGGTATGGCCGATGCGTAGCCTGGCCAGTGTCACGTCCAGGCTGCGGAGCTTGTGTCTTGCCCAGGGTTGGGGAGATGAGTCCACCCGATAGGTGCCGAGGGTAGTGGCTGTCAACGAACATTGGAGGGTGGCATTCCATTGATCTACACATGCCCGTCGAACCACCATCTGATGGGACCGCAGATCTGCGTCCAATCTCTCACAGGACGTCAAAGAGTGAGCTGTGGCCACACCCCTGTCCGCTATGTGGTTCCCCATGCTCCCGCAGTGCGATGGAATCCATTGTAAATGTACTGGCCATGGTGGGTCGGAGAGTTGAAGTATCAGCGACTGTATCTTGTAGACGAGGGAGGCGTGTGATGCAGGGCGATGAGACTGCAGGAGGCGAAGAGAAGACTGGGAGTCCGAGTAGATGACCACCTGCTGACTGGACATGTGGATGCTAATGAAGAGCAGGGCTTTATATATGGAAAAAAGCTCCGCTGTCAGGATGTGATGGTACCCAGACAACCTCCAAGTTTGGCACAGTGCGAGCTCCTCGTAGTAGACTGCAGCTGTCGAAGAAGGACCCATCAGAATGATGATCAGTGAAGACATGGGAGAATCCGATGTTGCGTGTGGCTGCCAGCTCCCGAAAGTACCCCTGTGCCATGACCACATCCTCTGACTTCTTAAAGCTGCGATGGAATGTGTGGCGTACCAGCCCAGAGAGACTAACCTAACCCAGGGCGGCACTGGGGAGACAGAAGGTACCGGCATCGGGCTCGGAGGGACAATTCCTAGAAGGCCGTAAGTCTTGAGTCCACGTACCAGGAACGGGCACCGGCGCTTTACTGGCCAGAGCGGGGAGGCCAGCCCCACCCCAGACGACATCGGACCTCAATAATCCGACCAGAGGATGGGACTCAGGCATGTGTGCTACTCTCGTCATCCAACTGCAGTCAGCCATCGCCCGGTCCCAGACCATGGGCAAGATCCCTGATTCCGCCTCCAGGGAAACCACGGGGGATGAGCTGAGTGCCCTCAGCGCTAAGCGGAGAGCTGCATTATGGATGGGATTCAAACGAGCCAACACCGTGTCCGAGGGTGACCCATATATGACACACCCATATTTTAACTTGCTCCGGATAAAAACCTCATAAAACTGAAGCAGGGCGTCTCTAGAAGCACCCCACTTGGACGACTTTGGTGTGTGCAATGCACTTCATGAGGTTCAGTCGCTTCATGCATGACTCACGTAAATAATCAATATGGGCCCTCCAGGTGAGTATCGGTCCATTCAACCGGAGGCCCAGGAACACACGGCTAGTGCGATACGGTAACAGACTGCAGTAGCATTCAAGGAGACTACATCGGACTCTTCTTCTTCTTCTTACCTCTGACCGGGTATAAGCTATCCTAGTGTTTACTAGCTTATACCCCTTTGAAAGGACATTAGCCTAACCTAACAACCTTACCTAACCTATCCTAGTATTCTGGGTGGGGGCTGCCGCCCCCACACCCCCGCTATTTGACATCTTAGACAGATTTTTTGTGTATTTTTCTGTAAAAAGGGTATTTTTTCAATTTGTCAGTAACGAAAATCCTCCATACGGACTATATGGAGAAAAATATGGCGAATCTGTTGGTGCCTATTTTCCCTAATAAAGTGTTTCTAATAAGGCGGATGTAGTGTCCTTGAAGATTATCCAGACTGCCCCCCATGTACACCCTCGGTAAGCCAGGAAGTCTGAGGAAGACGAGTTTTCTATGTAAAACACATTACGGCGCTCTTCTGCATATTCAACCGTAGGCCTAATCCCCATTCTGAGGCCCAATGTAGCAAGTCGTCAACGGTCAATAGCTGCCTGAAGACGGGCCTGGGCTTCCGGCAGGGCTGGGAAAATCGGACATCAGGGCATTATAAGGGGGGCCTGAGCCCGGCTTGACAAAGTTGACAGGCCATTCAGCTTCAACATCTCATAAATTGACATAGCCTACACATTGTGGTAAACCTGACTTATTGGACCGACAGCGATTTCAGTAAGTTTTATTTTGTTTTTTGTATTTTTTCCTTCAGATATAGTGTTGTTTTATACTGAAGAGGAGCGGAAATGAGTATTTACCCATTATGCAACAATCTAAAAACACGCCCCTATTATTATTATTATTATTATTTTTTTTTTTTACCCTCCAGCCCCGGCTATGTATTATATATATATTCCTCGAAACCCGGGTGTTTTGGCCGAAAAACGTCTAGGCTAGGCTACCGTATATTCGTTAATCAGACTGCTTCCTGCATTCCCAAGCGTAGCTGTGTTATTTACCTGTAGAATGGCATTAAGTCAACTGGTTGAGCTGTGATGATGATTTCATTGGAGATAACTTTATGGCCAAAACAGCCACTTTACACCACTTTTCGATACTTAACAACAACATACAGGCACACACGAACAAGCGACGCTCTCCTTCTTGTGGCCGGAGATGCGGGGCGTCGGTCCAGCCGGCTGTTGTTTACATGCGTCGGACCGACGCCTCGCACACGAAGCTCACAGCCTTTCAACCACTGGGCGTTCAAGAGGCCTTCCGTGGTGAGAGGGTTGTTCTAGGCTATTAACCTAACCTAACAACCTTACCTAACCTAGTATATGGGTGGGGGCTGCCGCCCCCACACCCCCGCTGTTTTTTTTTTTTTTTTTTTTTTTTTTGTGCCATTAGCAACCTAACCTAGTATATGGGTGGGGGCTGCCGCCCCCACACCCCCGCTGGTTGGGTACTGGCTGAAAAACGTATTGTTTTACAGTAGCCTAGGTCTATACATGTATTTTAGCGTTTTTTTTTTTCTCCCTTTTAATATACATTTCCGCTCTTAATGCCATATATAGCAATGATGTATATGCTCTACCGGACCTATTAGGCCTAAACAGATCGATGGGCTAACTGTCGGTCCAAAACATCAGTATAACCGTTTACGTCCGCGATCATCCTCACTTACGATCTTGAGGATCCTTGAGCATCTCGGTTCAATGTTATTTTAATACCACAAATTTTGTTGATATATTTGAAGATAAATATTGAATCTATATGCTCTAAAGATCATAATCAAATTTGTTTTAACCCTCGGCAAAACCTAATAAAAAAGTATGGTACTAAAATTTCTTTTTCGTAACAAGGTTGTCAATACGGTACTTTCAGTCATCGATAGCTCTAAAGATCATATGAAAATGTGTTAAACCCTCGTAAAAGCCTAATATAAAAGTATGGTACTAAAATTTCTTTTTCGTAACAAGGTTGTCAATACGGTACTTTCAGTCATCGATAGCTCTAAAGATCATATTTGTTAGTAGTCTTGGCAAATCCAACGTCAAGGCTATTAACCTAATTGCAATGACGACTTGTCTATTTTGACTGCTATGTCGTCATTCCAACCGCGGTTAAAAAGAAAACGTCTAGAGTCTACTCCTTATCTTGCTCTAGGAGACGTTGTACATTAACCAAAACTACCACCGAAGGTGAAAAAAGCATAGAAGAGAAGAAAAAGGGGTTTACCTTAGTTACCGCTTAAGGCCCATCCCGTGTTCCGTCATGTGCAGATCCCTGTCGAACGTGCGCATGAGCGACCCTCTCTTGTCATCATTTTTTCACGCGCTCCATTGAATGAAGTCGCTTTTGTTGTGCTCCTTTAATTCACCCTGTTTAGGTTCGTTTCGGCTTATCTGGCCTTCTTTTTGTTAGACAGATGTTACGTGATCTAGGGCACACGTAAATGGGCTCCTAAGTGTGTTTAATGGAGACGCGTGTGGAAATAGCTACCGAAGGTACGGGGGCGCCTGGCGTTCCTCGTGTGTGTTTTTCATTCCTTTCTCTTTTCATATTCTTTTTTCCTGTTAGTCTGGGCATAGTTTAGCTTTTAGCTTATTTTAGCCTAGCTTGTTTCTCATTCAGGAATTGCTATGCCCCTATGAGTTTTCATATTTTCATAGCCTAGGTGTACGTACAGTTGGTTCACGATCTGAGATTTCGTGGTGGCGGTGCTGTTTGTAGGGTTTGTGTCGGCCGCATTATTAGCGTTATTCCCGAGTCCCCCCTTTCGAGCCTTCACTGTGTCTCAAGGGCCTGGGCGCTTGGTGGTTCGTGATATCCTGGGGTACCCCACGGGGGCCCCTCCCTCACACCACAGGGTTTTTCGCCCCTGACACATTCTCTCCTCACGGCTAGGCCACCCTTTTTCTCGCCAGTTTCATTTACTGGTTTTTGTGTTCCCTTACTGTTTTCACCTCCATCCTTTCATACCCTTTTGCCCAATCCTGGGGTACCCTACGGGGGCCCCTGTTTGTGCCAAACCACCCTTCCTGCCACTTCTCCTCATGGGCTTTGCTCTATCTCTGTGGGTTGGGTGGTTCCTAGGGGATGTGCCTCCTCTCCCCTGGTGTGTCTTCCTTGCCTCTCCCTTGACCGGTTGAGTCAGGATATTATCAAGGAAGACACTGCTCAGCTTGATGGCCATCGTCGCTTGGAGTTCATAAGGAGATGACGCTTTTTTCTGGGCCTCTTTTGGTATTCCCTAGACGCTCCTCTCGCTTTTTCGGCGCCGGACCATCTCGGCCGGTCCCGCAAATTTGCGGGGTGCTCGATTCGGTCCTCTGGGACATTTCGGTTCCCCGCAAATTTGCGGAGATCGTTGGGGGGTTCCGCGAAATTGCAGGAGGGTGGTGTCGGTACGGTTATGCCTCCATTGGCCCGCAAATTTGCGGTAATAGTTGGCTTTCACTATTGACTTTTGTTATGTCATCTTGTTGCCTGATACTATATTGGTGTATGCACTTTACTGGTGTTATAGGCCCTGCATGTAAGATGTTGAGTGGTGGTTAACACTTTCTCCATCTTTGCAGGTTCTGCTAGTGCTCTTCCGCCTCGGCCGCCCTCCTCACCTACCTCTGTGCTCCCAGTTTAGGGTGAGTACGGATACCTGTTTGCATGTGTGTTCCTGTTTCCCCATGCTCCTTCCCTGGTTCTTCTTGGACATTCTCTCCACTTACTCCTTCGACATGCTGATTATGGTGTGTGTTCTTCTAGTGCAGGTAGGCTGCCTTGCTTTCGCCTTGGTTGTCGCTCCCCGTGCTTGGAGAGCCACAAGTCCTGCTTGCGCCACTCGCTCTGTGTGTCCTCTACGGCCTACCTCCCTGCTCTGTGTGGCACGTGTCTGGCCCTGGTGGTTGTGCTGCTCCATGGCCCTGGTTCCTCGGCGGCGGCTGTGGCCTCCTGCTTCCCTTCCGTCGGTGTGGACGATGGTCTCCCGCCACATTAGGACTGTGGGCCACCGTTCCCCGGCCTTTGTTGGCGACCGGATCCGCGTCGCCCTGGGTATCCCTGACCCGACTGAAGGCCATTTACCTGGCCCTCTCCCTGCTCGGGCCCTCTCCCTGCTCGGGCCCTCTCCCCTGGGTCCCGCAGCCGGTCGTCCCATCGTCGGGGGGTTCCCCGGCTCCGTCCACGCTCTCGCTCGCCTCGTCGTCCTCCTGATCGCCTTGACGACGCCCATCGCCCTCGTCATGGTTCTCGCCCTGAGGCCGGGGTTAGCGGCTCTGCCCCTGTGCGCCCTCCCCTGGCCTCTACGGATAGGGGCTCTACTCCCTTCCGCCCGCTTCCCCAGCCCAGACGACTTCCTCTTACGTTGTCCTCTCCGCGCGCGGTTGTTCATGCTGTAGCTGGCCCTCTGCTCCCTCCTCCTACACTGTCCAGGAGGGTCCGCCTGGATGTCGTTGCTTCTCCTACTTCACCTGCTTCAGTGCCTATTCTTCCTTCATGGTCTCGTCCCACGGTGGTGGTCCCTCCCTCCTCCGCCTCGGTGTCGGGCCGCCCTGTTATCTCAGCCCCGGGGATCCTTGCTCTGTTTCCCCCCGCGGCTCCTGGCCTCCTTTCACCCGGCCAGCCTTCCCACTCCCGTCGTCCTGCTCCTCCTCATTCTTCTCTTCCTGACCTTCACTTACCGTCTCGCCAGGGGGTACCCCTCCTCTTGCCTCGGTGGGGTTTCGCGAGGTTTCGGGGTCCCCTTTCTCAGGAGCTGATGTGTCGCTGGAAGAGGGGAATGGTGCTGTTTCCCCCTCGGCCGTTCGTGATCGGGGACGAGTCCCTCAACGGCGACACAACCGTCGTCGCTCGCCTTCCTTGGGCCGCGACGCTGCTGGTTCGTGTCGTGGGTCTCGCTCCCGCTCACGCTCGCCCCTGCGGGCCGACCAATCTGGGGGGGGGGGGGGGGGGGTAGCCTCTCTCGGATCAATTGTCGGCTATGCAGGGCTGGGTTGTGTCACGCTTCGACGGGCGCTTGGAGTCGATGGAAGACTCCCTCTTCTCGCCCTTCTTGGCGGTGCCTCACCCTCAGCACCTCACCCTACCTACCCCTGCTACGGTCCCCCTCCCTTCTGCAGGCCTACGCTCTGGTCAGACTTCAGCCGCCCTGACATCCTTCCGGCTGTTCAGTCCCTGGCTGTGTTGACGGGTCTGTCCTCCTATGGGACAGGTTTGTGCGACGCCGGTACGCCTGGCTTAGCCATCATGCTCGGTCACCCTCTCCCATTGGAGGCCTGGTTTGCTGAGGCCTTCGACTTCACACACCGATCCGTCGACGGCTCTCCTTCCGTCCCTCCCCCGGAGTCGTCCCTGCTTTTGCCTCCTCTTGTGTCTGTCGGCGGGTTGGACGGCGCGTTCTGGTCCTGGATGAGCGCGCCCGTTCTTGAACTTTGTTCTATTGCTACCCCGTTCTTCTCTCACCCGGATCAGCCCTCTGTCGCCAAGGTTTTTCCCTTGCGACGGAGGGTGACGGACTTATTGTCTTGTCTTTAGGTTCCCTCCAGACGTCTGTTCACCACCTGCGGCTTTTCGAGGCGTCTGCGCCAGGCGATCTTCGAGAGGGTTTGGACCGCGTTCAGCGGGTCCACCTTCGGCTCGCGGTGTCTTTGGTTCCCGAGCTGAAGGCGGTTTTGTGCGCGGCAACTCGGCACCGCACGACGGTACGGTCTTCGTTCTGCCGGCCGGCCCCCTTGGTTATTCGTCAGGGTTTGTTGTACTCTGCGCTATATACGTCGGGGTTTTTTAAGCAGGATGCTTGGGAATGCTACGCTTCTCTGTCGGCGGCCCCTGCTTCCGACACGCGACGCCGCGCTGTGTCGTTACGGCCCCTGCTTACGTCACGCACCGACGCGCTGTGCCGCGCGCGGGGTCTTCTCAGTCCCGTCCTTCTGCCGGTCCTCTTCGGGGTGCTGCTGCAAGTGCTGCCGCCTTGCACGGGCGCAGGACTGGGACGTTGCTGGCCTGTGCGTCGGTTCCGCCTCGCACTTCTGTTCTTGCCCCTTTCATCCCCTCTGTGTCGGGGCTGGCCGGCCTTCCGCTTCCGGCCGCCCTTCGAAGGGGTCAGCCCCGCGCCGGCCTGGGGTTGGGGTGGCCCGCCCTTTTCGACGAGGTTGGGGGGGGGGCAGGGGTAGAGGAGGTCAACGTGGCGCTCATGCCCGCACGGCCCGTACCGGGGGTACCTCCACGTCAACACAATGTGTAGTTCTCTGGGTCGGCCTCCTTGTTCTCCTTCTCGCCTGGGCGTACCGGGTCGCTCCCCTCCTCTCGGGTGCTCCCTCGGGTTGTTTTCGCCCTTGCGCCCCTCGGTAGCCGCGAGGGGCGTTGGGGGCGGCGGGTTGCGCGGAGGGGTCTCACCTGGAGGTGGACGTCCAGACCCCCACTCCGCTCTTGTCACCGACGCCGGCCCATCTCTTCAGAGGTGGCCCACGTGTTCCCTTCCATGCCCGAGCTGGGTGGCGTCGAGGGAGTTGACCACCGGTCACCCGGTTTTCCTCTCCCGTGTCTTTCTGGTACCGTCGACGAACTGCGACTCGATGCGACCGGTGGTGGATCTGTCGGCCCTCAACAGGCACATCGTGCACACCCGGTTTCGGATGCTGCCGGTACCCCTGGTACGCCTGGCCCTGTGCCCTCTGTCGTGGGTAGTGTCGCTGGCCCTCCAGGATGCGTCTTGGCTCGTTCCTCTCCATCCTCGCTTCCAGCGCTTCTTGGCCGTTCGGACTTCCGATCGTGTGTTCCTGTTCGACGGCCTTCCCTTCGGTCTCCGCATCGCGCCGCAGATCTTCTCCGCACTGGTGGGGCAGGCTCTGGGTCCTCTCCTCAGGAGCGGGCTCCAGATCTTGTTTTCCTTGGCCGATTGGTTGGTAGTTTCCGACGCCCTAGGACTGTGCATTGGCGACGCCCTCACCGTCGTTCGCAACATCGCACGGTTAGGGTTCCCCTTCGATGTTCCCAAGTCGCGCTTGACCCCGTCGCGTGTCGTGCCATGGGTCGGTCTCGCATGGGTTTTGTCCGGCGCTACGGTGCCCCGGGGTCTGCCGGCCGCGGTGCACCTTCGGTGGACGGTCTTCGCCGTGTTGCACTCGGTCTCCCTCCCGGGGTGGCTCTGGGACTCGTTCGTGGGTTCGCTGCATTGGGCCGCTCTGCCTCTTCCCTTAGGGAGCCTCTGGCTACGCCGCCTCCTCCTCCTGGGCACCGCGGTGTTTCCGTTGCCCCTATGGATCGGCTCCTGCCGCTCCCGCGTACCGTTCGCCGACGCTTCGGTCGCTGGGTTGCTCGGGGCTCACTCTCTGCGGCTGTGCCCTGGACGGTCTGGGTAACCCCAGATACGTCGAGCGAGGTTGGGTGAGGTTCCCAATCGAACCTGGGACGTCCACTTCCCGGCAGATGGGTGGGTCTCCCTCCTCTTACCCGTCTCTGCCCTCGGATTGTTGGTTCCTTTGTTCTTCCTGCGGGACCACGCGCTGGCCCTTCGGGGTAAGTCGGTGGCCTTCGGGTTGGACAAGACAAGCTGTCCCCTGTTTCCTTATGCGGGGGTCCTCCAGGTCGTTGACTCTATTGGGGGTCTCGGTGGAGTTGTTCTTCCTCGCGGACCGACACCCCTTCTCCTTGCATGCCTCCTCCCTGCCCGGGCCTGCCACCCTTTGGGCGGCCGCCCTGTCGAGAGGGCAGGGCGTTCTTGTAGAATGGGCGATGAAACGGACTGTGTTCGCCGACCTCGCGGCTTCCTGAGGTGTTCCGGAGGTCGCCTTGTTCGCATCGGGGGTGCCGCGCCAGTTGCCTCTGGACCTCTCCCTCCGGCCTCGCGCTTCGGGGGGGGTCCGGACGCTTTCATGGTCGCCTGGTACGGGTGGCGGTCGATATTCATCTTTCCGCCCCCAGACGCGCTGTTGATGTGCCCAGTCCTCGCGGAGCTGCGGCTGTACCTCGGCTGCGTCTGGCTCCTCGCGCCTCTGTGGCCGGCACGGACTTGGTCCGCCCGGTTGCCGCGGTGGTGCCCGAGTCCGGTCCCTCTACCTGTCTCCGGCTTCCACTTGGGCTAGGTTGGGGCCCTGCGGACCTCTTTGGCCTTCGCATCGTGCTTGTTCATGAGGCACGGTGGCTCCCGGTTCCCGGCCGGGCCCTGACTGACTTCCTGCAGCGTTCCAGGCCGTCTTCTCCTTGGGGGACTTACGGGTCCCGCTGGAGGTCTTTTACTAGGTGGCTACAGGCCACTCGCCTGCCAGTTGGCTCTCCTTCCCTCGTCCTACGCTCCTTGTTTCACCTCTTCCGTACACGTCGCTTTCCAGTCGACGCTATACGTACCCACTTGTCTGCCGTCCGGGGGGTTCTTTGGGTCCGTCACTGGGCTGGTCGTTCCGCCACGGGAGCTGGATTCCTTCCTGACGGCTGCCTTCCGGGATCGACCGCCTCCGCGCCAGGTCCCTCCGCAGTGGGATCTGGGGCGGGCTCTGGTCCTTCTGGCTTCCCCCACGTATACAAGGGCCGCTACGCCGGTTCCGTTGCTCGGGCGTCCACTCTTCCTTGTCGCTCTGGCCACTGGGGATCGGGTGTCTGCACTAGCGGCATTGTCACGGCCCCGGGACTGCGTGCGATTCTCCCCGTCCTTGCATGGCGTCTCGTTCGCCTCCTCCCCTCCTTTTGTTACCACGCATGGGAGGGAGGCCCCCGTTTTCCAGCCTTTCGCCGTCCAGGCTTTACGGCGTGGGCATCCTCGCCATGTGTTGTGCCTGGTGTCAGCCTTGCACTCCTCTGTTGCGTCTGTGGCGCCGCCTTCGGGTACTGCTGTGTGGGTGTCTCCTCGGACAGGTGGGAGGCTCTCGCAGGTGCAGATGGGCCGCCACGTTTGTCGGACCGTTCGTGCCCGTCACCCTGTTTGTAGGGGTTCTGCGCACGATGACAGATCCTTTGCTGCCTCCTTCCGGTTCCTGCCACGTCGATCCTTCCCTGCCATCGCCTCAGCGGTTTTGTGGTCTTCTATCAATTCCTTCATCTCCTCCTACCTCTCCGTGTCCAGTGTTCGACCCCCTCGGCCGGTGATTGCTCTCGGGGGTCGTGTTTCTTGGTGCTCTGGCGAAGATCCCTGGTCTTCCCCCTTGTCCCTCGTTCTTTTCCTTTGTTTTGTTTTGACAACGGGGGGGGTGTACGGGTTTGCAACACTGGATTGCAAGTTTGGGATTATGTATTGTTCCAGTACATAAGTGTTTTTGCCACATTGAAAATTGTGTTTTGTTCTTGTGTTCAGTGTTTTTGTTGGTTTTTGAAGAAAAGGGTTTTTGGGTACAGTACCTTTTTGGTTTCAGACAAGTCTATGTTTTTGCATTACTATGAATGACGGGCATGTGTTAAAACTGTTCTTTTTAGCTACTCCTCAGTTTTTCACTCTTTTATTAAACTCTCTTGTTTAACTTGTGTCTTTGTCATTCGTAATTTTGTTTTATGCATTGGTTTTTTTTGGTAGGTTGGGCTTGGATGTCCTCCTCCTATTTGTTATGCAGCCTTGACGTTGGATTTGCCAAGACTACTAACAAATTGGGAGGTTTGACGTACCTCCCAACCTACCAAATAGGAAAACCTACTATTTGGTAGTAGTCTTGGAAAATCCAACGTACATAATACCCTCCCTCACGCCGGACCCCTGCCCATCCGCGTTCTTCTGCTGACGTGAGATGTGATGACAAGAGAGGGTCGCTCATGCGCACGTTCGACAGGGATCTGCACATGACGGAACACGGGATGGGCCTTAAGCGGTAACTAAGGTAAACCCCTTTTTCTTCTCTTCTATGCTTTTTTCACCTTCGGTGGTAGTTTTGGTTAATGTACAACGTCTCCTAGAGCAAGATAAGGAGTAGACTCTAGACGTTTTCTTTTTAACCGCGGTTGGAATGACGACATAGCAGTCAAAATAGACAAGTCGTCATTGCAATTAGGTTAATAGCCTTGACGTTGGATTTTCCAAGACTACTACCAAATAGTAGGTTTTCCTATTTGGTAGGTTGGGAGGTACGTCAAACCTCCCAATGAAAATGTGTTAAACCCTCGTAAAAGCCTAATATAAAAGTATGGTACTAAAATTTAATTTTCGTAACAAGGTTGTCAATACGGTACTTTCCCGTTATCAATGTACAATCAAGCTGAAGATTGCAGAGTAAACACCATAGACTTCATCGACTTGTTTTTCAACTTCGTATAATCGACAGCCAATTTTTTTATTAAGGGATTAGTACTCAACCAGCAGGGGTGTGGGGGCGGCAGCCCCCACCCATAATACTAAGTTAGGTTAGGTAAGGTTGTTAGGTTAGGCTAATGTCTTTTCAAATCACTATGGGGAGCGAGCTGTCTCAACATCGATCGATAGGCCTAATGGGGAAAATAGGTTTTCCCGAGATTTCTAATTAATTACAAACACTATATATTGATGCAAATTACCAATTTTGTTTATAAAAAAACACTCTGAAATTTTTTGGTATTAAAATAAAAAAAATCCAGGATCTCTCGCCAGCAAGTCGGAGAAGCCGTCCATGTAAATAAGTACCATGAGTGTTTTCATGGTTTTGGCTATAGCCTAATTCCAACATGGGATACAAGATGAGTTGAGGGGGGCTTTGCCCCCCCCCCTTGAATTAAATCACCTATGTTGCCAGCAGGGGCTAAATATAGATTAGCCTATAATCCATAATGCAGACGTTTGTAAACAGCGAGGACATCCGAGGGAGCTCTGTGAGTAATGGGACTTTGCGTCCAGTCCTAAGTAGGCTAAAAAACAACACTAGGCTAGGCTAGCCTATACCAAAGAAAAAAAGGACAATAGCCTATATAGGCTAATCTTGTAATTAAATTCACACATCGATTTTATCGTGGCCTATAGGTTTCCTATAACACGTAGCCTATTTCATTCCTATATGTGTCTAAATACGCGTAAAAATGTAGGCTAGGCCTATTACTGATCCTGAAAAAAAAAATCCTCTAGGCTATAGCCCATCGCCGGTAAACCTGACTTTTTGGACCGACAGCGATTTCAGTAAGTTTTAGTTTGTATTTTTTCATTTTTCCTTCAGATATAGGCTAGTGTTGTTTTATACTGAAGAGGAGCTGAAATGAGTATTTACCCATTATCCAACAATCTAAAAACACGCCCCCCACTAGTGGGGAGGGCTATGAAGTTCAGGGAAAATGAGGGGTTAAAAGCATAAAAATACAATAATATAGCGTTTTGTATCAAAAGTTGGCTCGGGTTTTCCCAAATTGCAAACCCATAAAACCCAATTTTGTGAATACCCCGGATTTCACGGGGTGGAGTTGGTAGCCTAATATCTTATGTTATAAAAATAGTCAACTTTGGGAAGACATTAGCCTAACCTAACAACCTTACCTAACCTATCCTTGTATTATGGGTGGGGGCTGCCGCGCTCACACCCCCGCTGGTTGGGTTATTTTTTTTTTTTTTTTTTTTTTTAATGTGCTAGGCTATTAGCCTAACGGTAGCATTCAAGGAGACTACTGCAGGACTCTTCTTCTTCTTCTTCTTACCTCTGACCGGGTAGGCTATCCTAGTGTTTACTAGCCTATACCCCTTTGAAAGGACATTAGCCTAACCTAACAACCTTACCTAACCTATCCTAGTATTATAGGTGGGCGCTGCCGCCCCCACACCCCCGCTTTGACTTAGATTTTTGGTGTATTTGTCTGTGAAGTGGGTATTTTTCAATTTGTTGATAACGAAAGTCCTCCATGCGGACTAGGTGGAGAAAAATATGGCGAATCTATTGGTGCCTATTTTCCCTAATAAATTGTTTCTCATAACGTCGCACTAGTGTCCTTGAATATTATCAAAAAAAGTTGGCTCAGGTTTTCTTGTTTTTCAACTTAAGAAACCCCCAAAATGAAAAAAAAAAAAAATCAAGTTTTGGCAAAAGTTGTTGGATGATACATGGGATAGAAAATGAACTTACCCAGTAAGCTCATTATCCATTATCCAACAATTAAGCAACATTAAAGATTTTAGCCTAACCTACCAACCTTACCTAACCTAACCTAGTATTATGGGTGGGGGCTGCCGCCCCCACACCCCCGCTGGTTGGATAGTACATTGGATAGAAAATTAGGTAAATTCCTAGTGTTAGACTGAAAGGCAGGGAGAAAGAGGTCCGCCGAGTCGTGTTGTGTGCCGTCTAAGGGGAGGGGAACCCTGGACAAATATCGTTACAGGTTCTAGGTTCTGTATCTCCCTTAATAGAATTTTTCGAGGGTTGACACTTATTTTAACATGGAGTATAGGTTATATTACATCCTAAATGAAATTTAAAATATCTGTGAAAATTCTTGGGTTGTTTATATAATAGAAGTTACTGTGAGACACGTAATATGTTGAAGGGGGAGTTCTGCCCCCTCTAAACACCCGTCACTTATGTCATCATAATCTGTTGTACTTCATAGGGGGTCCAATTAAGGAGAAAGTGAATTAACAGACGAAATTAGGCCGCAAACTACAATAACATAGCGGGCCGCCGTTTATGGGAGACTTTTTACACATCATTTTCAATGTTAATTTTCTCCCTTAATCGATTTTTCCAAATTATCAAACTTACATAAAAATGAAGTACAGTTTATAGGGATTCCAACATGCATTTCAAAATTGTCATAAAAATTGGTGGGTGGTTTGCTTAATATATACCGGTAAGGTTGTTAGGTTAGGCTAATAGCCTAGCACATTTAAAACAAAAAATAAAAAAAAAATAAAATAAAATAAAAAAATAATAATAATAGCCTAGCCTAACCCAACCAGCTGGGGTGTGGGGGTGGCAGCCCCCACCCATAATACTAGGATAGGTTAGGTTAGGCTAATGTCTTCCCAAAGTTGACTATTTTTATAACATAAGATATTAGGCTACCCACTCCACCCCATGAAATCCGAGCTAGCTTCGTCAAAAGTTGGCTCGGGTATTCACAAAATTGGGTTTTATGAGTTTGCAATTTGGGAAAACTCGAGCCAAGTTTTGATACAAAACGCTATAGGCCTATTATTGTATTTTTACGCTTTTAACCCCTCATTTTCCCTGAACTTCATAGCCCTCCCCACTAGTGGGGGGGGGGGCGTGTTTTTAGATTGTTGGATAATGGGTAAATACTAATTTCAGCTCCTCTTCAGTATAAAATAACACTATATCTGAAGGAAAAATTAAAAAATACAAACTAAAACTTACTGAAATCGCTGTCGGTCCAAAAAGTCAGGTTTACCGTTTTTTTTTTGGTTCTCCCTTATAGGCCTAACACATTTCAGCTCTTAATGACATATAGCAATGATGTATATGCTCTACCGGACCTATTAGGCCTAAAAAGATCGATGGGCTAACTGTCGGTCCAAAACATCAGTATAACCCACATTGTTAATTAGGCCTATAACTTACACGGTCATATTGAAATTTAATGGAATGACATAGGCTACTGATAATCTTCAAGGACACTACATCCGCCTTATTAGAAACAATTTATTAGAGAAAATAGGGACCAATAGACTCGCCATATTTTTCTCATTATAGTCCGCATGGAGGAATTTCGTTATCGACACTTGAAAAAACCCGATTTCACAGAAAAATACACCAAAAATCTGTCAAAGATGTCAAATAGCGGGGGTGTCACCGTGTGGGGGCGGCAGCCCCCACCCATAATACTAGGATAGGTTAGGTAAGGTTGTTAGGTTAGGCTAATGTCCTTTCAAAGGGGTATAGGCTAGGCTAGTAAATACTAGGATAGCCTATACCTGGTCAAGAGTAAGAAGAGTCCTGCTGTAGGCTATTGCTTACCTTAGTGATAGGCCTAGTTTAAGAGGCAGAGCCTCAGAGGAGTCAATGCTCATAAAGGTTGCCTCTTCTCAATCTTTCAGTCTCATACCGGTCATAATTATTTTTAAAAACATTTACACTCCGACTCGTAACTACTTCCTCTGGGAGACTATTCCAGTTGTTTACAATCCTAGCACTAAAAAAGTTGTTCCTCTTCGTGGTTCTGTGCCTGACCTTGGCCAGCTTCAGTCTGTATCCTCGGGTGTTTGGTTGGTTTTCTCTTGATGCAATTGTCAAAAAGTGCCCGTCCTTGACCGCATCTATGCCATGAATTATCTTGTAGGTCTGGATCATGTCTCCTCGTTTCCTTCTCTGCTCCAGTGTCGTTAGTCAATAGTCCAAGACGCTCCAGTCGCAACTCATATGGCATTTCGGACAACTCAGGAACCAGTTTAGTGGCTCGACTCCGCTGTACTTGTTCCAACTTGTTGATGTCTCGACGGGTAGCCTATATGTAGTCTCCTTGAATGCTACCGACATACTACCCTATTACAACATAGCCTACTAAACATCAAATGAAGCCATATTTTCACAGAAACTTACATTTTGGTAGCATTCAAGGAGACTACTGCAAGACTCTTCTTCTTCTTCTTACCTCTGACCGGGTATAGGCTATCCTAGTGTTGACTAGCCTATCCCCTTTGAAAGAACATTAGCCTAACCTAAAAATCTTACCTAACCTATCCTAGTACCCTATTATAGGTGGCTTAGATTTTTGGTGTATTTGTCTGTGAAGTGGGTATCTTTCAATTTGTTGATAACGAAAATCCTCCATGTGGACTAGGCTATAGGCTATGGAGAAAAATATGGCGAATCTATTGGTGCCTATTTTCCCTAATAAATTGTTTCGGTAAGATTAGGAGTAGTGGGCGTACCACTACCGACATACAGCATAAATCATCTATAAAACATTAACCTAACCTAACCTAACCTAGAAGGCTACTACATGAATACTAGCCATTACTAGGTTAATGTTTTATGTATGAGTTATGCTGTATGTTGGTAGTGGTACGCCCACTACTCCTAATCTTGCCATTGTTTCTCATAATGTTAAATGTCGATTGAATATTAGGCTATCTAAATTTTTTCTTATTCTGGCCCTTCTTCTTGATATTTATATGTGCAGTTTGCTCGGAGTATTTCAGATCTCCAGGTTACTGCACAGGCATAGGCTAGAGTTACTTGCTGAGGGGAAGTTAGTTGAAAGGGATCTACAGATCTTCTTCTTGTGGAGTTGCTGTCCCTTTTTTTGAGCCAGCTCACCTATGCACCGGTGATCTCTTCTCCAGAAACAGCTAGAGCTTGATTAAGAATTAGTTTAGAAAATATGTAGTCGTAGAAAGGATAGTTAAAGAAAAATAATTGATGTATATAGCTTAACTTCTTAAGCAGAACTCTCCTCTCCCTATTTTACCCCCTCCTCCACCCCCCAATATCTTGTTCTCTCCTTACCTTAAATTTAACTTTTCCCCTCTCTACTATTTAATCTCATTTATCTTCCTCCCCCACTCTGATCCCCTTCTCCCCCCTCACCCCATTCTATTCTATTCCGTTTTCTCTTCTGCCACACCTGCTCCAGGAATTTTTTCACTACCTAATTCATTCTTTTCCCCATTTCCCCATCTACCCCCTCTTCTGTCCCGAGACCTAACACACATTTTACACCCTCATATCCTCCTCTTTCTGTTCTTCCCATTCCCTCTCCCCTACCTCCCGTTTCAACCCATTTTCCAACCCATCTCTCTTCTCTGCATACCCCTGGCACTCTGTCACTATATATCGTATAAATACGATAGAATATGACTCTTTTGTGATCTCGTATGTCTCTGTGACGTCATGATCTCTCCTACAGAACGACGTAGGACGAGTAGATCGTATATTATAAGATTGTAAATAAGTTAAGTTATAAAAGGCCTAATATGCTATTAAGCAATATTGCCATGGTCTTATGTAGTATATATAATTTATCGTATATATTAATATAATTTATCGTATAGAGCAACCTAGATGCGGTACGATAATTTGGGCTCCTGGCGGTTTGCCAAGGCAGCAAGGTGTGCTTTTGAGGTACGCCAGAGCCTTCACGAACACCAACCAGTCAACGTCTAATTTTTCCGCCCTCAGTTGATCGAGTTTTTGTGCCTGTAATCACAATACACTTACAGCAATACACGCAGCTACACCATCACGACGCTCTCATCGACATCATGACTGACTGATAGATAAGCATAAATTATAATAATCATGTCCATTCCCATTCCCATGTAATCATTTATTCTTTCTTTAACTTGACTCGAGTCTTGGGACCGAAGTCTCGTTCCCCATTGTCCACCACCATATTGGGTAAAACGTTCTCCCTTGCCTCATTGCCACGTGGAACTATTGGTGAGTTAATTCCTGGCTAATATTAACCCTTATAACCTTACCCTATATATACATTTATTATGTGAGACCTTTGGATATAAATTAGCTTGTTTCAGATTGAATTCAATTTAGATATAGAGTAGTTTTCATTTAGATTGATTTCATTTGATTCATTATAGCTTAGTAATATTTAACTTCCATTGATAGTTTACCACATTGGTGCCCAGACCCGGGAATTAGCTACCAGTAAGGGATTTTAAGGCAATGAACAAGGGGACATATAACAGGATGCAGGAACAACTCTATGATAAACTGGCAAGGCTAGCCAAGCGATGGTTAGAGCCGGAATGCAGGGTTGTGTCATTGTGCCTGCCTAAGTCCTGCATCCTACCCATCATCTTTCCCCAATAATTTTCTTTTCCGTTTCAGACTTCCTGTGACATATGACCTGACCTAACATTTTTTTCTTGTTCAATATGATCCATAAGTAGGTATTGCTATTTACTATTTTTTCTCCGTAACATAGAAGTCCGCCGGTTGGCGTCTCTTAATTAGACTATTATTTGGCCGTTGTTTTTGTAACGTAACATTTAGATACATAGCCTATAGGCTCGCATGCAAAATGGATAAAGACCATAAAGAGATACCGTCTAGTGGGGTGCTAAGCAAAGCCCCTAAAAATCAAAGGGCGGGACTTCGGGGAGTATTAAATAGGCTAATTGTGGACTTAAACACTTTCATCACTACTGCTGATCTAGAGGAATTGGAGGCTAGATTAGATAACGTCCAGGCTACCCACGGTCGTATTACGGCTCTGAGTGAGGTGATTGTGGCTGACATGATAGAGGAGGAAGAGATAGTTACAGAGTGTGATAATCGCGCCCTCTATGACGAACCTGTCTTTAGAGCGAAGCGCCTATTACAGCGTGCTGTCGCAAGTAAGAAGGGAGGCGATAATGAGGCCCATAGAAGGGCTGACCCAAAACATACTGTACTCCTCCCTAAGCTCAATCTTCCTACAATTGGGGGCAAGTTGACCGAGTGGTTAGCTTTCTGGGACGTATTTCGATCTACGGTTCATGAATCCTCTTTGGATAATGTCCGCAAGTTTCACTATCTGAAGGGACAAATGGAAGGAGAGGCCTTCCATTTAATAGAGGGTTTTGCAGTAGTGGGTGGTAGTTATCTTGAAGCGGTACACTTATTAGAGTCCACATACGGGGATAGAGAGCAGTTGAAGATGGCCCATGTCGTTGCCTTGTTGGGGCTCGCAGAACCACAGTATAAGGTTGATGAATTGACAAACTTCAGGGCAAATATGGAGTGCCATACTCGATCGCTAGACACCCTAGGGCTTACCACGCAGGAAATGATAGTCATTATCTTGCGTCAGAAGCTTCCTATGGCAATACTTGATAAGGTAAGATCATTTGAGCTGGGGGAATTCAAAACTCAGTTCAGTAAGGAGATCAATAATCTACAGTTGAACAAAGGGAGAATGTGGAGAAGAGGGGAACAGTAAGCATGACAGTGGGGACTAAAGTAAAGAAAGAGGGTGTGTATAAGAAACCTGCTCAGATTCTATGTAAGCTATGTAACAACAAACATAAATGGAGTTTCTGCGTAAAATACCCAACAAATGAGACAAAAATAGCACAGGTGAAAAGATTGAAGCTATGTGTAGGTTGTCTTAAGTGGGGAACATGGTAAGCAGGGACAATGTACTGCTACATACTTAAGGCCCTGTCGGCACTGCAAAGGACATCACTTTGATAAGTTGTCCTACTGCAGATAAAGTCAGACGTCAAAAATGAGGGTACTACAACTGTGGCACTAGGTAGCACGCAAGACACCACTATATTGCCCACAATACAGATTCCCATGGAAGGTAATGACATTAACAAAGTTTGTCGGGTACTTCTAGATCAAGGATCTCAACGTTCCTTTATAAAGAGGTCCGTACTAGTGGGACTGAAGCACCGAATCGTAGGGGCTGAGACTCTTCGATTACAGGGCTTCACAGGGGTTACTGATAAACAAGACTACGAGATAGCGGAGATTTCATATTTCTATCGTAAAAACCGGTACTTTATGACTTGTATCGTAGTAGACACCCTACCAGAATATGTATCTGTGGGTGTGAAGAAGGTGGAACACGCATTACGTAGCAAAGGGGTTAACTTGTCAGATCCCATGGGAAATCAGAGTGAGGTGCATGTTCTACTTGGTGTGGATCATTATTATGAAGTAGTATACCCTGGATTTAAAAAGATGTGTGGTGTAATTTTAATCCCCACTAAATTTGGATACTGCATGAGCGGAAAGGTGCATACTACACAGTCAAAGGTCCTGGTCGACACGGTCTCGATATATAGAGTCAATGTAACCGCGGCAGAGGAGTTGGGAAGGGAGGATTCCCAACCTAGTGACCCTAAGATGGCTGCCGAGTTCGACCTGGAACGACTGTGGAGATTGGATCACATAGGCATTAATCCTATGGAGACTGATTATGACTCGGAAGTTGCGCTACAAAGGTTTGACGAGTCTGTGCTACTGTGCCTCAGACAAGCAATATAAAGTTAGTTTACCCTGGAAGAACAGTGAGATAAGCCTGCCTACCAACTATGGTTTGGCATTAGGTCGCTTGCGCGCATTGCAGCGGAAATTGTCTAACGAACCAAGCACGCGCCAGGCGTATAACGATGTATTTCGGAGTTATGAGGATAGGGGCTTTATAGAGAGAGTTGATGTCAAGGAACCGTGTAAGAAGGGTAGGGTTCACTATCTGGCCCATCATGGGGTAAAGAAAGACAGCGTTACCACACCAATACGGGTGGTGTATGACTGTTCTGCCCACCAAGGACAACAACCCAGTCTAAATGACTGCCTGTTGACAGGTCCGTCCATGGTGTCGGACCTGTCCCAACATCTATTGCGGTTTAGGCTGGGGAAGTACGCCTATACCAGTGACATCGAGAAAGCATTCTTGATGGTCAAGCTAAAGGAGGAAGATAGAGATGTTACCCGCTTTCTTTGGTTCGGCGACATTAGCGACTCTGAAAGTCCCATCATAATATACCGTTTTCGGGTTGTACTCTTTGGGGCCACTTGCTCGCAGTTTTTGTTAAATGCCACAATCAGAAAACATCTAGCTGACACTCATGAGGACACAAGTAAACTATCTCGCGGATTATACATTGACAATTTGCAGGGTACTAGCGATAGTCAAGATGATTTGTTGTATGCATACTGGCAAGCACGCAGATTGTTTGCGGATGCACATCTATTTCTCCGCGAGTGGGTTACTAATAGTGAAGATCTTCAGAGTTTAATACAAGTGGATGGTACGGCATCTCTTAACCAGGAAAAGTCCAGAAATTTGGGGATGATCTGGCAACCTAAACATGACATACTAACTTTTCGAACAAGGTCTTTTGCTCAGCAGACAGGAGCGCACACCAAAAGAAGTCTGTTGAGCAAAGTTGCGCAATTTTTTGATCCTTTGAGTCTAGCATTACCTGTTACCATAAGAGCTAGGATTCTAATGCAGGAAGTTTGGAGACGTAAAATAGGATGGGATGACAGTTTGCCCGAGGACCTGAATGACCAAGGGACATTGTTGTTGAATGAATATGCCATCCTATGTAGTAAACCTATACCTCGTAAAGTGGCGGCGTTCGGTGACGTTACGTTACACACGTTTTGCGATGCTAGCGCCACGGCATACGGGGTAGCCATATATGTTGTTACTTCATTTGGGGCACATTTAGTTACAGCCCGGGCCAAGGTAGCCCCGGTTAAAAAGGTAACTATCCCTAAAATGGAATTGACTGCCATGCTGCTATTAGCACGTCTGGTGCAACATGTACGCGCAGCATACGAGAGCGAATTAAATATTGAAATCGTTCATGTATGGTGCGATAGTCAGGTCGCACTCAACTGGATACATAGCAAGAAGTCTCTTGCCAGTTTATGTGCGGAATAGGGTAGATGAGATTAGAGCCCTTTTGCCAGACGTTGCTTATCATTATGTAAATACAAAGGAAAACCCTAGTGATCTCATAACTAGGGGTATAACGGCTAGCCAGTTAATGAAGTCCGAATTGTGGTGGCATGGTCCAAAGTGGCTGCTCCATGAAAGTGAATGGACGATATGGCATGCTGTTGGTGAGGGACTTCTGCCACTGGAAACAGTGGCAGTTACAGCCCAACCAAATGAGCCACCGGGTCCTATCATGAAGTGGGCAAGATTCGGTGACTATAATAAACTAGTCAGAGTTGTAGCTTGGGTGTTGCGATATGTATCCAATCTTAAGCTTAAAGTAACGGGCCAACTCTGCAACAGGGGTCACAACATTGATGCTCGTGAATTTAAAGCAGCTGAAGTAACTTTGATCAAATGGGTTCAAATAGAAACCTTTTCCAATGAATTAGAATCCTTGAAAGGCTCGAATAAGACATTAATGCCTAATATAGTGCGTCAACTAAGGTTGCACCTAGACAATGGCCTCATCAGGTGTGAGGGTCGCCTGAAGTGGTCGGGTGTACCAGACGGCACAAACCGACCTATACTTATGCCAACAAGACATCACGTTACTGATCTATTGATCATACGTGCACATAGGGAAGTAAAACACTACGGGGTATGTCATATTATATCAAATTTACGTCTCGCATGGTGGATACCCAGAGTTCGACAAGTAGCTCGACGCGTAGTGAGAAAGTGTGTAATATGCCAGAGACTAAAGGGTAAACCATATGCAACTGGACCAGCTCCACCTCTACCTGAATGCCATGTAAAGCAAGTAGAACCTTTCCAAGCGGTAGGATTAGATTACACAGGGGCATTGAAGACGAGGGAGCATGAGAAGGTTTATATATTATTGTTTACCTGTGCGACGTCTCGAGCGGTACACCTAGAACTATGTGATAATATGTCTAGCGAAGAATTTATGCTGGCGTTCAGACGGTTTTGTGCCCGTCGTTCATTCCCTCAACTCATTCTTAGCGACAATGCTCCCACTTATGTCCAAGCATCAAAATATCTAAGGATATGAGTAGTGATCCTACTATCATCACTTTTTTGGGAGAGAAGAATTGCGAATGGAGGTTCATTCCAGTTAAGGCACCTTGGTTTGGTGGAATGTGGGAACGATGTGTCGGCATAGTAAAGTCAGGACTAAGAGCGGTTGTAGGACGTGCTCTATTAACCCTCTCACCACGGAAGGGCTCTTGAACGCCCATAAAAAAGCATAGAACAGGTACCCGGATGGTATCTTGAACGCCCAGTGGTTGAAAGCCTGTGAGCTTCGTGTGCGAGGCGTCAGTCCGACGCATGTAAACAACAGCAAGTTGTTAAGTATCGAAAAGTGGTGTAAAGTGGCTGTTTTGGCCATAAAGTTATCTCCAATGAAATCATCATCACAGCTCAACCAGTTGACTTAGAGAGCTCTACTTAATGCCATTCTACAGGTAAATAACACGGCTACGCTTGGGGATGCGCGGGAAGCAGTCTGATTAACGAATATACGGTAGCCTAGCCTAGACGTTTTTCGGCCAAAACACCCGGGTTTCGAGGAATATATATATAATACATAGCCGGGGCTGGAGGGTTAAAGAAGAGTGAGTTGACGACAGTCCTCACAGAGATAGAGGCAGTCGTGAATGATCGCCCGCTTACATATGTGTACACCGACCTGCATGAACCACTACCATTAACGCCAGCTCACTTGCTATATGGGAAACCATTGATTGCGTTTCCATCTGATTTCCAATCCATAGTAGAGTTAGAGGATCCCTCGTTGTACTCTGAGGTAGCGGTGTCTAAGAGATACCAGGATAATCGAGGATTTTAGGAAACGGTGGATTAGTGAATATCTGCTGGCATTGAGGGAAAGGAGTGTTACTCCCTCTGGTAGACCAACGGCACCTACAGTTGGCGAAATTGTTTTAATTAAAGAAGATAGTCCTCGTTTATACTGGAAATTAGGCCGCGTATTGGAGGTATACAAGGGGGCAGACTCTGTAGAGCGGGTGGCGCTATTAAAGACAGCCACTGGAACTACTGTTCGTCCTATCGCACGTTTGTACGCTTTGGAGCTCGATTCCGCATTGCAATCTGAGGCTCCACCTGTTATTGCTGGGTCCGAGGATTCTCAAAGGAACGACTCGCCTCTTACTGATGGTGATCATTCTCGGACCGGGACGCGTCCCAGACGCGCTGCTGCTGGCGCCGTCGACTTGTGGCGTCAGAAGATAGCGTCTGGGCAACTTTAGGTTTAAGGTGGGGTTCAGGTCTTTTTTGTGGGGGGAGTGTATCGTATAAATACGATAGAATATGACTCTTTTGTGATCTCGTATGTCTCTGTGACGTCATGATCTCTCCTACAGAACGACGTAGGACGAGTAGATCGTATATTATAAGATTGTAAATAAGTTAAGTTATAAAAGGCCTAATATGCTATTAAGCAATATTGCCATGGTCTTATGTAGTATATATAATTTATCGTATATATTAATATAATTTATCGTATAGAGCAACCTAGATCTATCTATCTATCTATTGCCTGACGCCGTGATCCCCGAAGGGGTGGCCACGAACGAACCGCCCCCGTGTACCTCTGTCCCCAGTCAGTCGACGCCCCTCCCCCCAACCAGCACCACCTTCGTTCATGTACTTCCTCACTCCATCCTTCCACCTCATATTCGGTCTACATCTCCCCCTCTGTCCCTCCACCTCGCTCTCATACACCCTCTTAGTCATTCTCTCGCTTTCCATACGTTCCATATGGCCGAACCATCTCAAGTTGTTCCTTTTCACACTTTCCAGCACATCTACCTCCACACCACACCTCCTTCTTACTTCCTCATTAGTCTGTCTATCCCTCCATGTAACTCCGCACGCACTCCTTAAGTAATTCATTTCCACTGCTCTCACTCTTGGTCTGAGTCTCTCAACCAACGTCCATGCTTCGCTTCCGTAAGTCAGTGTCGGGATTACCACACTGTCATGCAAGGACTTCTTCACTTCCATACTGACCACCCTATTTCTTGTTACTGCTTTTAGCGTTCCTACAACCCTCTTCCCCTGTTGTACCCTCTCCCGCACCTCTTCATCCATAGTCCCATCTTTACTCAACACACTGCCCAGATACTTAAAAGAGTTGACGATCTCCATAGCCTGACCGTTCAGCTTCACCTCACACTCTGTGACTTCACCCCTTTCGAAGACCATAACCTTGCTCTTCCCCAACCTAGATGCGGTACGATAATTTGGGCTCCTGGCGGTTTGCCAAGGCAGCAAGGTGTGCATTTGAGGTACGCCAGAGCCTTCACGAACACCAACCAGTCAACATCTAATTTTTCCGCCCTCAGTTGATCGAGCTTTTGTGCCTGTAATCACAATACACATACAGCAATACACGCAGCTACACCATCACGACGCTCTCATCGACATCATGACTGACTGATAAGCATAAATTATAATAATCATGTCCATTCCCATGTAATAATTTATTCTTTCTTTAACTTGACTCGAGTCTTGGGACCGAAGTCTCGTTCCCCATTGTCCACCACCATATTGGGTAAAACGTTCTCCCTTGCCTCATTGCCACGTGGAACTATTGGCGAGTTAATTCCTGGCTAATATTAACCCTTATAACCTTACCCTATATATACATTTATTATGCGAGACCTTCGGATATAAATTAGCTTGTTTCAGATTGAATTCAATTTAGATATAGAGTAGTTTTCATTTAGATTGATTTTATTTGATTCATTATAGCTTAGTAATATTTAACTTCCATTGATAGTTTACCACACTATATGTTCTATTGTCTCCTCCACTCTCCTCCCTCCCACCTCACACTGCAGACACTCTTTCACCCCCCCATTCCACCTCCATGTTCTCCTATTTGTCTCTAATGCTCCTGCCCTAGCCTTAACCTCTGAAGTGTGCATGGGGGGTATGAGACACCACACTCCTGTGCTGACGTATTTGAGCTGTTCCCATCACTAACATAGTTATTTTACCATAAATAGCATTAATACTTATCCATATGCGCCTATTATAGGTTGATTATAAAGGTATTAACCTGTTACAACAATAAAACAAGTGGAAACAGCGTTTGGATGGTCAAAATCGGCGATACAGGCCGGGAGTTACATAATGTATGGCTGAGGCAACCTCCCTTCCCACCACTTTTCCCCACGTCTGGAGAGAGACTGTCGATCGATACTCTCTCTCTCTCTCTTGCACTCGCTTGCTAACAGTGATGACAATGCCCTGCTAGCAACTCGCTAATGTTAGCACGAAAATATACCACAGAATAAGGGAATAACAGGAAAAATAGGTGATAACTGAAGGAGGGGAGGTGGAGGAGTGATATTTGGCATGGCCCAGGGGCAATTAAAAAAAAAAATATGTTTTGGGGTGTTTTAAATGGATTTTTTAATAGCCTTACTCTTAAGAGTCTTCCCGCAGTCCGCCGGGGGAACTCTTAACCTCTGAAGTGCGCATGGGGGGTATGAGACGCCACACTCCTGTGCTGACGTATTTGAGCTGTTCCCATCACTAAAATATTTATTTTACCATAAATAGCATTAATACTTATCCATATGCGCCTATTATAGGTTGATTATAAAGGTATTAACCTGTTACAACAATAAAACTAGTGGAAACAGCGTTTGGATGGTCAAAATCGGCGATACAGGCCGGGAGTTACACAATGTATGGCTGAGGCAACCTCCCAGCCTACCACTTTCCTCCACCTCTGGAGACAACAAAAACTAAATTGGAATAACTTCCTACAAACACTTGATCACAAAACATACTCCAAAAAACTCTACAAAACACTAAACAGCATCACACTTTCCAACAGCAACACAACACAACACAATCACATGCTGCAATCACAACAACAGACTCTACTCCTTCATGTAAACAACAAGCAAACACTCATCAATCCCTTCTCACATGTCAGCCACCTAAAACCTCACAAAGACGACCGACGTGTCATCCGACGTAAGAGACAATTCCCCACAGACCCTGACTATACACCCTTCACCAATCACCAGACAAAGCATATCATCAACAATCTCAAGCACTCACCCGCCTGTGGCCTAGACAACATAAGCAACATACACCTCAGACCACAAGGCATACAAGCACTCACTAATATATCAAACTACAGCTATTCACACAACACAATACCAGACATTTGGAAGCATGGTATCATCATCACATTCCCCAAACCCAACAAAGACCCCATGCTACCCTCCTCGCACCGCCCCATCACACTCCTTTGCTCCCCCTCCAAAGTCATGGAATGCCTAGTATTACAACTAATTACACCTGACCTACCACTAGCTCCAACACAACATGGCTTTAGGCCACTGCACTCCACAAACCCTCTATTCACAGGCCTTACACAAAGAGCTTTCGACGGCATCAACTCAGCTAGACCACCACACAGTGGTGGCCACACTCGACATTAGTAAAGACTTCGATGCCATCCCCTGCCACAACCTAACAAACAAAATCTACAACACAAACATGCACAAGAACACAAAAAGGTGGCTGGCCAACTTCCTAGCAGGCAGATGTGCACACGTATCTTTTGCCGGTCAGTCATCAAAAATCAGAAACTTTCCAAACGGAGTCCCACAAGGATCCGTCCTATCGCCCGCACTCTTCAATCTGTACATGCACGATATAACTACACCCAATACGCCCCAAATAAACTTAGCCTCCTATGCAGATGACATAACACTCACATGCACACACCATGACCCAAAAAGAGCAACAGATCTCCTTCAACCCTATCTCAACACACTACATGGCTGGTGCACTACAAACAGACTTAATCTAGCCCCAGCCAAATCCACCGCAACCCTGCTCACAAGTTGGACAGAACACGAATACATCCCTCAACTCGCCATAAACAACACACCCCTAACACATACACACACACCCAAAATCCTAGGAGTAACATATGATACTCATGACATTCAAACAGCACACCACAAACATTAAAAAGAAACTGACACCCAGACTTAATGCCCTCAGGTCACTTGCTCACACAAAATTTGGACACAACAAAGAAACTACCACCACAGTATATAAACAATACACAAGATCAGTGATGGAATACGCAAGCCCAGCCTGGGCTTGTAACCTAGCTGAAACACATCATAAGACCTTACAGACTATGCAAAACAAAGCCCTGAAGATCATTACAGGCTGCACAGCTACTGCACCCACAGATCACCTACATCAAGAAACCAAAATCCTCAAAGTCAAAGACCATCTGGACATGAGAGGCACTCCATTCCTGGCAGCAGCCTCCACGAACCAAGACCACCCACAGACACCAAGATATATCAAAACAACACCCAGCACACGGTATCACACACATACATACCTCCGCCGACCTCCGAGCTGTCAACACCTCGCAGCTGCTCCCCGATAATGAGTTACCTTGTGTGAAGTTGATAGGAGTGTCTAAGTGTTGTCCCGGAAATTTATATGTGCATTTCAATAAGTAATTAGGTGTTTTATGAGCAATTCAGATTTAATTGGATATTCCAAGTAATTGAAAATATGGATTAAGTAAAACAGTTCCTGGAGTGAGATGGGATAGTGGGGCGATTGTTGTTTTTAGGCTGGCAGACGACCACCTCGCGATGGCGGGAAGGCGTGAAAGCCTAGCTGGGGATGAGGAGGATTATGAATTTGAAAGCTTTATCACCGAGGACAAGGATGATCAGTTGGCAAGTATGAAAAAACAATTAATGGGTCTTGTGAGATGGAGGGGAGTGATGGAAAATTGGAGGAAGGAGTTAGGGGCTAAAGTAGAAGTTTTGTCCGATATGTGTGGCGTTACTAGCGGGGTGGATAGGCCTAGGCCAGTAAGTGACAGCCTAGAGGCAGTGATGGCCAGAGTAGACGAGTTAGCGTCGGAAAATGTGGCACTCAAGGCTCAGCTTAAGGAATATGAGGGCCACCTGAGTGAGGAAGTAAAAGGAATTAGTGAGGTAAAAAATGAGTGGACAAGGGTAGAGAGTGCCACGATGGTAGCCCTTGAAGAAATTGTGAAGGAGCAGAAGGAAGAGAGAGAAAAGGAAAAAAAGAGTTTGAAAAAAATGTAGTGCAAGTTTTAAAGAAAGAGAAGGTAGTGAGAGAGACAATAGATAGAGGTAAGAGTGTAGTAATCTTTGGAGATGTGGAAGAGCACCTGGCAGATATGAAGGTAAGAAAGGAAAGGGATGTTGTGAAAGTCAAGGGGATACTGGATTACTTAGACGAGGGTTATGGATGGGTAAAAGAACTGGAGGAGGTGAGAAGGTTAGGAATATATAAGAAGGGCGAGATGAGACCACTAAGAGTGGAACTAAAGTTTAGATCAACAGCAGAAGCAGTAGCCAATGTGAGCTGGAAATTAAATTTGACAGAGCTGAATCATATAAGGGTAAAAAAGGACCTAAGTGTAGAAGAACGAGAACAGTTAAGGGAACTCCAAGCTAAGGCTGATGAAGAGAATGGAAAGTTGTCTGAAGAGCAAAAGAAGAATTTTTTTTGGAGAATAAGGGAAGGGCAAGTAAGGAAGTGGTACATCAGGAGCCACCAAGAACCGAAAGTAAGAGGAGTGATAGGGAAAGAGACAGAGAGACAAGTACGAAGTCAAAGCAAGGAGACGGAGCGAGAGATAATGCAGGGAGCAGGGGACCGGAGAGAGAGCCAGGATGTGGTGGAGAGGGTGGAACAGAGGGAGAGAGAGGGGGGAGGAGAATAGAATTAGTGGGGGAGGTGGAACTGGGTCAGGGAAGGGATGGAGGCGGAGGAGGTGAACCTGGTAGGAGGCAGAGAGGGAAGAGAAACAAGGAGGTGGATTCAAATATACTGTGCTACTACACTAATATAGATGGAATAAACAGTAAAAAGGTAGAGTTAGATAATATATTAAGAAAAGATCAACCACAGATAGTCTGTTTGACAGAGACAAAGCTGAACCAGGACTTTGACAGCAACATAGTGTTTAGTGAAGGATATAATATATGGAGAAATGATAGAAAGGGTAAAAGGGGAGGTGGAGTGGCAGTATTAGTTAAGAACCCT
The DNA here is from genome assembly GCA_032716605.1 of Paralithodes platypus. Classification (NCBI taxonomy): domain Eukaryota; kingdom Metazoa; phylum Arthropoda; class Malacostraca; order Decapoda; family Lithodidae; genus Paralithodes; species Paralithodes platypus. Next base: position 1,086,356 of record CM064483.1, read on the forward strand.
ATGACAGCAAAGCACGTGGAGTTAAATAATGACAAGGCAGAAATAATGGCAGTTGAACTCAATGATATAGAAGGAAAAAAGCTAGACATAGCAGTAGCTTACATGCCACCAAAGACCAGAGCATGGAGGGAGTTGGAGTTTGAGGAGATGGTAGAGGATATGATTCAGTCGTTGAGAAGATTGCTTTTAAGGAAGAATCGATTGATCTTGGTAGGAGATTTCAACTGTAGTGAGGTTGATTGGGAATCGGGAGATGCAGGGCCAAATCAGAGATCTTGGGGAAGTCGGCTAGTGGAGTTGGTTACGGAAAATGTACTTACACAACATGTGAAGGAAAATACAAGAATGAGGGGTAATAACGAACCTTCTAAACTCGATCTGATTTTTACAAAAGATCCTCACGAAATTAGTGATATAAACTATCTATGTCCTGTAGGTAAAAGTGATCACCTATTACTAAAATGGAAGTTGACCTCGAGTAATGCCAATAGATTAGACAATAGCTACATAAATGACAGATTAAATTATAGTAAAGCTGATTATGTATCCTTGAAAAGATATTTAGAGGGAGTAGATTGGGATCTTATTTTGAAGGAACGGGACGTACAAGGTAAATATAGTAGATTCCTCGAAATTTATAGAGTAGGAACCAATATGTTTGTCCCAAGATATAAAACTGGAAATTTTACTAAGCAGAAAGATTGGTTTAATTTGAAATGCAAAAGAGCTTTGGGTAGGCGTGATGCAGCTTGGGCTAGATTAAGAAGAAGGAACACTGAGAGTAATCGGAATAAATATAAACAGGAGAGGAATAGATATGTTAACATAATTAGGCAAGTTAAAATGAACTATGAGAAGAACATAGTAAATAAATGTGAAAGTGACCCTAGATTATTTTATAAATATATAAACAGTAAGTTGAAGGTAAAGAAACAAATTACTAAATTAAGAGTTGATGCTAGGACGTATGAAAATGTATCGGACATGTGTGAGGTAATGAATAACAAATTGGGGTCAGTTTTTACTAGAGAGGAAGGTTTTGACGAACCACAGGCGGGAGTACTGGAGAGTGGTCTTAGTAAGATTGAAATAACTAGAGATGAGCTGTTATCTGCGATGAGAGGACTTGAAGTAAGGAAAGCTATGGGACCGGATGAAGTGTCTGCCTGGGTTTTAAAGGAGTGTGCAGAGCAATTAGTGGAGCCAGTGAGGGACATAATTCAAGCTTCCTTAGATAAAGGACAGGTTCCTGTTGAATGGAAAAGAGCTAATATCATTCCGATATACAAGAATGGAAACCCTGAGGACCCTCTAAACTATAGACCAGTTTCACTTACTAGTATTGTATGCAAGATTTGTGAAAAGCTAATTAGGAAGAGATGGATGAAAATGTTGGAGAGAAAGAAAATAATAACTCCAAAGCAATTTGGATTCAGAGAAGGGACATCTTGTGTTACCAGTTTGCTATGTTATTACAGTAGGGTGATAGATGTACTCCAAGAAAGAGGCGGATGGGTGGACTGCGTCTACTTAGACCTTTCCAAAGCATTCGATAAGGTACCACATAAGAGATTGTTATCTAAGCTTGAGACGCTAGGATGTGTCAGGGGGAGTTTGCTGAAATGGATGGAGAGCTATTTAACAGATAGGGAAATGAGGACCAACATTAGAGGAACTTACTCATCGTGGCGGAAAGTTGAGAGTGGTGTGCCGCAGGGATCTGTGTTGGCACCTCTCATGTTCCTTATGTACGTGAATGACCTGCCGATAGGCATAAACTCTTACATGTCAATGTTTGCAGATGACGTAAAAATTATGAGACAAATAACAAATAAAAGTAGTTGTGAGGAGCTGCAAGGGGATTTAGATAAAATATACGAATGGAGCACCAAGTGGAAAATGAAATTTAATATAAGTAAATGTCATGTGTTAAATATGGGAAGAAGTGTGAATAGACCAAATTGGGAGTACAGGATGGGAGATAATAAAATTAGCAAGGCCGAAAAAGAAAAAGATTTAGGGTTGCTTATACAAGATAATTTGTCGCCAGAGAAACATATTAACAAGCTCTTTAGCGGAATGTATGCAATGGCCGGGAATATGAAAGTTGCTCTGAACTATTTGGATGAGACCATGGTAGCGAAAATTATGAAGAGTATGATTAGACCAAGATTGGAGTATGCAGCAGTGGTGTGGTCCCCGCATCTAAAGAAGCATATTCACAAGTTAGAAAGAATCCAGAGAGCAGTCACTAGATTGGTTCCAAGTCTCAGAGAACTGCCATATGAAGGGAGGCTAGATAAATTAAATCTACCGAGTCTAAAACAGAGGAGAGAGAGGGGAGACATGATAATGATGTACAAATGTACCCGGGGGCTGGATAGGGAGGATATATTAATTATGGATACAGGAATAACTAGAGGCCACAGCTACAAAGTAAAAAGACCTACCTGCAAGAACGATATCAGGAAGTTTAGCTTCCCCTATAGATGTATTGACGAATGGGCTGGAGGAGGAGGTGGTAGGGGCAAGGAACATCCATATTTTCAAGAAAAAATTGGATAAAAAGTAGACTGAGAGACGGGACAACACGAGCTTAGCTCAACTCCTGTAAACTACAATTAGGTAAATACAATTAGGTAAATACAATTATTGTCCTCTCTCCCTCCCTGCCCACCCCGAACCAACTTCCAGAAGCACATCCATACTCATATCTCTCACCGATCCATCCACTGACTCACAGACAACACGCAGCTGCATGCACGACCTCCCGAAATCCATCCTTCCGAATCCTCCCTTCCTCGCGAGGACAGAGTCCACCTGGCCAGGCTGAGATGCGGACACCATCCAGCTCTCCTGAGCTATCAGAAGAGACTGGATGACTCCGTTGTCGACGCCTGCCCGGGATGTAACACAGTACCCCATACCATTAAACACATCATAGAAGACTGCATTTCACACAACCACTTACGCCAACAACACAATCTACACTCAATGAGAGCTCTGTGGGAAAGCCCAATCGTGGCCATGGCCTTTCTCAGGGACTCGGGGCTGTTCGGCCAGGCAGCTTAGGGAACAACAACAACAACCACCACCTCTGGAGAGAGACTCGATCGATACTCTCTCTCTCTCTCTTGCACTCGCTTGCTAACAGTGATGACAACGCCCTGCTACCAACTCGCTAATGTTAGCACGAAAATAGACCACAGGAAAAGGAAATAACAGGGAAAATAGGTTATAACTGAAGGAGGGGAGGAAGAGTAATATTTGGCATGGCCCAGGGGCAATTTTTTTTTTTTTTTTTTTGGGGGGGGGGGGGGGGGGGTTAAATTGATTTCCCCCCCCCCCCCCCCGACTCTTAAGAGTCTTCCCGCAGTTCCCGGGTTAAACAGTAGTTCAGCTCCCCAACTTCCGTCATAAAACTCCTCTAGGATGTCTAAATAGTGAGTACAGGTATTGTACCCTACATAGTTTTAACTAGCCTATAGGTCAAGGTCATTAAGGACTGGAAAGTGTTTTGAGGGTAAGTAAATAGGTAAGATGAGGATTGGTTATTAACCCTTAAAAAGCGGCTCACCACATAAGTAGAGTTGAAAAAACTGGCAAAAAACGGGTGAAAAAAGGGTGGAAATCGAGTGAAAATGGGTGGGATAGTAATGATCCATACGTCCGACATCTGTGGCCTCCCGGCCCACACTAACTCCAGTTCCCCCACCGCGCGTGAGGATGACAGTGTAACCAATAGTTCGCTAAAAGTGAGCAAGGTAGCAAAATCAGCTAAACTTCCATCTTCGAGGTAACACTGTCAGTGCTCCACGAGTGCTACGTAGCTGTATGTGGCGTCATTGTGTAGCGATTTCCACCTAGTTTTCGGCGCAATACAGTTCCTTTCATATTGATGGTTGATATAGCAGTCAGAAAGGCCCAAAACGGCCACAGAGCAGCCGCTAGAGGAGGGTTAAGGTCTTGTAGGAGGTAAGTCGTTATATTTTAGATTCGGGGCGAAAATGAAATCTAAGACCATGTATTTAAGCAGCTCGGCGAGAAAAATCGAATGGCACCAAGTAGAATTCCATTGGACTTATAGTTTGGGCTACAGAGGACTTTTAAAGTCCAAAAAACGGTCCCCTGGGCCCTACAGGAAGGCCCAGTCAAAATCGAAATCCTAAACTAATAGTCCGATTTTAATTCTGTTTGCGCCATTCGATTCAGCTTGCCAAAGTGTACTTATGGTATAAATTTAAACAAAATCCGTTCATAAATAACTCGTCGATGGAGTTTTTAAACTTTAAAATAGGCCTAGGGGGCCTAAAAATAGGTCAAAATTTAAAAAAAAAAATATACCGTTGAATCCGCAACGGCGAGACGAATCCAAATATGTAATAATATTGACAAGTCAAAATTCGACCAAAATCACCAATTTGCCTGGGCTTAAAAAAAACTAAGGTTTTTGAGAAAAATATTTTCGATTCTGGGCGAAAATTAAATCGAAGACCATCCCTAGAAGCAGCTCGGCGAGAAAAATCGAATGGCACCAAGTAGAATTCCCTAGGACTTATAGTTTGGGCTGCAGAGGACTTTTAAAGTCCAAAAAAACGGTCCCCTGGGCCCTCCAGGAAGGCCCAGTCAAAATCGAAATCCTAAACTAATGGTCCGATTTTAATTCTGTTTGCGCCATTCGATTCAGCTTGCCAAAGTGTACTTTAGAATTTAGATAATCAAAGGCTCATAATTTGAAAATATAGAATACAGTAATGTCTGTATATCATCTTCACATACCTGGTAATGCTTAACAATATAAGCAGATGCTTGAGCAAGTTGAATCAAAGTTATCTTTTATATATACTGTATATATTTCTTGCACCATAATATTGTTCTAAATATACGAAAGAGCAATATTTTTAAAAGTAACTTAGTATCATTTATGAAATAAAGTCTTAAGACATTTAAAAATACCTTAAACTAGGTGTAGGATCATATAAAAGGCAATGGGAAACCTATGACAGTTTTATTTTCTCTAAGTTATTATCTAAAAAACATGGGATGTGTGACGACGTAGCAACCATGTTGGATATGAAAGTGGCAAATCTTATCCGTGTTTGGCAGGGGACATATGCAAGTCAAGTTTAGTCAAAATGTTAGGGCCAAATTGTTTGCTGGGATATATTAAAAGGGGATAACTTGTGTCTGGGTGATATACGATAGTGATAAATATGTGAGTGATGACTGACACACATATAATCCCAATTCAACATAAATTTACATACAGTGCATCTTGATATTATTTCCCATAAATATTCAAAGTACAACACAGGCATAATTGACCACTTGCAAGTTTCAGGCTATTAGGAAGTTGGAGCCATAAACATCGATATTAAACAGAAATACTGTACAATAAAATGTAGCTTTCTGATGGACAGAAAGTATGATGAATTTGGTTTTATGCATTTATACATGTACTACGACCATATTATAGCTGGTATTCTTGCTTAATATCGATCTCTACAGCTCTAACTTCCTTCTGGCATGAAACTCGCAAGTGGTCAATTGCCAAAGATCTGGAACCGACTATTAATACAAAAATAACATGGCATTATATATGTACCACAACAGTATGGGATTAAGGATTATGTAACGGATAAAACTTTACATTAAAATCTCAAACAAATTGATTTCATTCAAGAGTTTTTCTTACTTATGGACTGGTTATTAATCTTCATAATATTGTGAGGTAAAAGTATACATCAACTGCATATTAAGAAAGCAACAAGTACAGCAAATGTATTAAGAAAGTAACAATTATTAACCCTATCTCGTGCAACACAGGTCAATTTGGGCTCTCCAGGTTTCACTCCATTACTTTGGAAATTTTAAGATATTTTACCTCATTTGTTTGGCAATTATAAGACACTTCACCACATTCAGGCAAGCGAGAGCGATCCTGCAATATAAAAGAAACTGGCCTTTGGCTGGGACATTGTTCTACAGAAAAATGTACATATTTAGCTTGAAGAGGGTCTGGGAAGCGTTTTTTTATAGTCTGGGGGACAAACTAAAATACATTCCTCAAAAAACGGCAGCAGCAATCAAAGCCTTCAATAATTATTAAAGAAAATCATAATCACACCCAAAATGTCGCACCAGATAGTGTTAAGTACGAAGCTCTGACCTTATGTATGGAGTCTTTATAATGTAAAACTTACAAAATAAATTTAAATGTGAAGAAAAGGGTAAATAATTCTATGCTAGCATTTCCAATCTATTATATCAAACACTTTTCAAACAATTAAGGATTATCTTCATAAGTTTTAACTTTGTACTCTGCACCATCCACTCTCAAAAAACATACACAAAATTCAATGTGCAAAAAGTTATCCACTGGAATCGGTCTGAATGACATTTAAGTAAAGCTGACAAGACATTCATAATATACAACTAGAAAAAATTACCCAACACATAATGATTTCCGCGTTTCAGTATGCAGTCCGGTAGTTTCAGTAAAGCTGGTGCCACACGAGCGCTTTCCCCGGCAATTTTCGACGAGTAAACTTTCCCCTGCAACATTTTGGGGGTACTTTCGGCAACTGAAAGTAGATTGTTAGGTGGCTGAATTCTGGGCAAAGCCTACATTTGGAAGCTACCAGACCACACTTGCCCGTAAAAATTGGCGAAGAAAGCGCTGGTGTGACATAGCCATAACGTAAGTGTCCTTCCCCTGCCATGGCTTAATAGTAGCTGTATCTTGTCCCCCACTAATAGTCCAGGGGCCAGATCCCCAACCTTCACAAATCTGTACCATCCGAGGGGCCAGGAATTTTAGTGTCAATTCCACTACACAATGCAAGTGATATACAGCTGGCAAGATTTTGAGCAGTTTCCAAGATAACTTAATATGCTATTTTAGCAATAAGATAAATGAATGGAAAACGCAAGAACAAAATACGTATATCAAAACCAGTGGATAGGTTAATTCTGTAGATTTTCATTTGCCAATGCTCTACTAATATTAGCTAAAATACTATGCATAAAAGTAGATCTGGGCCAGTCTGAAGTCTTGCGGGGTGAACGTAATTGCTGATACAAAGTAATACCTCAAAACAACATCTCTACAAATATATGAACCATGTATAGTATATTCGCCCTCGTGGATGGTACTGATTTTCACTCTGGCCTATGAACTAAATGCTTTATAGTATATCCTGACCAGTGGTTTCCTGTGAATATTCTGGATAACCCAAATGTGATATCTATATTTCTTACCAATGTGTAATTTATATATGTCCCACCGAAATTTTCTGGATAATACGAGATATCTATATTACTTACCGTTGTGTAATATATAAATGAAAGTCCAACCTGAATATCCTGGATAACCTAGGAGATACCAGTATTAATTGCCATTCTGTAATTCATATACAGTATCTTCCCCACCTTTAAAAACAAATCTGTGTAATCATTGGTCATACACATCCTACCAGTTTTATTTCCTTTTGTAGCTATGTTCGTGCCAATCGGTATATTCTGTGTAGACCAAATATTCATCCAGTTTTCCTGTGTATTATTAAAACATAAAAGTGCTAGGTAGAAGAAACTAGAAAAAGTAGCAATAACAAGAGGAGGAAAATTAAGAACAGAAAGAAACTATGAAGAGGGAATAGAAGATATGAAAGAGAAAATCAAGATAGAAGGGATTAAAATGGAAAGTATTAAGGTTAATGTAAAGTTACTTTGGAGAAAGAAGTACAGTCCATCCTCCTACAACGCGAGTTTAGGGGTGGCACTGGGCCTCGTGTTGTAGGTATTTCGCGTTGTAGGAATAACACTTTAAATGGAGATAAGGATGTTGTTTTTGGAGGCAAGGAGATAACATTGCATTGAGGGTGGAGATTTTGCAGGTAGGCAGGATGCCAGGGGGGCATTATCCATTAGCAAAATCATCTTAAAATCCAGTGCGCATCGACGTCATCGCGCTGTAGGTGGGGGGGGGTCGCACAGTAAGAGGAGGCGCCGGATTTGAAGCACTCGTCAAGGCCATTTCGCGTTATATGTTTTCGGCTCGGGTTATAAGAGGTTTAGGTAATTCGGGACCCCCCCCTCGTGTTGAAGGAGGATCGCGTTGTAGGAGCTCGTGTTATAGGAGGATGGACTGTATTGTACTAATCTTTAGCATTAGTATTAAGAGAGAAATGAAGAAGAAAGCATGATAGAGCAGAAAGATTGCAAAGATAGGCGGAGAATCAGAGTTAAAAGAAGAGCTCAAATCAATCAGAAAAGAAAGCAATGGGCAATATGGATGGAAGATAATATAGTTTGGAGCAGGATGGCTGAATCTTGCTATCTTGTTGAAGGGAAGTCTATTTAATTCAGGTAGTTATTAGAATGGGCTTTTATGTTAACTACAGCAGTAACACTTCTCACACTAGACTTCTTGAGCAAAGTTACCTTTTGAAGTATATACTAGTGTACAACACAAAGAATAAGTATCGAAATTTGTTCTTTTGATGCAGGACAAAAGTTTTGGTATTAGCAATGCATCATTACATTGTTCGAGAACCCACGACTACATATCGATACTACATATGATACTTTTTAGGATACTGCACATATGTGGTAGTCTGCAAATGATTAATATAAGAGTTCAAACTTATCATTGAAAGTTTGATGACCTAAATTATTAGTATTCTTGATTAACCAATATGTTGCTGCAATTTCCAAATTAATTTACAGAAATGACTCCTATTGTTAGATGAATGACGGTACCCAAAGAATTAATTTCTAGTTCCACAATTGGCTCAAGTTTGAGAAGTTTTACTGAAAAGATTAATTGGAAACTTGGCTTCGAAGATTCACCACATTCTTTGCCCATGTTTTTTTCTAATTGAAAATGCGACTTACGTACGAAGATTCACCACATATTTCGCCCATGTTTTTCTTTTCTGTTTAGCAAAGGTTGCCGCCTCAGTTGCCCGGTACTGAAATGAGAAGACAATGCACACACTCAGGCCGCTTGTAAGACATGGCCACTGGTCCCATTGGTGTATCTGGTGAGTTTTAACATTAGCAGGGAACTACGTTAGCTAATCACATATCGGAAACCTTCATTAAATATCACAAATCTTATAAGCTACAAGTTGCTATACACTGAAAATAACATTTTTTTCTTTACAAACATTTTCTACACAATATACAAAGTTTCCTCATCGCTACCTAATGGGAGACTGGAGTCACGAAAGGACTTGCTACTGCTAGGTAAAAGCCTCAAAACAGTACCTGACCATAAACATGATCTATTATGACAAAATGCATATGGGAAGCATTATGGTGTACATGAAAACATTAACTTGTAAAACTCTTACAAGAAAACCTCCAGTTTCATTTTAAAGATAGTAATCTGTTGCTTCACATTCAAGGATTGCAGACATTACACAAATATCTTTATTCATGCACAAAATCTATAGTTCAACAACTATGAACTTGGAATTAATGTTAAAGAACTTCAAGCAAACTAACACTAAGCACAAAAAATGCCAATGGTGCTTTACAATTATCAACTTAAGGGGGTATCACACGATAGCTTTTATCGTCAATTTTTGATGGCCAAAAGATTTCTGACAACATTTCTGGGATATTTTGTATTCAGTATCGAACACTACATAGAAGATATTAATTCAAGGGACAGAATTCCTACAAAAGTTTAACTCCTAAGCTGCCAGACTAAAGTTGCCGATCGGACTCCGTGGTCTGGGTAAACTATCATTACTACCGGTACTACTAAGAGTTGCCGATAAAAGTTGAGGGAAAAAGCGCTCGTGTGACATCAACTAAGTCCTGCATACTCCTACCTACCAATGTAAATGCATCTGCACATACACAAAAGGTAAGAACGTCTATGACCAGAGTAGAAACAGAAACTATTATTACGTACACTGTGCGACAGCTTAGCCTCTTCAATCAGATGACCAATTTTATACTTTATTGATGCTACAGCCCGAGGATTCCACTAAACTTAGGGTGAACTTCTGGGAAAGATTTTGTTTTTTAAAATTGCTAAAATAACCTAACTGACAAGATAAACTTTTAGCAATGAAAGGGTTAAAGAATACCCAAATTAACCCTCTAACTCTGACAGGACCTTCCTAAGTTGAATAACATTATTTGGAGGTAATCAGAATGAAACATAAATTGCTATTATCTGATCGAAAGGGTTAAACCGGCAAGAATAAACAAGCAGATCACTTCACCAAGAACATGACTGAAACTACAGTCGGCAATGTTTTGTTTTTTGTGTATTTTTAAGTTTCTTCCCTGTAACCTGAGGGAGCAGATTTATTTGTTTTAACTGGTAAAACTTCTTCATTAACCAAATTCCCACCTGACTGCTCCAACATGGCAGCATTGAGGTTGTACAGCAATATGACAATGAGGGGCAAAATATACACAATACCGGTACTTGAAAAGTCCATGAATATGATAAATGAATATGAGTACATTTACATCTATAATCTGCAATTAAACACATTCAACTCTAAACTGTAAGTAAAAACGTAAAAATCTTTGAGATAAGGGGAACATATTACAATAAAGTATTTACAAAATGACAGGGACCAAAGAATATGAGTGCCTAAATATGGGTGACTGAATTAGACACGCAAGAATGAAACTGTCATGGTCTCTGTAATATCACAATGTTAGCAACACAACCAGACCTGTGGCATCACAACAACTCCACGCAACTTAACACACACTAACAATATACCAGGAATGATTTTAGTAGCAGGGCTACTTCTTTTCTATAATAACACTTGTCAAGAAAGTAGAGGAGAGAAGGTATTATTAATTTTCGTTGGAGGAGGTTTCCCGCGGTCCTGCCCAGAAGACACACAAGTGCTGGAGGCACAAATTGCTGGCACTCGGGACTACAGGCAGGCCAGCGGTGGGCCAGCCCTAGGAGGTGCCCTCTTTCTCTTTCCCTGCCTTGAACAGTTCACGCTTCTCCTGTGCTGTACGTCTGGATTCACGTTTGCTGTCCTCTCTCCGCAGGTCTCTGGAGTCTCTCCGGCCTCGAGAGTCACTGCGAGGTTTGTCCTTCCCTTCAATGTTATCTTTGCTGCCTCTCCTCTCAGTCGAACAGCAGCCGCTATGGCCGCTCTTTGAAGGAATGCTTGTTCGTTGGCGGTCCTTACAGGAAGCCGAGGCTCCTTCGCCCCCACAGCAAGCACTGTTGGTCCCTGGCAGTGATGTTCTACCTCCCTGGGGGCTCTCACAAAAATTTGACCGCGACGCTTCTTGTCTTTCGGGCGAATCCAGTTCCTCGGGGTCTTCTTCTAGCGTACTGCTTGGAAGAGTTGGTGGCAGGCTTACGGCACCGCTAAACCTTTGAGTGAGTAATGTTGGAGCAGCTGATCTAATCACACCTGGAGTCTCATAATTTGATGGAGACTGCGAAGTTATGGTTAATCTAGGTGGATTGCTAGATACTTTTGGAGATGGAGTGGCAAGAGGGCTGATGATTGCTGTGCCCTTTGCTTCAGCTGACCTTGGGTGAAGGCGGTCAGGGGAAAGGGCACGGCGTAGCAGAGGAGAACCAGGTTCGGCACTTTTAGGTCTCCCTAAACATTTTTTCGTGGCCGGCCCTGGGGTAAGGGACGATCCTGGAGAGTATGTCTGGGTAGTATTAGATGACCCAGGACAGTGATGGTGGTAATGGTGATGATGGTGATGGTTGTGGTGGTGTTGAACCAAAGGAGAGGGGGATCTAGTTGGAGAAGCAGGAAGGGGGGAAGGAGAGGGAGTGCGGGCCAAGGGAGATAGGGGAATATGCCCGGCTGATTTCCGTCTGTTAGGTGATCGGAAGCTCTTGACATTTGTTACTTTGTGGTTGACAACGTGGAGAGATTGCGGACGCTGATGAAGAGTGGAGGATCCAGCCGGTGAGTTGGGCACGGAAGAGGTGGGAGAGGACGAGCCCGAAGAGTTGAGGGGAGACTGTACTTGTTCCACCGAGGGGGAAAAGAGTCGGGCTGTGGGGGGAGAGTGGGGGGACTTGCAGCGTGTGGGAGAGCTGGGAATGCTGTCCTGGGAAGAAATGGAACGGTTCAAGGACTGGAAGCTTCTGCTTGGTGTCAACATTGGCGGGGAGCCTGAGGCAGCCAGCTGAAAAGAACAATAATATAATTAATAATAATAAATGTCTATGTGATGCATGATCATAAATTAACGAAGCACACAATTGCAAACAAAATTGAAAGCAAACCAATATATATTATATATGTATAATCTTTTTCAAGTACAGTACTGTAAATATATAGTAACCAATTTCAAAATTAATCGAGTCCATATTTGTAAGATATACAATAAATATACACTACAATCATTTTGACATTGCTAACAACCTGTACCTATACAGTATATCATGGTTATTGCAACACTACCAGTACCTCTGTAACATGCATGAAATGCTTTTGTACATCTTAGATAATACATAAACTTAGATATCTTCATACTGTAGATCAATTTACTTTATTAAGGATTTCAATATATAAACTCTGATTAATACAAGTATATTATTATAATCTATAAACTAAACTAGACAGATAAAACTAGGCTTGGGTACAACATGAACTACACCATATACAGGCTGAGATTTACATATGTACAGAGAAGCAGTGAGACTCCATGTTGTACAGAACACTATATGGAACGGCCGTACATCTACATTGTACAGCCTGTCAACCTCACTACACTGACTGCACAACACCACCACAAGGGAATCGGGAAAGTGGGCCGATAGCGAACACCACACACACACACACACACACACTACACAGTTCTAAATCAATGAAATAAATCAAAACTTTTCAAATGACAGAGGAATAAACTATGGAACACCTCAACTCAAAGTAACACAGGGGCACAGATGAGAATGCAGTTCTTTTCTTATCCACTTAAATATTGTCTAGTTACTGTGCGTGACTTTTTTTCATTTCACTACCAAGACCCTTTTCACAAAAAAACATAAGACTTGATTTTTCATGAGTGATGAAGGTTTAGTTTGTAATTTTTAGATACTTTTTAAAGTTGTTAAATCTTGCATCTGGTGCTTTTAATTTTGTGACTATAAAATGTGTTTACGTATTATAATTCGAACAACAGTATTATTTCTGCTGATAGGCGAAGGTTGACCTATTTTACTAAGTTAATATGCTGTAAATATGAGATGTTTCTTTGAAAAATGTAAGTAATTAATATGGTATTTAATTAGGACATAGTTTCCCAAAATATGCACTTTGATTTAAAGCATCCTTAGAAATACAGAACTATTTAATATTGGTGGTAACTGTTATGCTGCCTAGTAACTATAATTGTAATTCTTTGCATTAGCAATTACTATGCATATCTAAATAATTCTATAACCTTTTAAGAATATCAAATATTCCTTATATAAGATAATTAAACCAAATTACAAGCACTAACGTTATAATGTATTTTACAATATGTGTAATTGCGGTTTCTAGTAAAGGCGGAATCACATTATCGATTTTCCCTCAACTATTTTCCACAACTCTGATTTGGCAGCTTCTGAAATACACTATTATACTAATTTTGTCACCTTTAAAAATTACTTCCTGTCTAGTAGCCAAATAGTCTCAAAAAGTTGCCAGAGGAAAGTTGCGGATCAAAAGTTGATGATAAAAGCTCCTGTGTGAACCCCCCTTAACCTAAAACACTCTACTAACTTCAAGAAGACAGATCTGAATTTCTGTGAGATTGCAAAGCTGAGAGTACTCGGTGCTAAATATCTGTACTGTATTCCAAGACCTTGCAATGCAGAACTAGTTAATATTTCTCAGAAAATCACTTGCAAACTCTAACATGTCGATCGTCTATATAGTTGCCAAGAAATAAAATCAACTCAAGAGAAAACTGGCATAGCTACAGACAAGGAGGTAAAGGAGGATAATGTTAGAATAAAGGAAAACAGCAATCAGGGTGAGAAACAGCTTTGCAAACAATGAGTGGTCGGAGGTTCTAGGTCAAGCCTCCCGAACAGAAGATGTCTTTCCATGTTTAATTTTAGCTACCACCCAGAGAAATATATTCAGATTAGACACACTCTCTTGTAGTCAAACATTAAAAAACAGTGGTCTTGAATTTATACACCATTTGAGGAGGAACACTTTATTGACAATGTTTCACTTACAGCTTCATCAAGGCTCTAAGAGAAACGTCAATAAAGTGCTCCTTTACGAAAAGCGCTTACATTTATCATGCCAACTTTTGTGAGTTTATTGATTTTGAATCTTTGACATTAAGAGATAATTTCAAGGCCAAATAAAATTATCAGGAGGTAGCTATAATGAAAGGTAAAACGGCATCATCTGATCTGATGACAGCCTCTTTACTTAATTAATGCTACTGCCAGACAGTTTTACTCAGATTAAGAAGGACCTTGATATCAAAGGAGTTCAATACTATCTCGGTAAACTCTCGGTCCCCTGACTGATCATTCCCAATTAGATTTAGTTTTAGTTTTAGTTTTTTTAAATAGTTTAACCAGACCACTGAGTCCCAATTAGAATAAAATCATACGGGGGCAGCTAGAACAAAACCTCAAATGGTCATCATCCACTCGAGAGGATTCAGAGTGTAGGGGAAGGGAGGGGGGCACAAGCAAACAGAACTAGAGGTCATTGAATCTAAGACGCAGCATCAAGCACATCGCCGTACCAAAGTAGCCGAGAACTGAGGCACAAAATCAGGAGATAAAACAGGAGCCGACTGAGGAGTAGTCAGCTGCAAAAGAAATGAGCCAAATGACAAAATCTTCTCCGGCAATCTGCAGTTAAAGCTCATGATTCTTGTTATTGTGTTATAGTATCATTTGTTTCATTATATTAGGTAATGTTATATTCATGAGAGCTTTAAGGGTGATATATAAAACTATCCCTATGTCATGGGTTTTCACTGTCATATACATTCAGGAAGAGCTTGGTTTCAAACTCATTTTACTATACTATATTGCATCTGTACTATACACTATAAACTACACTGTGTAAAAAAATAAAATAAAAAACTTGATTTATCCTATTCTCTCATGCTGAAAACTAAGCATTACAGTGGACTCGCTCCTTTTTATAAATGAGTAAAAATTGGATTTTCCAAATTCGACACCAATTAAATGTCGTTAAATAATTCCAATGTTTAAAAAAACCTCCATTAATACGGTAAAGTACTAAACTAATGTTCCACTGTTCACAAAAGAACATTTCACTTCCATATTTTAACTTGTTTAAGATCGTACCATATATGCATTACTGTACTGTATATTTATGTTTTATTAACTTTAATATTATATGAAAAACTTGTTTAAGATCATATATGCATTACGGTACTATATCTTTAGGATAAATGAACTTTATTATTATATTAAACAAGTGGAATAAATAAAGTTCAGTCAGCCAGAATACAATCCTGAAGTCCCAAATTGGTTTAATAAGATATCAGTAATCCAAACAAGAACCTAGACGAAGCTATGGTCGCCAAAGAAAGGAATATTTCATTCAAATATATTATCATCTTCATTATCCCCCTCAATAATAATGCTTAATTTCTCACCTTTCAAGAATGACTGACCCAATCTATTATTCCTCATTAATAGCAGAAACCAATACAGTGAAATTATTGTTATATATATATATATGTTTTGAGCAGTGAAGACTCACAAGTACAATTAGTAGTACTTTCAATATTGTTTTTACATGTGTGACTAATTTGCATGGGAAACAAATTCACTTACTCATATAGTGATGTACAATCTACTAGGTGGTTTTGTGTTCTTTTATTTCAAAATTATATTTTGCTAAAGCATTGTGTCGTCCCTGTTTGGTTTGTTTATTTTGCAAGTTTTACATTATAATGACACAGTTGGATCCAATATTTAATAATATAATTTGTCCATGATACAGTAGCATACAATATATTGTAGTATTATCCAGAAACCTATCATAATAGTTGCAATTCATGCTTAATGTAGTCAGTCATGTCTTATTATAGCCTATTTCTAATACAATGTAAAATTATGTAAACAAATTTTTGCAGGGGAAAAGTAAGATTTAATTAGGTTAGATTAAATGCAATTACCAGTAAAAGAAATTACTTATTTTATATTAATTCCTTCACTTCCTAACACATACCATCTTGTATACATGATTAACATTAGTTATTAAAGGTATATTATAATAACAAAAATAGTGTAGGGAACATTGTACTGTAGTTAATAAAAAATAAAATTCTTACATCCTTCCTGTGTAAAGGATAAAAATAACTGGTTAAAAGTGTATTATAATAGCAATAATAATGTAAGTTCAAAGTCCCGAAATAATTTCAGTAAGCACAAAACCAAAAAAACTTTATCTTTCTTCACTAACCTGCTGTTGTATTTCAGCCGAGACGCGTTTGTTGGAGACCTTGCGGAGTAGCGACGTTTTCCTCCTCTTGTCCGAGTCCTTCTTGCCCCGGCGCTGTTTGCACGGCAGGCGTTTGGCCAGCTTCGACGCCCCGGGGTTCCTCTTCCGACCGCCTAAAGACGAGCCTGGTATTAGGGGTGTGGTAACGTTTTATAAATTGCACAGTGGTTACAGTTTCGTCCGAGTCCATTGGTTCCAGAGGTGTCTCGGGATAAACTTATATTGGGGGTATTCATGCCTTCTTTTGGTTAAGGAGAATGATTAGGGTGGTACATTTCATGATAGAATATATTAATTTGATTACGGGGGATGTTCTTAAAATTAATACTTTAAAATTCATAAAATAATTATATATAGGTTAATTATATGGTAATTATATAATATTACACTTAATAGTTAAAATTTCATGAAATACTGTAGTAGTGAACTGGGTGAATTAAATTTATATAAAACTCTTAAGCAGAATAATTATTTGATTCATATAGCCAATTTATCCAACACATTATCACAAATTATGCATTCAATGAGATACCAATAGACATGCTAAATAGTTCCCAATTCAAGTTAGCCATGCAAGGGTTAAAAATAATCTAGCAAGGAATTATTCAAGGAATTTAAATTCAAATTATGAGGGATACTAGTATATGACAGAAAATTGTGTGCATGACTTGAAATGGCTAATGTAAATTATTACTATCATCTATCTATTGCCAGACGCCTTATTCCCCTTAATAGGGGTGGCCATACACAAAATGCCCCCAAGCGAACCTATCCCCTGTAAGAGGGACAACCCATGCCAGTTTACTGAAGGACTTACAGGATTGACCACTCGATTTAGGGTCCGTCTGACTCCGAGGCCTTTTGTGTATTTTTTAGCACTATTTTTCTACAGTGGTGTGCGGCTAATCCATCCACTAACCTGCTTCACCCTAAGATAGCAGTACTGATTTGTATAAGGTTTACTCCCCTAGACAGGTTGCCGACCAAGGCTGACGAGTCCCATCCACCCGTTACTATCATGATTTCAAATATTATATATTCCATTGAACACCATATTCCGTACATGCATAATGGTGATAATTTGATATATAACAAGCCTACAATCCATACTAGTGATGTATCGGATATCCGCCTTCGTGGAGCCTCCGCAATAAAAATGTTCGCATTACTATCCGCGTCCGAGTTTTCAGACAAAAAAAGCTCTGCATCATAATCCGTTTTCATATAATAAAAGCTCCTCACAATTATCCGCCTCCGTATCAAAGAACTGCTAAGGTTGCGGATCTCCACCCATCCAATATTTCTCCTTTCTCTTTTTGTCATAATCCCTTTTCTCTCTTCTTTTTTTCATCCACGTCTCTCCTCTCTGTTCCTCTTACCTACCAGTCCCTCTTCCTCTGTATTCTTCTCTATTAGCTCTCTCCCTACTCCTCTCTCTCTCTCTCAATAGCTACATGTGTTATAAATAGGCATATGTGGACGCTCGGCCATCGGCTGAGCTAAGTGTGCGTTTGTTTTTATTCAATGGCATATAAATAATCTATTTTAAGTAGCCAAATGTGATACAAAAGATCCTCAAATATTCATGGGTTTAACACCGCAAATACATCAAAGCAGAGAGCTATGGCCGGTCAAGCCTACGGACGCCGTGTCGGACGAAAGCGGCGAAATTATGCCGATGATTTAGGCTCGGCTATATATGATTGATTTCAAATAAAGTCTGTGGTAAGTAATCTCCTCATAATATGTATTTATAAGTATTCTCCTCAAATAATATGCATTAAAATGTAAATTTTGCAAACTAAACAAACCAAAACAAAGACAATATAAAGGCAAAATAACTAATCCAAATTGCTATGTGGAAACAACGCTTACTATTGGATGTATTTGGGGGGAAATGAGGGTCTAAGATGGGTGAGCCTGGTACGACCTAAGTCGATTTCCCATTGAAATTTATGTTAATTAGTGCCCACGTATATGCGTAAGGGGGCCGGTACGACCTAGGCGCGAATACTGGGAGTGCACTGTACTGCATAAATGTACTGTAATCAAGTGTAAAAAAAATACGCATTCGCAACCACGGACAAGGAGGTAAAAATATTCCGCAGTTCTGTTCGCGTCCGCAAAAATTAATATCTTAACCTCCCCAGTTTTATCTGCAACCGCATTTTATGAGAAATAAATATCCGTCTCCGAGAAGCTCTAAAATTTAGTATTCGGTACATCACTAATACATACCTTCAAATATTATTGTACTGTATACAGTAATAATCTTATGCATGCTCTATAGTTTGTCTTATATACTGAAATCTGACAAAAGGTAGTAAAACAATGGTCCAAACAAGATACAGTATTATATATAAATATATTCATCTTGCAAATATCTGTATTATACACATCTATCTATCTATCTATTGCCTGACGCCGTGATCCCCGAAAGGGTGGCCACGAACGAACCGCCCCCATGCACCTCTGTCCCCAGTCAGTCAACGCCCCTCCCCCCAACCAGCACCGCCTTCGTTCATGTAGTTCCTCACTCCATCCTTCTACCTCTCCCCCTCTACCTCGCTCTCGTACACCCTCTTGGTCATTCTCTCGCTTTCCATACGTTCCATATGGCCGAACCATCTCAAGTTGTTCCTTTTCACACTTTCCAGCACATCTACCTCCACACCACACCTCCTTCTTACTTCCTCATTAGTCTGTCTATCCCTCCATGTAACTCCGCACGCACTCCTTAAGTAATTCATTTCCACTGCTCTCACTCTTGGTCTGAGTCTCTCAACCAACGTCCATGCTTCGCTTCCGTAAGTCAGTGTCGGGATTACCACACTGTCATGCAAGGACTTCTTCACTTCCATACTGACCACCCTATTTCTTGTTACTGCTTTTAGCGTTCCTACAAGCCTCTTCCCCTGTTGTACCCTCTCCCGCACCTCTTCATCCATAGTCCCATCTTTACTCAACACACTGCCCAGATACTTAAAAGAGTTGACGATCTCCATAGCCTGACCGTTCAGCTTCACCTCACACTCTGTGACTTCACCCCTTTCGAAGACCATAACCTTGCTCTTCCCCGTATTTACCTTAAAATTCCGTTTTTCGCACACTGTTCCAAACTCATTTACCAGACCCTGCAACTCCCATTCATTATCACTCATCAGAACTGTATCATCCGCAAACAGCAGTATAGGTAGCTTCCACTCAATTCCCTCCCTTTTCAGCAATACACCAACATCCACTGCTCTTGATAGTATTTCTTTCATAACTCCATCCATATATACAGTAAACAACCACGGGGACATCACACACCCCTGTTTCAAACCAACATTCAGGTCAAAGAACTCGCTCTGCTCACTCTCCACACGTACTGCCGCCTTTGCACCCTCATACATGCTCTTCACTGCT
The DNA here is from genome assembly GCA_032716605.1 of Paralithodes platypus. Taxonomy (NCBI): domain Eukaryota; kingdom Metazoa; phylum Arthropoda; class Malacostraca; order Decapoda; family Lithodidae; genus Paralithodes; species Paralithodes platypus. The sequence goes on from CM064483.1 coordinate 1,106,230, forward strand.
TTCAGCAACTTGCCCTCTACTCCGTATATTCTAAGTACTTTCCACAAACCTTCTCTATCCACTCTGTCATAGGCCTTTTCCAAGTCCATAAAGGCAACATACACCTTTTGTTTCTTCTCCCACAACACAATTCAGGGTAAAAATCTGATCTACACATCCTCTTCCCTTCCTAAAAACCTCCCTGCTCGTCGCCTATCCATTTCTCCGTTCTCACTCTCACTCTCTCAATCACTACCCTACTGTATACCTTCCCTACTACGCTTAGAAGACATATTCCTCGGTGGTTACCACACACTCCTCTTTCCCCTTTGCCCTTATATAGGGGCACTATTATGCCAGTCTTCCAGTCATCGGGTGCACTCCCCTTCTCCCATGCTAGTTTGCACATTTTCCATACCCATTCTATCACTATCTCACCACCATACCTCAACATTTCCCCACACACTCCATCTGTTCCTGGTGCTTTCCCCAACTTCACTCTTTTCATGGCTTCCCACACTTCTGACCTCCTGATCCCCACCTCCTCCTCCACTACTTCTCTTCTTCTCCCTCCCATACCATATCCAGCTATGTTTGCTGGCTCTTCATTCCTTACATTTAGCAACTCACTGATACTCCCTCCATCTTTCGACTCTCTCTTGCTTCTCAGCTAGCATTCTCCCATTCTTATCTTTCACACCCTTACCGTTTCCCTTGCTACCTTCCCTAACTTTCTTGACTTCTTTCCAGAACAGTTTCTTACTCTCCCTCCATTTTACACTCAGATTCCTTCCAAATTCCTCATCTACTCTTCTCTTACTTTCCTTCACTACTCTCTTCACCACCCTCTTACTCTCCACGTACCTCGCTCGTTTCTGTCTCTCGGAATCTTCATTCCCTCTACTACCCAACCACTCTCTATATGCTTTCTTCTTTTCTTCCACAGCTATTCTTACCTCTTCTGTCCACCATGCTGTACCTTTCACTCCCCTCCCTCTTCTCCTCACTCCACACACCTCCTCACATGCTGCACAGATCTCATCCTTAAACACCTTGCTCATCTCCTCCACTTCCTCCATAACTTCCAGGTCGAACCCACCTAGTCGTCTTTCCACTGCTCTCCTGTACTCCTCCCTGATTTCCTCCTGCAACCTCTCCACCCTCCTCTCGCCTCCCTCCCGCTCTCCTCACCCACTTCTTTTGTATCCTAACCTTAGCTACCACTACATAATGATCAGACAGACCCCCTCCAATACCCCTATACACCCTAGCATCCATCACAGATTTCTTCATTCGTTCATCCACACATACATAATCAATCAATGACTTTCGTTCCACCACTGTCTTATCCTTCATCGTCAACATCCGTTTCCACGTGTACCTGTGGATCATTCTGTGTCGGAAGAAGGTGTTGGCTATCCACAGCCTCCTCCCCACACATACGTCCACAAGTGCACTACCATTCCCATTCACCTCTGATGGTACCCCCCCACCACTCCCTCAACTTTCCTATCACCCACCTTACCATTCATATCCCCAATCAGAAATATTCTTTCGTTCTTGTCAAACTTCTCCAGGCACGCCTCCACATTCATCCAGAACTCCTCTTCTTTCTTTCAAGTATATCCTCTGTCGGGGCATACACGCATACAATCACCCACGTTTGTATTCCTACTTTCATTCTCACCCACACAATCCTTGAACCCACAGACCCATACTCTCTTACACATTCCTTCCATTTGCTACTTACAAACAAACATGCACCTTCTCTCGCTGTTCCTTCACTCACTCCAGCACACACACCCATTCCACACTCCCACTCTCTCACATCTGAACCTTTCCATTTGGTCTCTGTCATTCCACATACATCCAGCCTGGCATTCACTAACACTTCCAGAACCTCTCTCTCTTTTGTGCCATCATTCATGCCACTAACATTCCACGTAGCCATTCTCAGAATGTCCGAAGGCATGTCCTTAGTCGGTCGTGGTTCGTCAACGTTGGTTCCGTCTAGTGCATACACATGCACTAAATAAATGCTTAGTTAGCACCGATATGATATAACACGCCTAATATGCAGTTTTAAACAATACAGTACAATATATTCATCTCACTAAATACCATACCCCACACATGCATTACATGATTGTAATACATAGTAAATGCACTACTAAGCAGACAATGCATAGCTGCACTGTATATGTTTACTCTTCTATAACTAACCTAGCATCACAAAAGGCCCAAAAGGCAAAGGCAATGCAATACCAAACTATAAATGTCTTCCACACTCTGTTTAACATAGCAACATATCCTTACCCCAAAAGTCAAGATATGAATGAATTTGATTGGTTGGCATTAGTGTGTAGAATGGCCTTTGAAGTCGAGTGGTAATACAATTTAATAATAATATTTAACCAGACCATTGCTTTTAAGTTGAAAAATGAATTTACATTATCGAAAAGATAAAAATAAATATAGGTAATAAAGTAACCAGGAGCAACTATTAGAAGGATGGAGTATGCTGCCAAGTTAATTTGAACAGAGCATACTAATATGATATAACAAAAATTATTTCTACGAATCTACAGCTGATCTACTATAACAAAAGCCAAACTTAGCAAACAAACATTTAAACAACATTGTACAATGATCCAATACCCTAGTAAGCAAAGACAAATACATTACTGTTATGTCTATTGATCTACTATTACAAAGTTTCAGCAATACAGTACAACCATCCCACTATATGCCTACTAATCACTGATAAGCAACTAATCTAATAATGTGTAGCAAAAGACATGATTGTATTATGGTTAGCTATTTTAATCTACAACTGATCTACAGCATTCATCCCATTATTTAAATTCTTACTAAGTAAAGACAATGCATTACTTTGTATTTCTACTGACTGATTATAGCTAAAACCCCATAAAGCAAAAACAAAGCATTGCTGTATATGTCTACAATTCTGCAACAAAACTATTAATACAGCAAAAGCCATATTAACCCTTTATAAGGCAAGTGACTAAATTCGATCATGCGAGGGATCGACAAAATGTGGACCTATGATCGCGTAAATTTGCACTACCTCCAAAAACACTCCGCCCCACAGAGGGTCAAGCAAATTACTCAATGGATATGGTATAATCATTCCACAATATGCTTACTGCTTAGTAAATCAGATAAAGCAAAAATCTTTACTAATCACCTAAAAATTTACAACTATGGTAATATAGTCAAAGCACTACTAAGCAAAGACAAAACTTTACTGTATAAATATACTGAACTAAAATAGCCAAAGCCCTACTAAGCAAATAAAAATCATGACTGAACACATCTACGTAACTAATGAAAGCCAAAGCCCTACTAAGCAATTATAATGTAAAACTTGCAAAAGCCGAAGAATCACCTGGTCTAATGGAGGTCTGGTCGAGCGGCATGGACCTGAGGGAGACGTGATCGGTGGAGCTCATGAGGAGGGTGACCACCTGGGTGTGGAAGAGTCCCTGGATGGCCTCCCCATTGATGTGAGTGATGAGGTCCCCTGGTCGCAGCCCCGCCTCGAACGCTGGGCTGCGCTGGTCTACGTCCTGAGGAGAGAAGAGATTGATTAAGTGTGAAGAAAGTATACAAATATTATTCAATATTTCCCCAAGTTATTCAACAAAACATAATAACTGTGACATCAACCACTGACCAACTGTATATATATTTCACAACTCTCATATGAGCAAGCAAGGGGGTTAGGGGGGCCTCTACCCATGTGGTAACCAGGTAAAGGAAATACAGTATAAGAATATGCCCCACGTGTCTACCGTGTGTCGTAAGAGGCGACTAAATAGGGGATGATGTAAGGCTGGGCCACCGTTCATCCTATTTGGTCCATTTCAGTCTCATGGTAGCTGCGAGACACCAGTGAGCCAAATCCAATCTCTGGAATGGCTGCTCTTGCCCTGAAGGGCTGCCTTGAAGTAAATGGGGTGATTCTACACTTGTATGGAACTGGAGACTTATTTATAAGTAACTTCACCCCCCTATCTATCAAGCATGTGTCTGGCTATCTGGCTATCTATCTCTCTCTCTCTCTCACTGTACAGTATGTATCATGTATGCATGAGTATAATGTATGAATGCATGTGTGTGTATTGGGGAAAGGGAGAGATGTGGATGGTTAGATGAATATATATGGGTAGATAGATCAATAGACTGAATGAGTAAAGCACAAAATAAATTCCAGTATTAGCTCTCCTAAATATATAAGAACTTAAACCATTGATTTTGTGGTTAGGGAGTCTAGTACTCAGCTATACTTGCCTTTTAGTTACAAAATAAAGGGTGAATCACACAAACACATTTTTCTTCAATTTTTGTTCCACAACTTTCATTTGGCAGCTTCAGAAAACAACTTGTATATAATTTATGTTTCTTATAATAATTGAACCTCCATTCTAATTGCCAGTACTGTACTAGTGTATAATAATCTTGTAATGTTCCCAGAATAAAGTTGCGGGTCAAAAGTTGACAATACTGTACAAGCTCTCGTATGATACCCCCTTAAATTCATACTGTATTTGTTTTTACCAACCCACCAATTAATTTACAAATACTGTATACCTAACTATTGAAATCAATGAATGTAATAATGAATACAGGTGGTACTCCAAGGACTCGAACCTAAGATACTCCCACCTAAATTCCGCAAACTAAGCATTACCCTATCAAGACAAATAAAGGTTTAAGCACAAGCCTACGATATATTATGTATTCTCGAATACTGCATATTAACCCTCTCACGTCCTGACGCAATAAAAAGCCTATTAGGGATACTTTAAAGCCTTTGTTACTGTCAGGGGTATTTATAAACCTTTAGTTTATTTACTTCAACCTCTGCAGTTGTCTTTCAGTTAGCTGTGGGCAGAAAACTAATTTTGGAGAGGTAATTATAAGAGTGAGAGTAATCTATTTCTTATTGCTAATCTGGCAACCTCTGCATCATAAGGATGTGAGAGGGTTAATCTAAGCATGTACACTCGCTCCAAGAAGTATCTGCACCCCTATGCTGATCATCTGGTGTGTACATACTCCCATCTGCTCTATGGTAGCCTAATGTTTAGACGAATGGAAGGGGTAATTAATGGGGCACTTAACCACAAAGAAAGCTACTCACCATGACTAAGTGATGAACTGTGTAGTAATCCGAGTCCCCGAAGTAGACCCTGATGGCTCTGATGGTGAAGCCGAAGCCCTGGGGCCCCCGCCGGATGATGGTCGGGGGCTTCAGGGAGTTGACCAGGGGCGAGATCTCCCGGGAAGGTGAGGCGTCACGGGAGGAGGCCGTGCTTGAACCCCCAGGGGACTGGATGGGCTGCGGCAAGCTGTCTTCTGTGGTGGACATATGATTATGTTGTAATTGACTGAGAAAGTACTGTACATTGAAATCATATGTAACAAATTACAGTATACTCTGATTATTTTAACATAGTGAGAAATGATGTCCCTAACTTAGGCCATGGGAATTTTTTGCTCTGGGTCTTCTCCAGGGCGATCTAATTTTGTGTGAATTTTTTATCTTTATATTATTTTGTAATCTATTTTCGGATTTTGTCTCGAGTTGGCCACCCCCAGCTATGGTGTATGTGCCTTAGTATATACATACCTACATACATATATATACAATTTGCTTGCTCTTCTAGCGTTTTATTTTCATCCGTAAACAAATATATATAAATGGTGTGTTATGTTACTGATGATATATTATGCAACTGTAATAATTACAGTATGATAAATTATTCTAGGGTTGGACAATTCACACTGTATGAGGAGAGGTGCCTAGGTTCAAATCCATACCATGCCTTGTTACTGCAGGTTATATGGGCGGGTGCCCAACCCCGAAAGGAGTTGAAATAGGGGAGCTATCCCCCCCGCCAAAGGCGGCTTTCTAGGGCCTTTCCTAGCTGATGCTGAGAGGATTGGGTTCTAGTCATGTGGTGATGGGCTGGTCTATCCGAGTGAGAACTGAGCGATCTCTGCCATACCCATAGCTTACTCTGACTGTTCCTTTTACTTATATATCTTCTAGATCTCAAGTGGCGGCGTCTTTTCCGTGGATTGACCTCCCTACTGCCAACCTAGAAGTTGGCAGATTCGGAGCCAAAGCGTCACATTTTTCCCTTACCCTTCAACTTTCCCTTCATAATTGCTGAGGGGCACAGGGCCTTGGGTGGGGCTTTGGTTTCCCGGGTGTTTCCGCACCCTCCTCAGCTCCCTGCCTTGGAGTGGCTTCGGTCACCCGGGCTTTGTTAGTGGTAAGCAGGGAGGATTTTGTGGGGGCGCTCGTTTATGGCCTTGGCCTTGCTCGAGACCTTGGGGCTGTTCGGCCAGACAGCCTGGGGAACAACAACAACTGCATGTTATTACCTATTTTGTGTGGTGATGGGCTGGTCTATCAGAGTGAGAGTTGAGCATTCTCTGCCATACCCATAGCTTACTCTGACTGTTCCTTTCGCTTATATATTTTCTAGATCTCAAGTGGTGGCGTCTCTTCTTCCGTGGACTGACCTCACTACTGCCAACAGACTGGGAGCCAAAGCGTAATTTTTTGTCCTTTGCCCCTCAACTTTCCCGTCATAATTGTTAAGTGGCACAGGACCCTGGGTGGGCTTTGGGTGTCCCGGGCGTTTCCACACCCTCCTCGGACCCTAGCCTGGGAGCGGCTTCGATCACCCTTGCTTTCTTAGTGGTAAAGCTGGGAGGGATTCTGTGGGGGCACTTGGTTATGGCCTTGGCCTTGCTCGGGACCTTGGGGCTGTTCGATGAAACAGCCTGGGGAACAACAACAACCTATTTTGTTTTTCAATTTAATTGTTTTCTTTTCTTTTCTTGTCATTTTGTACTTATGATGGCCACTTCACCAAGGTGGGAAGTGACTTATGGTAATAAAAAGAAAAAGAAAAGAAAAGAAAAAAGAAGAAGAAGCAGTTGTGATATTACCTGTAGGGATCATGAGGGAGAGGCCAGATGCTGAGGCACTCTTGATGACCTGCCGCGCCCTGTGCTTGAAGGCAGGTGAGGCGGGGATGTTGACCCGAGGTGTTGGCATACCCGTACTTTCCGACGTGCCGGGTTTCTCATCCACCGGGCTTAGCTCCCGTAGACCAGAGCTGTCCATGCTGTTGAATAAAATAATCAATTAATACATAATTTAACTCAAGTCACTTATTAAAATGAAAAATGCACCACGGGAGTACCAAAAACACACAAACGAGGCTGTTCGGCCAGGCAGCCTTGGGAACGACTTCTACATACCAACTCATTCAGAAATGTTCAATGCTTTTATATAATTCAAACCTGTTACTATTTCAACATACAGTAGTCTATTCTATGGTACAATACAATATTGTAATGCTAATAATTGCTTCATAGCCATTATAATATACAGATTTCACAAAGTTAAAGACAGTGACAGACAACATAAAGGATTCGCGTTCAATCCTAGGCAGGTGTAGATGTTTGGGCAATCTCTTCACACCCTCTATTCACCTAGCACAGTGGTCAGCAACCCTTAAAGCTAGAAGAGCCATTTTTAAAAAGTTTCATAAAAATGTTGTACTGCCAGAGCCGCAATACAAATAAAATTGGTCTCATCAACCGAAATCTACAGTACTTCAGAAATAAGAGAATATACCCTACTTCTGAACTAAACAAATTATAGTGATATTGTTCAATATCCTGGTATTCACAAGCTTACGAAAGACATGTGTCACATTTCTAGAAATCATAACGATTGATACCTATTAATCTTTTCGAAGTTGAATAAACAAGTCTAATGTTGCCTTGAATGTGTTATATGATGCCTTAATTTTGAAGGAAGAATTATTATATCTGAAGCTTCTGGAGCCACACAAGTGTCCTGAAAGAGCCGCATGCGGCTCCTGAGCCGCAGGTTGCCGACCCCTGACCTAGCAGTAAATATGAAACTAAAGTTTGCAGACATTTGTGACATCCTTGTGAAAGAGAAAACAGAAATACATAATCAGGCTTCCTTACCTCAACCAGTCCTCCTCCCCTGAGATGGAGAACCTAGGGAGGGAGTCTCTGGAGTGTGAGTGGAGTCGTCTCCGGCGCTGCACCTGGGGAGAGACGTCTTCGCTCTCTGTCTGGGAGGACTCGGGGGTACTCTGGCACACTGGGCCCTCCAGCTTTCGACTGCTGGACCTGAAGGGAGGCAAGAATAGAATATATAAGGCAAAATTATTATGGAGGGCTTAAGTACTAATAGTACAAAGATGGGGACTCATCCCTTGTCATTTAGGCCGTTCAATTACTTGTATCAGTGGTCTGGTTATTCTTCTCTCTCTCTCATTCTCTTTAAAAAAATATACATAAAAAATAAATATATAAATAAAAAGATAAACTTGTACTTTCTTGGATATCTTTACGATATTGTTACGTTAAATGTTGGTGTACGGTACGGGGGGGGGGGGGGGATTTTTTTTTCAAAATCTGAATAATTAATTGAGTTTAGGAGTAAAGGTGGCGGTAACATAATAATCTAATCAAGTAATTTCACTCCAAACCCCAAACACCTCCCAATGAAATTAATGAAAGCATGTGATCCTCCCGGGATTTGAACCTGGGATACTACATACTTTTTTTTTTTTTTTTTTTTTAAGAGACAATGAACGGAGGAAGGAAAAACACAGATAAAACAAAAAGGTCCATGTGCCTAAAGGCATCCTCCATTCATAAAATGTTTGTAACAACTGGATTTAAACATTTGTTGATTGTAAGTTTGTGGAAAGCAATTCGAGGGAAGTGAATTCCAAAGAGTAGTAGCTCTGGGGATAAATGAATTCTGATAAGCAGAAGTTCTGCATTGTGGAGGAGAAAGTGTAAATTCATGGGCGCTCTCAGCTGCCCTAGTTCTACGGGGAAAGATGTGGAGAGGCGGCACAATTGAAGCAAGTTCCTCGGAACAATTGCTGTGAAAATATCTGTAGAATAATGCAAGGGATGCAACGTTTCTTCGTATGGCTAATGTAGGAAGGTCCTGTGTGATTGCAGGGTTATTGATTAATCTAATAGCTTTATTTTGAATTTTGTCCAACTGCCTCAATGCAACCACTCCACTTCCACCCCACAGAGGTGAACAGTAATCCATCTGAGAGCGCACATGACTTTTATATATTACGGCCAACTGCTCGTCAGTGAAGAATTCTCGAACTCTGTACAGGAGTCCCAGTTTTTTAGAGGCATTCTTAGCAATGCTTCTAACATAATGTGTCCAGCTCAAGTTAGTAGTTAATGTTACACCGAGAATGTCAATACTAGGGGAAGTGGGAATATTTACATCATTAAAAAATATATGGGAGTCAGTGAGATTCTGTCGGTTAGAAAATTGAATGTACTTGGTTTTCTGTGCATTAAAGGAAACTAGATTCTCTTGTCCCCATTCATTAATTCTAGAAAGGTCCTGGTTCAGAGAAATTGCAGTGTTTAATTTTGAATTTATAAGATCGGGTTGGGTGAAAGAATTGGTAAATGTGAAGGAACTGTGGAGTGTTGAGTCATCTGCGTAGGAATGTATTGGATTATGAGTGGTAGATATGAGATCATTGATATGAATGAGGAACAGAGTTGGGGCCAAAACTGATCCCTGGGGAACACCAGCATTTATTGAGTGAAATTGAGAATAAAGGCCATCTACCATTACACATATTTTTCTGTTATGAAGATAAGAAGAAATTAGTGGAACTAATGATGCAAGGCCGTAGTGTGACATCTTCGACAATAAGGATTGATGCCAGACTCTATCAAATGCCTTTGATATATCCAGTGCTATTGTATGTGTTTCACCATGTTGGTCTGTAGCTTGGTTGATTTGATGCGTAAGAAGGCAAAGAATGTCTGCAGTTGATCGACATCGTCTAAACCCATATTGCCTATCACTGATTAATTTATTATTCTCCAGATGCTTAATTATGTGATTATTTAATATAATTTCAAAAACTTTGCCAAGAGTGGAAGTTATAGCTATTGGTCTGTAGTTTGATGGATCTGAAGAGGCACCTTTTTTAGGAACTGGATGGATGTTTGCTTCTTTCCAGGGTACTGGGAAGCATGAGGTATGAGTACACAGACGGAAATTTTTTGCCAATACAGGAGCGAGCACCAAGGAGCAATTCTTAAGTACTATTGGAGGAATTTCATCTGGACCAGGAGCCTTATCTACTGAGAGATTCTGCAAAATAGTTTTGACATGTCTGGTGTGGATCTTAAGTGAGGGAATTTCAGGTGAATTAAAATTAAGTACAGGGACATCTTGATTTATGTCATCTAAGGTTGAGTTGGTGGAGAAAATATCTGCAAGAAGGTTAGCTTTACCTCGTGGGTCACTTACAAGATTGCCAGTCGGAGATTTTAATGGTGGAATGGATGAAGCAGTAGTGAAGTTGGATTTGAATGAGTTAAGAGTAGACCAAAATATTTTGTTATCATTTGGATTATTTAGAAGTTTATTTGCCTGCTTATGGAGAAAGTTTGATTTAGTTAGGTTTAATACAGTTTTGGCATGAATTCTGATGTTTCTAAAGTAATTAAAGGCTTCATGTGTTTTTGATCTTGTGTATGCATTGTAGGCTATTGCTTTTTGTTCAGTTACTCTAGCACAATTATGGTCAAACCATTTAGGTGAATTAGATCTTTTACTGTACTTTTGATGAGGAATAAAAGTTTCCATTCCAATTTTTACAAAATCTTGTATGTGGCTCAAGGTGGAGTGTGCATCATTAGAAAAGAAAGAGGTCCAGGGAATATCAATAAAGAAACCTTGAAGACCCTCCCAGTCTGCCCTATCGTAATGCCATTTAGTCACCAAAACAGGTTCAGAGTGGGAAGGTGTGGTAGGTGATAGACAGGTGGCCTGTATCAGACAGTGATCAGAAGATCCAAGTGGGGACCTCACTGTAACATCATAATTTTCTGAATTGGTTGTTAAAAATAAGTCCAGTAGGTGGGAATTATGATTAGGATTATCTGGTACACGGGTGGGTTGGTTGACTAGTTGAATGAGATTAAATGAGTCTGCAAATAGCTCACATTCAAGACCAGCATCATCAGTCCTGGCTGAATGAGTGAGCCATTCAACATTATGGACATTAAAATCACCCAACACAGTGATTTCAGAAGAAGCATTTAAGTTGAGGACACTGAGTTGTGAGGACAGAGAATCAAAAAGACTTTGCTCTGGAGGAGTATTTGGGGAACGGTAGATGCAACATATGTATTTAAATTTACCAGCAGAAATTAATTTGTATATAGAATAATCAAAATAGGGACAATTGAAACTAGTAACCTCCTCCAGGGCAATTTCAGATTTTGCGAAGCAACATACACCACCTTTAGGTCTGAAATTTTGGAGCAGTTGATAACCTGGAAAATTAAATCTAGATGTGTCAGATGTGGATGTTACTTGAGTCTCTGTCAAAAAAAGGAGAGTAGGGGATTCTGCTTGAAGAAATTGGTGTACAGAATTGATGTTAGAGTGAAGTCCCCTTATATTACTAAAGAAATAGCTGTACTGACAAGCAGCTTTGGGACGTTGCAATGCTCTTGACACAGTCACATGATGACGACCGGGAGGGCCCTGTGTCAATAACCCAACCCTGCCGGGGGTGGATATCCGAGGGACCACCAGGTTTGCTCTTAACAATTGTACTGCCATATTTATAAGGTAAGTGTATGGTGTTACATGTATGATATGTAGTGGGAAGAGTAGTATTTTATGGATAGAGGATAGCGATGTAGGGCAATGTCGTGAAGTTGGATGTGTATGTTATATAAAGAGGGTTTTCCTGATACCCCTGATGTGTGAGGCAGAAAGATATGTATCCAGCTACCAAGGCCTGGGAGAGAAAATGGAATTCAGGCTATTCCCTGAGTCTCCCGAAACCTTGGCGGTAGTACTTCCCTGGGCGGGGCTGCCTGCCCCTACTACCTACATTTTTACAGATTTAAAAACTCTAACCATTACACCACTAAGACAGTTAAAGGTTAAGTACATGACTAAGATTGATATCCATTTATCGAATACTGGATATTAATCTAATCATGTACTCAGACCCAACTGCACACTGAATAGCGTAATGTGTATGTGAAAGGAAAGAACAATTTATGAGGCACAGATCTCAAAGGACTGATCTCGCTACGAACTGTTCCTGAACCTTTAAATGAAATAAAAGAACTCCACGGTACTCACATCTCCGGAGTGGCAGGAAGGTCGTGGTTCTCAGTATCGGGGGTGTTGGTGGATGACTCTATGGTGGAGCGTGAAGACTCGGACTGGTCACTGTGGCCAGAGTCACCGCGGGAGACACTGCCACGCTCGCAGCCGTCCACCGCCTCCGTCCCTGCCTCGCTCGAGGTCTCCGTCTGCGGGAGAGACTGTGGTTGGTTAGCTTCACATACATAATGGCAGTCTTCCCAATCCCGTGACTCCTTCATATAAACAATGTCATTCTTCCAATTCCCTCAACTCCTTCATATACACAATGCAATTCTTCCTAATCCCAACAATCCTTCATATGTACAATGCCATTCTCCCTAATCCCAAAACTCCTTCATATACACAATGGCATTCTTCCTAATCCCAAAACTCCTTCAATAAAACAATGGTCTATCTATCTATCTATTGCCTGACGCCACGATCCCCGAAGGGGTGGCCACGAACGAACCGCCCCCATGCACCTGTCCCCAGTCAGTCGACGCCCCTCCTCCCAGCCAGCACCACCTTTATCCATATACTTCCTCACTCCATCCTTCCACCTCTCTTTCAGTTTACCTCTCTCTCTCTGTCCTTCCACCTAGCTCTCGTACACCCTCTTAGTCATTCTCTCGCTTCCCATACGTTCCATATGGCCGAACCATCTCAAGGTGTTCCTTTTCACACTTTCCAGCACATCTACCTCCACACCACACCTCCTTCTTACTTCCTCATTCGTCTGTCTATCCCTCCATGTAACTCCGCACGCACTTCTTAAGTAACTTATTTCCACCCCTCTCACTTTTGGTCTGAGTCTCTCAACCAACGTTCATGCTTCGCTTCCGTAAGTCAGTGTCGGGATTACCACACTGTCATGCAAGGACTTCTTCACTTCCATACTGACCACCCTATTTCTTGTTACTGCTTCAGCATTCCTACAACCCTCTTCCCCTGTTGCACCCTCTCCCTCAATTCTTCATCCATAGTCCCATCTTAACTCAACACACTGCCCAGATACTTAAATGAGCTGACACTCTCCTTAGCCTGACCGTTCAACTTCACCTCACACTCTGTGACTTCACCCCTTTCAAAGACCATAACCTTGCTCTTCCCCGCATTTACCTTCAGATTCAGTTTTTCGCACACTGTTCCAAACATATTGACCAGACCCTGCAACTTCCATTCATTATCGCTCATCAGAACTGTATCATCAGCAAACAGCAGTACAGGTAGCTTCCACTCATTTCCCTTCCTTATCAACGATACACCAACATCCGCTGCTCTTCCTTGTATTTCTTTCATGACTCCATCCATATAATTATACAGTAAACAACCACAGGGACATCACACACCCCTGTTTCAACCCAACATTCAGGTCAAAGAACTCGCTCTGCTCATTCTTCACATGTACTGGCGCCTCGCTACGAAATATCCCTGAACCTACTAATAATCTATAGTTTTATCAATTTCACCACAACACCAAACACCTCCAATGAAATTAATGAAAGCATATATGTGATCCACCGGGATTCGAACCTGGGTTATCGCACACAGATTTGTAAACACTAATCATTACACCACCAGAACGGTTAAAAGGTTTATGCACACGCCTACGACTGATTATCCATTCTCGAATACTGGATATTAATCTAATCATGTTCATATTCCCAACCACGCTATGGTAGCCTAATGTTTAAGTTAAAATGCAAAACTTGCAAACTAAACAAACCAAAATTCGGACAAAGACAATATAAAGGCCAAATAACTAATCAAAATTGCTATGTGGAAACATAGAAAGAATATTCATGGGGCACAGATCATATAGATCGGCCTCGCTACGAAATATCCCTGAACCTACTAATAATCTATATTTTTATTAATTTCACCACAACACCAAACATCTCCAATGAAATTAATGAAAGCATATACAGTAAACTTCCGTTAATCCGAAGGGCAGCGGACCGGCCCTCGTTCGGATTAGTGGATTTTTTGGAATATCGGACTTTACCCCTATGAACCTGTGGCCTGACGAAAACATTGAGGCATTAGGCCACCCAAATGACACAATGGTGCACACATATCGGCTCATATGTTCATGAAATCACTTCAAAAGTTTACCATTGTCATTGTAGCCTATTACCTACTTCAAAACATTCAATGGTCAAAAGAATCTGCTGATATAAACGTAAACACCATATGTTCGCATCGTCTTCTTCTTCTTCTTCCGTCTACTAGCGAGTTTGTCTTGCTCTTGAAGATCAGATGAGATGTGGTTCGGGAAGTAATGCCTTAACAACGGCACTTCCCTGAGAGGTTCTTGTAATTTTCCTTTTGTGACGTGCTCTGTTATATTATATTGTATTGAAAGCACCCTTGTCTTGTTGTCTTGAAAGCACCCTTGGGACGCTCCGATCACTGAACTATAAATAGTAGCGTATCGGAACGTCCAAAGGTGCGTTTTCAAGCTCAAGACTGAATGCGCTTGCAGAAAATGCGGTGCAAGCCAGTAGCGCATCGGAGCGTCCCAAGGATGCGTTCAAGAGCAAAACAAACTCTCTAGCAGACGATGTGGTGTTTACGTTTATATCAGTAGCTTCCTTTGACCATTAATCTGAATGTTTTGAAGTAGGTAATAGGCTACAATGACAATGGTAAACTTTTAAAGTGAATTCATGAACATATGATATGTGTGTGCTCCATTATGTGTCATTTGAATGGACTAATGCCTCAAAAAGGGGACTTTGGGACTTCTTGAAATTCGGACCATCGGGTGAATTCGGATTTGGCCTCAAATTGAAAAATTCGGACTATTGGGAGATTCGAATCATCGGTCGTCGGATTAAAGGACTTTTACTGTATGTAAATTATATTACTATGTAAACAAAAGCGGCAGAGATGAGAGTAAGGTTAGACTACCACTTGAAAACGATCGATAATAGGCCTAGCCGGCTAGCGGTACATTAGTACAGTATACCGGTAAACAAAACACAATGACTAAGGTTCACAGATCGATTTGGTCAAGATTACTGTTTGTATTAGTATTTAACCCTTCCAGCCCGGGTGTCATTTTAAAAGGACGGCGCGGCAGATGGGCCGGAGCCCGGGTGTCCTTTTAAAATCTGTGCTTGAAAGCGTGCTTTAAAATTCGGGCGGGCAAATTTTACTTTGCAGGGGCGATCGCAGCGCCACCAAGCCTCAACTACTACCGTTATCAGTTCCTACGTGGCTGCCATAGCGAGTTATAGCGAAATCATGAATTCCGACGCGTCCGATTCTGTGCAACCTCCCGCGCACCCCAGTGCTACCCCGCTTGCAACTTCGACGCCTGTTCCAACCAAGAAGAAAGCTAAACGAAAGAAAGTTAAAAGTTTGTCGAGTGATAGTGCTATACAGCGAGAACTTTTTAACGTTGAACTGAGCAGTGGCGAAAGCTCGGTGGACAAAAACATATTTATTAACAGTGGAAGTGGAAGCGAAGTTGACGATTTCATTGGCTTTGGAGAGGACGACAATGTAGATCTATTTGAGGGGGGAGACAGTAGTGATGATCCTGATGTGGAAGTGGTTGAGGAAGGTGCTACTGAACTTCCAAGTGTGCTAGAGCCAACCCCTTCGCTAAGTTTCCTAGGCCTAGGCCTAGCCCTAGCCCAGGACCTTCCCCTTTGCCTGCCCGTACGCCCTTGAAAGTGGGCAAATATTTTTATAAACAATCATTGGTGAAAAGTGCAGCTAAAAAAGCACGCAGGGCAGCAGCAGAAAAGGCTAGGGAAGCGGAAGACAGTGATAGTGACTCCGACCCTGGTCTAGCAACCACCCGCATTCCTTTGTCCCGACGCCTTGACCCGGGACGCCGCGTGGGTCACCCACAGCCTTCAGCTTCATCTCTCCCTCAGGATGACCAAAGTGGTATTAGTGGTGTACCACAGCCCTCAACACACCGCAGAGCATTATTTGATGCGGAGAAGCCCTCGGCTCGCCGCAAAAGGAGCCCAACTCCCGAGGCTGAGGCTCCCATTGTTGAACCTCCCGCGCCCCACGCCGCCGACGCCCGGTCACTTTTTCACCAGAATTGTCTCCTGAAGAGGATGCTGACGACCCCAACATTGCCCCAGATGACCTGACATCGCCTGAGGAGGAAGAGGAAGTCCCGACAAGGCGAGTTAGAGGGCGAGGTCGTGGACGTGGTCAGCCTGCCGACGCCGATGCCCCTGGGCCTGGGCGTGGGCGTGCAGGGCGTCCGCGTGGCCAAGGGCGTGTGCCAGGGCATCCAGGGCGTGTGCCTGCTGCAGCTGCACGTCCTCGAGCATCCGACCTGTTTGTGTGGACAGATGGGGCTGATTTTGAGCCAGATTGTCCTGCTTTTGACGAGGTACAGCAGGGTTCCGGGGTGTCACCAGCATATCCCTGTGGCCCAAATGCTACCCCCAGTGAACTTTTCTGTGGCTTCTATGACAATGAAGTCATGGAATACCTCGTCGAAGAGACAAATAACCACCATGTTATCTGTTCCAACTTTCTTGGGAGGAAGACCAGTGCCAAGATGGTGGCATGGAGAGCTCTCACTGTGGCAGAACTATATGTGTTCTTGGCACTCACAATGCTGATGACATATATAAAGAAGCACGTTCTGGCCGACTACTGGATCACTGGCGACCTCACAACGACTCCAGCATTTGGCAAGTACATGTCCAGGGATAGGTACTTCGACATCCTCTCATATATCCACCTCACAAACAACATGGCAGTCCACCTTCAAGACTCACTATGGAAGATCAGGAAGCTGTATGACATGATACGTCATCGGTTTACCACCTACCTGATTCCTTTCCAGAAGATGTACCTCGATGAGTCTCTGGTCCTGTTCCGTGGTAGGCTGCACTTCCGACAGTATATCCCGTCCAAGAGACACCGCTTCGGCATCAAGCTCTTCGTCCTCTGCGATTGCAAGACTGGATATGTGCTGGACTTTATAGTCTACGGCGGCAAGGGTGGCGAAATTGAGACTGACCCCCTCATTGTTTTTGGCGGCGCTGTAGTAAAGAAGATGATGGAGAGGTACTTCCATCAAAACCACATCCTCTACACCGATAACTACTACACGTCGCCTATCCTGGCCAAGTACCTCCATGACCGCAAGACCGGAACTGTCGGCACAGTCAAGGCCAAGAGGAAGGGCATACCAACCTACCTAACGAAGACCAAGAAGACGGACGTCTTCCATAAGAAGAGTGGCCCCATCCTCTCCATCCACTGGCATGACCAGCGGAAGGTCAACCTCCTCACCACATGCCACAAGGCCGAGATGGTCGCCACAGGGAAGGTGGACCGAAGAACCAAAAACCCCGTCCAGAAACCAGCTGCTGTCCTGGACTACAACATAAATATGCGCCTCGTCTACAAGTCCGACATGCAGATAGGCTTCATCGACTGCCTGCGAACATCTTGCAGGTGGTACAAGAAGTTTATCCTGCATACGGTAGATATGTCGGTCCTCAATGCCTACAACATCTACCGTCTGAGGACTCCAATAGCCCCGAAGTACAAGTCCCTGCGGACCTTCCACAAGCAGGTGATACTTGAGCTCCTGGCTAAACATCGGGTACACCAGGGAGGCCACTACAAGGACCAGGCATGCTGGACAGACCGGGGTGTGCTGAATTTCTCAGAAAGCACCAGCTCAACGCCCTTCCTTTCAAAGCACCAGGTAGCAGATCCAGAATACAGAAGAGGTGCCATGTGTGCAACCACACAACAAGAAGACCCCGCAAACCCACAAAAACCACTTGGGAATGCCTCGAGTGCCAAGTGGGACTGTGTGCTGGCACCTGCTTCAACGACTTCCACACACTGAAAAACTTTTGAAGTGGAAGTGACAACAGTGAAAGTGACACTCAAATGTAGCCTAAGAATAATAATATAAGTATTATAACTAAGTATAAGTGAAAAGGACACACATAAGTAATAATAAGTGCCTTCAGAACAATATGGACAAGTGAAAGTGACACTATATATATTATTAGCTTACCTAACAATACATAAAAGTGAAAATGACACCATCAACTATCATAGTCCAGTGAATAAACAATAAAACACTATCAAATCGCTTCCCGGCATAATTGCGGGTGGAGCGACGAGTAGAACTGGGCGTCGTAGCCAGGGCCGCGGTTGAGTGTTCGGACGCGCCGAGGTAAATACGCGGCAAAAGTTACCTCCACTTCCATCACCATAACTCCGGAACCAGTTGAGCTAAAGAGCTCTACTCAACGCCATTCTACGCGGCAAGGTAAGGCACACATTTTGGTATCTCTTTCATTAATGTAGGTAATATATTAAGCGAGATTAGCCTTAGTTTACTTTTGTTGTTTTTCAGCCAGATCGCCCGGATACGAGCTCCGTCATTTAGAAAGGCAGCCCGGGTCGGAAGGGTTAAGCATCTAGTATCGGTATTTAGCTATCGAGATTAACGTTTTTTCATCGAGATTTGTGATTGGGGTGAGCTTGAAGGTGGCATTGAGATGCGAAATATCAAGAGGAGATTGATCGAGATATGAGAACCTACTGTATGTATATTTCTATTAATTTATTTCAGCTTGTTTTTTAACATATATATTTTACTCTTTTATAATGGCGGGTGCCCAACCCCGAAAGGGGTTGAAATAGGGGAGCTATCCCCCCGCCAAAGGCGGCTTTCTAGGGCCTTTCCTAGCTGACGCTGAGAGGATTGGGTTCTAGTCATGTGGTGATGGGCTGGTCTATCAGAGTGAGAACTGAGCGATCTCTGCCATACCCATAGCTTACTCCGACTGTTCCTTTAACTTATATATTTTCTAGATCTCAAGTGACGGCATCTCTTCCGTGGATTGACCTCCCAATCTACTGTACTAAGATTGGAAGCCAAAGCGTCACATTTTTCCTTTGCCCCTCAACTTTCTCTTCATAATTGCTGAGGGGCACAGGGCCCTGGGTGGGGCTTTGGTTTCCCGGGCGTTTCCGCACCCTCTTCAGCTCCCCGCCATGGAGTGGCTTCGGTCACCCAGGCTTTATTGTGGTCGGCAGGGAGGATTCTGTGGGGGCGCTCAGTTATGGCCTTGGCCTTGCTCGGGGCCTTGGGGCTGTTCGGCCAGGCAGCTTGGGGAACAACAACAACAACAACTCTTTTATAAAAAAACGTCTGCAGGTGCTAGTGAATTTCTCTGGAAAAACAAAGTACTTTTAATAAACAAATAGTGGTAACCTAACTATTACTATTATTACCTGGAAGCTTGAGTCCAACTGTGAAGCTTCTGCCGAGTGAGATGAGGCGATCCTGTGATAGCGAGGGGAGTACGAGGAGAAAGATGGGAATGCCCCCCCTTCACCTCCCTCCTCACTGTCCTCTTCCTGTTCATGGTTGTACCGATCCAAGCGGGCTGGGGACGATAAATATTATGAGAAAAGGAGAAATGGATAATATATAAATAGATATATATAAACAAATACTGTACTGTATATCTCCAATGAGATGGAGAGATTGTGTAGTACAAGTGTTGGAAGATAGAGACGACTGTAGAACAGGCAAGAGAAGTGGTAATAAATAGGAATGAATGGAGAATGCTTGTGAATAGATGAGTGATAATGCGGTCGTTGGGAGAGGGGGTCAGGTGCCAGTTGTATTAGATTAAAATGTAAAACTTGCAAACTAAAACCAAAACTGGGACGATACAAGATAAAGGTAAAATAACTTATCAAAATCGCTATGTGGAAACAACGCTTACTAAAATAAAATTTATGAAATAAAAGAACACAATCCACCACATAGGGTGTACATTACTACATGAGCAAGTTAATCTGTTTCCCAAGCAAACTAATATAATTGTCAGTCAGGCGCCTGGCCCGGGGAGCTGGTGCATATAAAGGGTCATGCCTGGATGTGAGGTAGGCGGGCATTGTGGTGGTAAAGCTTTGCTGCAAGTCAGCCTGCTGAGACTGGAACCTCTCCAGGTGGTCTGGGACCTGGGAATCTTTTGCTGGAGACCCCAAATGGGCCTGGGTCTCTGTCTCTTCTCCTGGGTGACCTAGATGTGTGCGAGTTTTTGTTTGTTTTGCTTTTGTGTTGTGTTATTTCTGTTCGGGCTCTGTCTCGAGTCAGCCACTTCCAGCTATGGGGTATGTGCCTGTGTATATACAGTAGACCCCCAGTTGTTCGGCAATCAAACGAACGGATTCCTCAAAACAATATCAAAATTGATTTAGTAATGTATTGAGAGAAAATGCGGAAAAATTAAATTAAAATCACCCGCCCTTCGCAAGGCGATCGTCGCGCACTTTCAGCGTCGTCTCTTTACTCTGTTTTCACTAGAGGACATAGGCCTAACCTATATATATCTACACAAAGAACTGACCTAACCTAGGTTAGATATATATCAGGAGGCAGAACTAGTTGTTATCTTACGAATGATGAAGACTAGAACTGTTTACACCAAGTAGTTATCGTTTGAGGTGAATAATACAAGTTGTTTTGGACCCATGACCACTTCTCCTTTTATTGTGCGGCGGACATACCAGTGGCTAGGCTAAAGCTTGTTTGACATATTAATTTATCTGCAAAGAAATGGCCTAACATTGGTTAGTTATAGACCAGGAGGCAGAACTCATTGTATCTTGTAAGTGGTAAAGAGTAGAACTCTCGGCTATGGTTAAAGCTTCTTTACTCTCGTTCTGGATTATGTATTATCAATTATATTGATTATCCTCGGGTGGATGGGACTCGTTAGCCTTGGTCGGCAACTCATCTAGGGGAGACGACCTTATACAAATCCGAGTGGATGGGACTCGTCAGCCTTGGTTGGCAACCTGTCTAGGGGAGTAAACCTGATACAAATCCGTACTGCTTACCTAAGGGTAAGGCAGGTTAGTGGATGGATTAGCCGAACACCACTGTAGAAAAATAGTGCTAACAAGATACACAGAGGGCCTCTGAGTCGGACGGATCCTAAATTGAGTGGTCAATCTTGTAAGTCCTTCACTAAACTGGCTCGGGTTGTCCCTCTCACAGGGAATAGGTCCGCTTGGGGGCATTCTGTGTATGGCCACCCTCGTAAGGGGAGTAAGGCGTCCGGCAATAGATAGATAGATAGATAGATTGATTATTCATTTAATTCACCATTGTAACCATTCTTAGGTCACTAGCCATTACTTTCATGCATCGATCGATTTGAACTACAGAATATCATTGATTGGGCCCCAAGTCAGCTGACTTGTGTGCGTGTGTGCTCGGCACAATAGTATACCGGTAAACAAAGCAAAACCCAATACAATAGATGTGAGGTTCACGAATCGGTTTGGTCAAGATTACTTGGTTTATATAAGTTTATTGTGAAATATACTGTACCTGGGAATTTCTCGCTATATATTAGGGTTTCGGGAGTAGGCCTATTTATATGAGTAAATTCCCGCTAAATATTGGGGTTTCGTGAGTAGGCCTATCTATAAGATTAAGTCTCAAAACAACGGCAAAATTATGTATCCGGCAAGCCATTCCCCCCCGAGATTGCCGAATAAACGGGGTTGATGATGATGATGATGCAGTTTTTACCACCATACACTCCCTGCTGAATAGCAAGGCTAGGGTGGGTGCCCTGATGAATCAGGGACTTAGTGAATAGTTGCCACAGATTGCTAGACCGCACCGTTCACCAACAGCACTGACATCTGCCAATAACTCACTGGCTGGTCCGAGGCTCGAACCGTCAACCTCACGGTTAGCAGTCGAACGCTCTACCAATCGAGCTACGGCCTGTACTATACTGTACATACAAACATATAAAATAGAACAAAAACAGTTGGTACATCAACTACAATGAGGAAAGGAAAAATGGATAAAAAATACCAAACTGTAATGTCTAAGGTTATATCTCAGTTTGCTTTATAACATATAATTATGTTATGAAGTAAGATGAACATAAAGTATGCATTTTATTAACCCTTTCACGTTTTTATGACGCAGAGGTTGCCAGATTAGCAAT
The DNA here is from genome assembly GCA_032716605.1 of Paralithodes platypus. Classification (NCBI taxonomy): domain Eukaryota; kingdom Metazoa; phylum Arthropoda; class Malacostraca; order Decapoda; family Lithodidae; genus Paralithodes; species Paralithodes platypus. Next base: position 1,128,472 of record CM064483.1, read on the forward strand.
AATAAATAGAGTTCTCTCACTCTTATAATTACCTCTACAAAATTAGTTTTCTGCCCACAGCTAACTCAAAGACAACTGCAGAAGTTGAAGTAACTAAACTAAAGGTTTCTAAATACCGCTGATGGTAACAAAGGCTCTAATTTAAAGTATCCCTAATAGGCTCAAAATTGCGACAAGAACGTGAGAGGGTTAAGGTGTACTGTACAGTAATTGATGCTGATAATAAACTCACTGTCAAAGTAGCTGGTATCATCATCGTGGTCGAGCTGCGGCACAAACTCAGCCTTGATCCTGAGCATGGAGTCCCAGTCAATGTTGTGGAAGAACGGGTGATCCTTCACTTCCAGCGCTCCGCTGACGGTCCCCAGTCGATCGAGTGGCGAATGGTGAAGCAATTCAGTTATCAAGTTCTTCCCATCCTCTGGAATTGGCCATTCCTCCTCGCTGGGCCACTCGATGTCATCGTTCACCGTGTGGGCAAAGAGTTCCTCGGGCGTGTCTCCGAAGAAGGGCACGCAGCCAATCAGGAACTCGTAAAGGATCACACCCATGGCCCACCAGTCCACTGGCTTACCATAGCCTTGCCTGGGATTGGGAAGTAACACGTAAATAACACTCAGGAAATGGACAGTTGTAATTATAATACAGCAATATAAAATGATGCAAAACTCTAGTGCAGGGCCTACTGGGGCCTATCAAATATCTTTGCCTGACCTTGTAACTAGCCTCGAACCCTATCTATCACCATAAAGAAACAACTTCAAAAAAGCCTCAGGGGCGATATACTTCGGTAAAGAAAAGACCTATACTGTATTATAATGTAAAACTTGCAAAATAAACAAACCAAAACTGGGAAGACACAAGATAAACACAAAGGAACTAATCAAAATCGCTATGTGGAAACAACGCTTAATAAAATAAAATTTGAAATAAAAGAACACAATCCACCACATAGGGTGTACATTACTAGATGAGTAAGTTAATCTGGTTCCCAAGCAAACTAATCGCACATATAACAATGCACTATCGTCATGTTCAAGGAATTAGTCAGTTTGGGAAGTACGGGACGTTCTGGTAAATATTACTAAATTCTGTATGAATAAAGAAACTACAATTTCTATCATATTTAATAATAAGGTAATTTGCAATTTGACAAGATATCAATAATAGTACAAAAAATATACAGCACTCACTAACGATAGTGCTATCGGGTAGGTACCTGTAAGCATAGCATGCCTTAAGTGACGCCTATCAATTACAGTACTACCCTACAAATAACCTACATTTATTGTACAAATAAATTCAGGAAATCGCAAAAGCAAGCAATTGATACTATCGACAATGAATAGATACAATATAATAAAGAAAAATAATTGCAAAATATGAAGAAGCAACAACAGATTTAAACAAAGAGTACTCTATTAACAAGAACAATTAATTAAAAATAATAATAATAACAATAGAAAAAGATAAACGATTAATACATACAGACAAAAAGTAAGTGCATGTCGCCCATAATTTTGCAAATTTGGAGGATGAACTGTATCTATTATTATTACTTAACAATTTAGCAAGTGCTTTGTCAGAGAATTGTAGCTAACCCATACACTACTTACCATAATAACCATACAATAACCAATTTCTACTCACCTCAATATAACCTCCGGAGCGATATACTCAGGCGTCCCAAAGACCTGCTTGTCGGAGAACTGGCGCGTCTCCTTGTCCAAGTATCCCTCGTACAGGTTGGTGGCCAGGGACATGAGGCCCATCTTGCTGAGCCCAAAGTCCGTCAGCTTGATGTGACCTAGGGCCGTGATCAGCAGGTTGTCTGGCTTCAGGTCCCGATGCACGATGCCGTAGCTGAAACAGACAGGTAGTGAGTATACAGTACTTTCAGAAGTGATATTACCAAGATAAACTCCTTTATGTGGCCTATTTTGATTGATATTAGGAATAGTAATGGCTGTGTTAAACTTCAAGGCAAGTATGTATTTATTTCATGTCAGGCAAAGCCATAACAGTAGTTGAACTGTAAGTGCTGTATATGGTACACTACTACCATTATGCATCACATCAATAATCACCACCAAAACCAGACTCACCACAGATAGCCACAGATACACATACACTAACTATAAAAGAGCCAACTGGGAAGCTTTCACAAATGAGACAGAACAACACTTTCAAACCCTAAACAGCACAACCATCACTAACATCAACAATGCTGTTCACACATTCAACACAACTATCCAAAACGCTGACAAGAAACACATTCCAAGAGGTAAGAGTAAAAGACACACCTCAGGCGGGTGCTCAACCCCGAAAGGGGTTGAACTAGGGGAGCTATCCCCCCGCGAAAGGCGGCTTTCTAGGGCCTTTCCTAGCTGATGCTGAGAGGATTGGGTTCTAGTCATGTGGTGATGGGCTGGTCTATCAGAGTGAGAGCTGAGCAATCTCTGCCATACCCATAGCTTACTCTGACTGTTCCTTTAACTTATATATTTTCTAGATCTCAAGTGACGGCATCTCTTCTGTGGATTGACCTCCCAATCTACCAAGATTGGAAGCCAAAGCATCACATTTTTCCCTTGCCCCTCAACTTTCTCTTCACATTGCTGAGGGGCACAGGGCCCTGGGTGGGGCTTTGGTTTCCCGGGCGTTTCCGCACCCTCCTCAGCTCCCCGCCATGGAGTGGCTTCGGTCACCCAGGCTTTATTGTGGTCGGCGGGGAGGGTTCTGTGGGGGCACTCGGTTATGGCCTTGGAATTGCTCGGGGCCTTGGGGCTGTTCGGCCAGGCAGCTTGGGGAACAACAACAACAACAACAACAACAACAACAACAACCCCAACTTCACACCAGAAATTCAAAACATCAGACAACGCGACACACTGAAACTCTACCCAGCACCCCACACACATGACATCGCACAACAAATCCAAGCACTCAACACACAGATCAACAACAAAACACTAGAACAAACACTAAATTGGAATAATTACCTCCAAACATTTGATCACAAAACAGACCCCAAAAACTCTACAAAACACTAAACAGCATCACACTTTCCAACAGCAACACAACAAAATCACATGCCACAATAAGACTATTCCTTCATATAATAAACAACAAGCAGTCACTCTCATTAACCCCTTCTGTACCGGCAATGTCTTTGTAAGTTTATTCTAGTTATAGTTAAGTGAGATAGTTCGAAGCCTGTTAATTGCTGGAGGACCTTCTTAAACTGAATAAAATCGTCTAATAGTAGCCAGAATAAAGTAAACAAGACGTCGCCGGTACAGAAGGGGTTAATAACTTCTCTCATGTCAGCCACCTAAACCCCCATCAAGACGACCGAAGTGTCATCCGACGTAAGAGACAATTCCCCACAGACCCTGACTATGCACCCTTCACCAACAACCAGACAAAGCACATCATCAACAATCTCAAGCACTCACCCGCCTGTGGTCCAGACAACATAAGCAACATACACCTCAGACCACAACGCATACAAGCACTCACCAATATATCAAACTACAGTTATTCACACAACACAATACCAGAGATCTGGAAGCATAGTGTCATCATTACATTCCCCAAACCCAACAAAGACCCCACGCAACCCTCCTCACACTGCCCTATCACACCCCCTGCAAAGTCTCAGAACGCCTCGTACTACCACTGACCACACACGCTCTACCCCTAGCTCCAACACAACAGGGCTTCAGACCACTACACTCCACAAACACTCTTCTTACAGACCTTACACAAATAGCTTTTGACGGCATCAACTCAGCCAGACCATCACACAGATCACTACTGCCAGCCGTCCGGCTGGCTCAGTTGATAGCGTGCCTGATTCCCACCTTGAAGGTCTGGCGTTCAATCCCCGCTCAGATTGAAAAGTTTTTCTGGGATACAGCCGGCGGTTACCATCTCCCCATGAGCAAGGGGGATGGGTAATGGTCTCTGGTAGACTAAAGAAAGCCAAGCGCTTGCGAATCCTCGAAGGAGGAGAGACGGGCGCTATATAAGTAACCAGAAGATTATTATTATTATTATTATTACTTGCCACACTCAACATTAGTAATGCATTCGATGCCATCCCCCACCACAACCTAACAAACAAAATCTACAACACAAACATGCACATCAATACAAAAAGGTGGCTGGCCAACTACCTAGCAGGCAGATATGCACACATATAATTTACCGGTCAGCCATCTAATATCAGAAACTTCACAAATGGAGTCCCGCAAGGATTCGTCCTGTCGCCCGCACTCTTCAATCTATACATGTTGATATACCCACACCCCACGCACCCCAAATAAATATAGCTTCCTGCGCAGACGACATAACACTCACATGCACACACCAAAACCCAGACAGAGCAACACTTCTCCTTCAACCCTATCTCAACACACTACATGACTGGTGCACTACAAACAGGCCGTAGCTCGATTGGAAGAGCGTTCGCCTGCTAACCGTGAGGTTGACGGTTCGAGCCTCGGGCCAGCCAGTGAGTTATTGGCAGACGTCAGTGCTGTTGGTGAACGGTGCGGTCTAGCAATCTGTGGCAACTATTCACTAAGTCCCTGATTCATCAGGGCACCCACCCTAGCCTTGCTATTCAGTAGGGAGTGTATGGTGGTAAAAACTGCATCATCATCATCACTCAAATTAGCCCCAGCCAAATCCACTGCAACCCTCCTCACAAGCTGGACAGCCGAATACAAAAACACCTAACACCTCAATCACCACAACCAACACCCCCCCAAACACACACACACAAATTCCTAGGAGTAGCATATGATACTCTAATGACATTCAAACAACATACCACAAACATACAAAATAAACTGACAACCAGACTTAACGCCCTCAGGTCACTTGCCCACCCAAAATTTGGACACAACAAAGAAACTACCACCACAGTATATAAACAATACATAAGACCAGTGATGGAATATGCAAGCCCTGCCTGGGATTCTAATCTAGCTGAAACACATCACAAGACCTTGCAGACTATTCAAAAGAAAGCCCTAAAAATCATCACAGGCTGCACAGCTACTACACCTACAGATCCCCGCTACTACACCTACAGATCCCCACTACACTAAATGGCAGCACACCCACAGACACCAAGGAATATAAAAAACAACACCCAGCACAGAGTATCACACACAAATACTGTCATCTCTCCCTCCCTGCCCACCCCAAACCAGCTTTCAGAAGCACATCCATACTCATATCTCTCGCCGTTCCATCCAATCACTCATAGACAACACGCAGCTGCAGGCACAACTTCCTGAAATCCATCCTTCTGAATCCTCCCTTCCTCGCGAGGACAGAGTCCACCTGGCCAGGCTGAGATGTGGGCACCATCCATCTCTTTTGAGCTATCAGAAGAGACTGGATATCTCCGTCGTCGACACCTGCCCAGGATGCAACACAGCACCCCATACTATTATTAATTTATTATATATTAGTCACATCATAGAAGACTGCAATCTACACAATCACTTACGCTAACAACATAATCTACACTCCTTGAGAGCCCTGTGGGAAAGCCCGATCGTGGCAATGGCCTTCCTTAGTGACTCGGGGCTTTTCGGCCAGGCAGCCTAGGGAACGACAACAACAACATCAATGATGTTAAACTACCTACAGTACACACTAACAAACATTACTCACCTGTGTAGGTACTCAACAGCCAAAACAGTTTCTGCGAAGTAGAACTTGGCCATATCCGCTGGAAGGGGCCCCATGCTCTTGAGCAATGTAGCACAGTCCCCCCCTTGCACATACTCCATCACCAGGCACAGATGGCGCTTGGTTTCAAAGCTGCAGATCATTGACACCACAAATGGGTTATCCGAGAACATCATTATGTCACGTTCATTGAATACTTGCTCCACCTGTAACGAAAAAGAAGAAATTTTGTAATATTGGGCTTGCTTCAATAACATTCTGTTACCTATAAACAAAAATTGTAACAACAATGAGGAGCTCACATAATTTTCTGTATGGCAAATTAATGTAAAGGGCCCCCAAAGATTGACTTGAATGAACAAAAAACAATCAAGAGAACGAAAAAGTCTGTTCACTACTAGATGCTGTTATAAAATACTTGTATAGCACTCTATACATGATTCTTTAGTACAAAGGATATGAAAAATCTAGATGGTTTATCATCAGATTTAAATTAAAATGTAAAACTTGCACACTAAACAAACCAAAGCTGGGACGATACAACATAAAGGTAAAACAACTTATCAAAATCGCTAAGTGGAAATATCGTTTACTAAAATAAAATTATGAAATAAAAGAACACAATCCAACATATCTATCTATCTATCTATCTATATGCTCAGGCCCAATCCCCACTTTTCCTATTTTTTCTTTTCTTTTTTGTTTCCTCTATTTTATTTTATTTTTTTATTTTTTTTTCCCTTGGGGGTGGCCAACTCAAGACAGAGCAAGAACAGGAAAACACAAAACACAAGACAAAACAACGAACAAACACAGACAAAACACAAAATTCACACACATCTAGGTCACCCAAGAGAATACCCAGAGACCAGGGTCACCAAGGTCGCTCCAGCACTCCCCCGGCCCCCGACCACCTGGAGAGGCTCCGTTCTCGGCAGGCAGACATGCAGCGGAGCCAAAGCCACAAGCCCGCCCACCACACTTCCAGGCGCACCCTTCATATTAATCGTCTCCCCGGGCCAGGCACCTGATGGACAATTATCTAGTCCAACTTGAGCCCGACCCCTTCCCCCAAATGACCACGTGTTCACTCAACTATTCACAAGCATTCTCCATTCATTCCTGTTATTACCACTTCCTTTGCCTGATCTAGTCATTCCTCTATCATCCAAAGCTTGTCTTACACAGTCTCTCCATCTCAATGGGGGTCTTCCTGCCCTTCTATCATCATCATCATCATCAATCATCATCATCATCATTGATGATGATGATGATGATGATGATGAGTCTCTCCATCTCAATGGGGGTCTTCCTGCCCTTCTATCTCCCCTTGTATCTGACTCATATATTCTCTTTGTAAGCCTTTCATCTCCCATTCGTTCAACATGACCATACCAGCTCAGCATCCTTCTGTCCACTCTGGCTGACAAATGTTCCTGCTGCCCCACTCTCCTACGTATCTCTTCATCCCTCAATCTGTCTCTACGAGTAACTCCACACATAATCATCAAGCAGCTCATCTCCATCACATCCAGCTTTCTTCTCTCTTTTTCCTTCAGAGCCCATGTCTCAGCCCCATACATCACTGTTGGCACAACAATTCCTCGATACATTGCACTTTTTACTTTCATTCCGAGATTTCTCGTCTTCCACATACAGTACTTCCCATTGCTCCGAAAACCTTCCTTCCTTCACACACTCTCTGTTTTACCTCAATTTCCATACCTCCACTCCTGTTTATCGTTCCTCCTGGATATTTAAAACACTCTACTTGTTCCAATATTTCCACATCCAGCCTCACATCTAGATTCACCCTACGATCACCCCTATTACACACCATTACTTTACTTTTATTGACGTTCACCTTCAGTTTCCTCTTCCCACAAACCACACCAAACTCTTTGACTACCCGCTGCAGTTTCTCCTCAGAATCAGCCACCAAAGCTGTGTCATCAGCGAACAGCAACTGATTCAACTCCCAATCTTTACCATTCTTTCCTACTAAACCCAATCCTCTTCCCATTGTTCTCATTTTCACCTCCCTCACCACACCATCCATAAACATATTAAACAGCTATGGTGACATTACACAACCCTGTCGCAAACATACCTTTACCTCAAACCATTCGCTCAACTCACCATTTCCTACTCTAACACATGCTCTGCTCCCTTCATAAAAACTCTTAACTGCTTCTAACAAATTTCCTCCAATTTCATAAATCCTTAACACCTTCCACATTGCTTCACGATCCCCACGATCATACACTTTTTCCAAATCCATAAAAGCCCAAAATATCTCCTTATGCTTCTCTAAATATTTTTTGCATAACTGTCTTACTGCAAACATCTGATCCACGCACCCTCTTCCCCTCCTAAAACCGCACTGTTCTTCTCCTATTGCAACTTCCGTACACTTTATTATCCTCTCTATCAACACCCAGCCATACAGCTTTCTAACCACTGATAATAAACTAATACAGTAGGGTCTCACATAAAACGAGTTTATGGTCGATAAACGAGGGCGTTTTATGTGAACACAGCATTTTGGTGGCCCAATATCGTCAATGTTCACTGGAAGCGTAAATTTCCGTCAGGAGCGTACGATATTTTGTACGTTTTGTACGATATTTCGGCGTTCTATATGAAAGCGTACGATATTTCGTACGTTTTGTACGATATTTCGGAGCTCTATATGAAAACTCCTCGGATTTGCCCCACTTTGGCGGCGGACTCATTTTATGTGATCACATTCGTTCTGATCGAAAATTAAATATTAATATTTTAGGTCGGTCGTTTTAATCGAGACTCGTTTTATGCGGGACCCTACTGTACCTCTATAACTTGAACACTCCTGCCGATCTCCCTTCCCTTTGTACAACGGCACAATACATTAACTCTTCCAGTCTAATGGTACTATTGACACAACAAAGCACACATTGAAAAGTCTCACCAACCAATCCATTATCATATCTCCACCTTTCTTTATACACTCCACAGCAATACCATCCAAACCTTCTGCTTTTCCCGCTCACATTTGTTTCACTGCTTCTTTCACCTCATTTTCCTCGATCCTTTCATTCATTCATTCATTGATGAGTAGATGCAGGAAAGTCTACGGTGCCAAGATGTACTTTCATAATTAGTGTGAAAGTACAAAATAATTAATTGGCATTATCTTGTATATTATTCCCGTAATTGGGTACCGTATTAAAAAAAAAAATCTTTTTATCTATCTATCTATCTATTGCCTGACGCCGTGATCCCCGAAGGGGTGGCCACGAACGAACCGCCCCCATGCACCTCTGTCCCCAGTCAGTCGACGCCCCTCCCCCCAACCAGCACCGCCTTCGTTCATGTAGTTCCTCACTCCATCCTTCCACCTCATATTCGGTCTACCTCTCCCCCTCTGTCCCTCCACCTCGCTCTCGTACACCCTCTTAGTCATTCTCTCGCTTTCCATACGTTCCATATGGCCGAACCATCTCAAGTTGTTCCTTTTCACACTTTCCAGCACATCTACCTCCACACCACACCTCCTTCTTACTTCCTCATTAGTCTGTCTATCCCTCCATGTAACTCCGCACGCAAATTTTAAATTTCTGTAAAAATGGGGTGAATTCGGACAGGATGAAAATTAATTAAATAAATAATATTTTGTAATCTAACTTTGGCTATAACCTGTCAGATTCGGATATTGAGTGTACAGTAATTGGGTTTATAGTTGTCATTACATGTGGTATTTCTGAGTTATGTCACAATAATCCTTATTTTTACATTGTCAGGGTCATATTGCTACCCAGAGTATAGGTCAATAAATCCAGATATGTCCGAAAATTCCGAAATTGCCCCAAAAGTGTCGTATCTTACGATATGGTATCTATGGTCTTTACGTTTTCAGGGAGTGTGATAAGACCCTTTTAAAATGTTCAAAGATGTCCGAATTGACCCATGAAAAGTCCGAATCTAGACTGGGATCACTGGTTAGTCCTATGAATGTATTTTAAATCCATGTCCGAATTCAGGCTAGGTGTCCGAAATTGCCCCAAATCGTGTCCGAATTCGGACACCTTTATTATATTTATAATAAATATATGCAATGTATTTTAATTTCTTTAATGCTATGATTATAGGCTATATCCCAATGTACCAGCTACACATACAATACTTAAGATCTTACATAGATATAAAAACAAGACTACATGCTACGGAAATACGCAAAAATCTGCCGAATTCGCCCCAGTTGACGGTACTCGCAAGGTCTTCATTTTGGGTATTTTATTTTTTATTTATTTTTTAATATTAGCTTAACCCTTCCTACCCGGGCTGTCTCAGCCAATGACGGTCGCCCCTACCCGGGCGATATGGCCGAAAAACGTCTAGGCCTAGACTACCGTATTTATGTTTATTTTCACTGCTAGAACTTTCCCACTCATCTATAATTATAGTGCGGTTTTCAATCTGTATTTTGGCATTGAGTAGAGCTCTGTAAGTCAACTGGTTCAGTTGTGATGACGATTTCAGTGGAGCCAATATTGCAGAGATGTTGCCAATATGGGGGCTTTTCAGACATTAATTTCGTCATGACGTCATAACAATAACATTGAGGAGTCTTCTCCTTCTTGTTTTCGGAGGTGCGGTGACGAACGCTTGGGTTTGTTGACATACGTCGTACGCACGGCGTTCGGACCAAGCTTAATTAGGCTATTAAGCTCATGCCTTAGATAAGGCATACCGGGTATTGGCCCTTCTTTCGTGCTGTCATTACCTAAGGCAGCCTGGGTAGGAAGGGTTAACCAGACCACTGAGCTCCATAAAAGAACTCTAATAGGGCTGGCCCGAAGGATTCGATCAAGATAGATAGGGAAGGGCAGTAGGGGAACAAATCGAGGAAGGTGAAGATACGCAGACATTTCTCGCCATTTCATCAGTTCAGCTGGACCACATGAGCTCCACATCAGAGCTCTTATAGGGCAGGGCCGAAGGATGAGGCAAGAACTGCTACACCGCAACACCAGCCAAGAAGTGATCAGAGCGAAGAATGAAAGATCACGTCAAAGGTAGAAAAAATCAAATCGAGAAGCAAAAAATGCATTACCGAAGGGAATCAAGTCAGTTCGGCCACATCAGCAACCGAAGAGACAAACAGGTCAGGAGTCAACCACCTAGCCAGGCCACCAGGCCACCAGGCCAGGAGACATGAGATATAGGCTGCCCGAGGACAGCCGGATGGGACAGAATAAGAATAGAAGGGGAAAAACATAGAAAAATTAGGAAAGAAAAACTACTCAAAATTAGTCAAGCTGAGGACGAAAGCTCGAGGGGAGATAGGAAGAGAAATGACCACAACCATCCCCCATGAAGCCCCAGTCGCCGGCCCCGAAGCCCCCCAACCGCGTCAAGGAGAGTAGGAACAGGGGGGTTTGGGGATTATAATAGAACAATTTATTTATAAGTAATTTCCATTAAGACCCTCACCTGATTTCTCAGCATGAGATTGTGCTTGCTAATCTTCTTCATGGCAAAGCGTTCCTTGCTATTCTTTTGCCTGACGAGATACACCGCCCCGTAGGCACCATTGGATATCAACTTGACATTCTCGTAATCCTCCTCCTTCGGGCTGGACTTGGATGGTGTTAATGAGGCTGGTTGTGAGGATGAGTACTCTGAGGAGGGAGTCTTGCGGGTGCTGCCTGTGGCTCCGCTGCCTCCGCTACCGGTGCTGTCTTCCGCGTCACCGTCTGCTGCTAGGTCATCACTCAATTCTGTAAAGCAAACACAAAAGAAAAATTGAATATATATAGGAAATACAATCACTTACTCATATAGGCTAGTGATGTACATTCTATGTGGTGTTTTTCTTTGATTTAATTTCAAAATTTTATTTTGCTAAATCATTATTTCCACAGTGATTTTGATAAGTTCTTTTGTCTTTATATTGTGCCATTCCCATTATTTGTTTCTAAGTTTTACATTTTAATTAATACTGTATATATATAGTAAATAATAACACCTAAGAATAATTTGAATTTACTATGATAAATAAGCTAAAATATATAAATATTCATAAAGTAAGACCAATTTATTCCAGGAGATTAAAGCGAGAGTTGTAATCTATGAAGAAAATTGCATATTGTATTTTTGCTTTATTGTATTATTTATTTATATATTTTTTCAGCAGAGGCTACCCAAGGGAAGGTAAGAAATCAGTTCTGATGAGTAGGGTTCCGTATTACTCTATGCTACTGTAATCATATAGCGCTGGAAAAAGCCTAGAATCCCACTCTTATTTCTCACTCCTGTGCTTGTAATTCACAACTCTACTAATGATCAAAGAGCGGCAGTTACATAAACATTTCTCATATTGGGGTATGGGTTTGAACCAAGGCCATCCTTGTTACAGCTGTACCAGTACCAATAAGGATCACCCACTCGGATGAGACTGAATGGGTGCAATAATAAAAAATACTCCATAAAGAATGGAAGCCCTTTAATTAGCTAAAACAAATTAACTCTTTCACTCGCCAAACTCACTCACTGAGAAGTTTTCAAGAGAGCTAAGGCTTGTATTGAGCTTAAAGGGTGAATAAATGGTAAAATAATAGACTCATACCAGCCAAAGGGTCCCTGTTGAGTCCCAGTTTAGTGATGATATACTGGGGAATGTCCGTCTTGATACCCTGGTTGGTTCTAGCCTGACCTTCTGCCTGTTCTAACAAATGGTAGAACTCCTCTGGGTCGAACTCGAGGCACTCCAACAGCCGGGCGGGTCGAGACACAATCAGCAGGAGTTTCTTGATCAAGGAGGTGAGGTGAGCTGCCGCGTCCGGGGATTTGTCACGGGTCTGAGAATATTCAGGGAAAGAATTAATGAATGCGACAGGTTATATTTTTCTTTCAAGAGCTTGAGATACTGTGGAATTTACTGTGAATGTAGACTTATAATCTTTAGTATTTCTTAATACGTATATATGCAGAGTAAGCACTATTGAATTAATTGGTGTGGCGACCTAGCAATTATGACAACAGAAACTGTAAGCCAGTGAAAGAGGAAATTACTGTAAAAGGATACAAGTTAAATAGATGTAAGAGAAAGCTCAAGGTGTTTTGTATATTATGTAGTAGTTTAACCAGACCAATGAATAATCTAATTTATGAATTAAACTCCCAACACCAAACACCTCCCAATGAAATTAATGAAAGCATGTGATCCTACAAAGATTCGAACCTGGGTTGGTGTTGGGAGTGAAATGAATAAATTAGATTATTACCACATAAAGATCTAAAACACTCTAACCATTACACCGTCAAGACAGTTTAAGGTTAAGTACATGACTACAATTTTATATCCATTTATCGAATACTGGATATCAATTACTGTAATCATGTACTCAAACCCAAGTGCACACTGAATAGCCTAATGTTTAAGTGAAAGGAAAGAACATTTCATGGGGCACAGATCTCTAAGGACAGACCTCGCTATGAAATGTTCCTGAAACTATAGGAATAATCTAAGTTATTAATTTCACTCCCAACACCAAACACGTCCCAATGTGATCCTACCGGCTAGTCTAACGAATTAGAAGAGTAAATAATAATATTATTCTAGAATATATGTCACATATTATAAGGAAACATATGTTCAGGCATACCTCAAATGCAGGCAAATCTGACAAAATTTCAGTAAATTTAATTAAACCTATGGATCTGTGATTAAAATTTCATGAGCATAGTGTAAAATCTAATGAATCCATCTAGCGGGCCTACCTCACAAAGCAGTTTCTCCAAGTTCTCCGAGAGTTCGTAGAAGTAGCGGCTGGTGATCAACTTCTCCTGGGACTTCTGCAGACAGTCCTTGGCTAGCTCAATGACCTGGTGGTGAACGAAACGCGCGATGGCCACCCCGTCCTCTGCTATGTCCTGGCTGCCCTCAACCTCCAGCATTCGGTTGTCCTCTAGGAAGGTGGTCAGGCGTTCTTCCATTTGCTGGGTTGCCTGTAGAAACGGTTTCAGTGTTAAAGGAGCGTTTATACGAAGCTTGTTACTAGCTACAAGTAGAAGTAATGCTACCAATGATATTTTCACATAACGTCATGAAAATAGTTCCACTAGTCGCGAATATCTTCCCTCTGGTTACCCTGAGTTACCATTGGCTAATGAAGTGGTTTTCATGGCGGCTAATAACTCACTCTAAGAGATGAAATGGCAATATATACTAGTGGTATTATTCAATGATGGCAATATCAATGCTTCAAGGAAAACTGGGAAAATTCTGAGACAACTATTACGGTATGGCTACAGAAAATAATTAACCCTCTCCGACATAGGACGCAATTTTGAGCCTATTGGGGATACTTTAAAGCCTTTGTTACCATCAGGGGTATTTAGAAACCTTTAGTTTAGTTACTTCAACCTCTGCAGTTGTCTTTGAGTTAGCTGTGGGCAGAAAACTAATTTTGGAGAGGTAATTATAAGAGTGAGATAACTTTATTTCTTATTGCTAATCTGGCAACCTCTGTGTCATAAATGCGTGAAATGGTTAATGTTTTGGATTTATTGGCATTAGTGAATACCGATATTACACGAGAGCCTAAATGATTACGGTACTTAAGAAAATGAATCCGTAAATAATTCTTCAAAATACTATAATTAATTTTTTTTTTTTTATAAAAAGACCTCCGTCTACGTATTGTGAAAAACCTGTTATCCTCCGGCATATTATGGGGTTGAGTGAGTGAAGGGGGGGACAGTGAATGAAGGAGGATACATGTTTTTCATAATACGTGTTGCTAGCCCCAAACGCGCGAGCAACTGTGGCTTTCAACCATCCGACACATCCCCTTTTATTTATGTGCATCACACATGTTAAATACAAATAAAGTTTATTTTTTGTTTTACCCTACTGTGGAAAGACTACGGATACACCACTCCTGCCCGGGCCTCACACAGTGGCATGACCCAGTCCAGTCGAACTGAGCTCATGACGCTGGTGGCATTGCCCCGGAGGATAGCCATCCCTAGTCTTTGCTTGAGCCAGAGGATTTCCCGGGGTTCTCCTGAAACTTCTCTGATTTTACGGCCTATTTCATTCACCATCTTAAGGGTGGTAGGGCCGAAGACTCCTGAAGTTTCGAATGCCAGGGGCTCGAACTGATGATTTCTGGCGATGGCTTTATATTTTTCCCGCTTTTTATTTTCTGCTATCCGGGCGGCTTCACCTGCTTCGTCGGCGTTTCTGGCAATGTTGGTTGTGGAGAAAGTGTCAACACATGTGGCATCCCACATGAGGCACCGGCCATTCTTGTAAGGGAAAGTGGTCATCCCATCTGGCCGTTTGCCGTCTTCTCTGTGAAGTCCATGTGGTTCGAGGATTGATGCACGGTTAGCACTCTGCAGGGCCCGTTTTATGACATCCTTTAGTGCAGAGTGTCTTGGCAGGCGGCCTGCGTTGTAATTACATGACAAGGCATGGTGACCTTGAGCATCCATCCCCCCACCACACTTGCAAGTGTGTGGGTGACAAACTGCCGCACCCACTCTGAGCACGATGGCAACCCGGAGCGCTTCAGCATCCAAGTGAGTTCCAAGAGGTGAGATGGGGATGGCGTGTAACCACAAGCCACTCTCCAAACGGGCGGCTGCCTGGAGGCGTGGTTTTGCAACCTGGTCTGCATTGGTTAGGAGATTTTCTTGAGTTTTCTTCGCCGATATGGTATCCCACGCTTTCTGCTTGCTCCTGGAGGTACCCTGAGGCTCCTCCTCTGCTCCTGTACTTTCCTTCCAGGTGTTAATCGCTACTGCTACGTCCCCATTGTCATTCTGGGTTGAGAAGAAAGGATGGACACTACAAGGTCGTTGGTCGCGATGAGGGAAGAGATAAAGGCTGGGGAGGCAATATCCGAGGCTCTCCGTATGCCCAAGCCCCAAGTAAGGGTGGCTTGTGTCCAGGTCCGTTCTTTAAATTCCACGTTGGTGATGCTGGTCACTGCTTCTCAGATTATGCTGTCTAATTCTTGGAGGCCACCATTGTTCGTGTAAGTCATCGATGTGCGCAAGAGGTATTGGAGTTTTGGGATGGAGAAACAATTCTTGAGAAGGGCCAGAGCTGAGTGGGCATCGATGTGTATCAGGCGACTCACGAGACGTTGAAGCTCCTCCTTTTTAACTTGAAGTGCTGGTGGGATTGCTGCCAGAGTTAGTGGGGAACCTAATAGGGTTTGCTGGTGCTCCTGAAGGATCTTTACATCTGGCAATATGCCTTGAAACAGGGCCTGAGTCTCTTCTCCTTCTTCACGTGTGTGGTTGAGGAGGACAAGTTCACATTTGGTGTCATTTATCACTTGCCCAGCCTGGCCGAGGTCAGTTACGATGTTATTTAGGTCGGTTAGAATGTTCTCTACAGACCCACCCAAGGTTGCATCGTCCAGGTACCATACATTCAGTTCTGACCTTACTTTGTTAGCTGCTGCATCCACCCCTATTGAGAAAAGAGCAGGACCACATGGATCTCCCTGCTGTAACCCGGTCGCTGATGGGATTACTGTCTCGCCGAAAATCAAGATTGAAGGTTTGGAATAAGCCTGCCAAAGTAGGGGGTACAGAGTGGGGATGTGTTCTTGAGCTGCACGGAGGAAGACATCCCTGTGAATACTGTTGAATGCATTCCGCATGTCAATCTTTAGAAGCACTAGTTTTTCTTGGGCTTGGCTGAGGTAGGCGCGGGTTGCGTGTACAGCAGCTTCACACCCCCCTGGAGTTCCGAAACCTAGTTGAACTGGTCTTAAGTGTTGACCTAGGCCATTCGAGAGTGGTTTCAAACCCACCTTTGTGGCAAGGCGGCGGAAGGTGTTCCCTACTGCTATTGGGCGCACACCGCCATCTTTTTTTTGCCAGTGCACAGAGTGATGCCCCCAAAAATAGGGGTGTGGCACAGTCGGGTACTTCCCCTCTTAAAACCATGTTGATGAATTTGGTGAGGGTTTCCAAGAGTGCCTCCCCAGCAGCTCCTGATCCCTGACCCAAGAGGCCTTTGAGGTGGGCGGGTCGGATACCATCTGGGCCCACGGCTGAGCCTGCTGGGAATGAAGTCACTGCGGCAACCACCTGCTCCTTCGTGACAACTAAAGGTTGGGGCATCTGGTCATTTGGGGCAGGGGGGAGGTTTAGGTCCCTAGGTGTAGGTGGGTGCTTTTCTTGTAGGGCTTCAACAACTTCGGTGCCTTGACCAGCAAAACCTTCTGAAAAGGACAACAGTCTGACGGCCCCTTTGATGTCACTATCCGCCATTTTCGCCGCGACCCTCTTACGTAGCTGTTCAGCCTCTTCCTCTTCCTTGTCCTGTTGCTTCTGGGCCCTGTTTCGTTGCTGTTCGGGGGGTTCCACCAGTTTGTTTCCATCCATATACTGTACTGTGCTACTTGATGTTTCACTCTGGTGGCTAGTGAAACCTGAAGATGGTCTTGTATGTTGGTTCTGGGTGGTTTTCGGAGGGCCCCATAGGAGAAACCCAGGAGCCGTGCCCATGCGAGGGGTGTCTTGAGCTGTAGGGCCTGCTTTATGATGGTTGTAAGGGCCTCCGCCACTTGGATTCTGGCTCCTTTAGGTACCCGGGCAAGGACCTGGATCCGCACTTTCCATTTGGTCACAAGTTAGGTCAAGTCAGCGACCGGTGTTGCCCCGGTTGTCTCTGCAGTGGGCCCTGGGCATGCGAGACATTTCCAGTTTGGTTGTTCTCCTATGTTTTCTTTGTCAGCCTAGCACAAGATAAGTGAACAGATCTAAGACAGCCGGAACATTTTCGCGAATTCTTTCTTGCATTGGTTTTTCCGCACTTAAAACACTTAGTATCTGCTAGGCCATAGTCTTCCAAGATTATCCGTTCCTCTGCCTCTACCAAGCCGACCTCCTGATCTTCCCGTGGTGCTTCCGTCTCTGCCATGTCTCCCTTGTTTCAGAAACCCCGGGAACTGAACACTCTACATTATGAATAATTGCAGCATAGTACAAGAAGAAAATGAACATTATGTAAGTACCAGGTATTAGTGTATAAGAGTCAATATTATGATAGTTAAAGCGACTGACCTTGGGGAAGCGCTCCTTATAGAGTGTATTCATCATGATGATCTCATTGTCTACTACTGGCGACCGGATCGGACTACTGTTAGGACAAAATAGTAAAAAAAATTAGGACATGTCGTTCTCAACAACTACCCATCATTATCATTACATTCCCAGAGTAACGATACAAATTTTTTTTTTTACAGTCTTGATTATAAGTACGAGTAGCGTGACGGTCTGGTGAAGAAAATGCCAGATAAATATCAAATACAGTACAACAATATAAACCAAGAAATGTTGAAATAGCTGGAAAAAGGGAAAACTTTAGAATATAACAGTAACCATAATAAAGATATGAAGAAAATGGCTGGAAAATGGAACAATAAAACAGAAACAAAATTATACAGTGCTGGTATTAACTACTTTTCCATTCACCCACTGAAGAACTAGAAATTGCAGAATATTATTGAAATTTCAACTTCAATTACAAAAAATATATAGAGTTAAAATAAGTTTAGATTTAAAGCTATCATTAACTTAAAAATGTTAAATAATAGTAGAAATTTAACAATGAAGCTTAAAAATGGACGGTTTACTATTATTAGTATTGTATCAGAATTATTTGTGCAGAAAATCGAAATAAATTACCGGTGCCACATAGGCTAGAAGTAAAACAATAGTTCAAGCAAACCACCAGTATTACAAAATTATATTTGCTTTACCGGTATATAATATTACAAATACCAATAATGTAGTAAACTGAAGTAGCTAATTATTTTAAGGCGAATTTTCCCGAGCTAAGGCAAGACCGAGGAGCGTTTGCCAGTAGAAAATTCAAGTGTTAAGGAAAAATTGACAGGTCCTGTACAGTAGGCTATACCCATATAAGCCTCCAATAAAAAGGATCGTTTCTTGTATCAGTAGTGGTCTTGTTAAATTGTAGATGCTCTCCATGATTGTGGACAAAGGTTCAATTCAACTCAAAGGGTTCTTCTAAAGCAGTGTATGGGTAAATAATATAAACATATGATAAAAAAAGAGATTAGAGTAGCTATTGAAAAGTAAAGTATTGTACTGTATAGCACAACAGACTTACTCAGTTTTGAATATGCAAATTGTTAACAACAACAACACTTCCAATAAGAGACTTCAGTGGGTTAGTATGAAGGTAGGGAATACAGTACTGTACAGTACTGCATTTACAGTGCATTGGATATTGAGTTAGAAGTTACTTTACAAAAGAACATAGCAAATGCAACCAGAGAGAAAGAAAAAAAAGTACCATTTAATAGGCAAAATCACATAAAAACATCAAAGTATAATGTAAATAGACCTACATAGTCAAACTTACAAGGATACAAAGCATAATCATAATCACTGGTGACGCATTTGTTCAAAATCAGATGAAATAGTGCTATGTACTGTAAATATATTGTTTTAGAAATCCATACAGTATCTTGAAAATATCATTATCATTATTATATATTCTAATTTATTTGCGAAGACCAAATATATTCCTATGCATAAGACATGGACACTTACCGTTATCATATATACTGTATATATACTGTATAACTATAATTTTTTCAACTATTCATATTTGCTCATAATACTTACTGAACAATCTAACTTCACCATTTAGTTTGTGATCTCCTTAAGCTACAATATGAGATAAGACATTAACATACACAAATTAACTACTGATTACATTACTGTATATTAACCCATGCTGTGTTTCCTGCTGGGGGTGTACAGTCAGAACATCACAATTATCATAATATACCATCCACAATGGTCAGAACATCCTAAAATATTCCAATCAAACCGTCCTTTATACAGTACAGTGAAACCACTCTCTGACCCTGGGCTTCCGCAAATTTCGGACTAGTTATCCGGTCAGGACTTTACTCTTATGGATGAAGTCCTAAAGACGGAATTAAAATCAAGATCAGGGTAAATTTCTGAACAGTTTGGACACTTCTTCTGAATGAGAGAGTTGTATATGTTCGGACACCCGATATCCAGTTCGGACTAGCACCTTGGGTCTCTCGGACAAATCCCGAAAGATAGAGGTAAAAGTACTGTATACGAGAGAGAGATGCTTCACAGTACAGGATAAGGTATTCTCTCTGGTAATTCGAAAGAAGGGGTCTTATAATATTTTTCACATTTCCGTATGGAACTCAGTGGTCTGGTTAATCTGCTCTACTTAACTAACTAACTCTCACATTTCATAAATAAGTTGTTGTTATTGTTGTTGTTCCCCAAGCTGCCTGGCCGAACAGTCCCAAGGCCCCGAGCAAGGCCAAGGCCATAACCAAGCGCCCCCACAGAACCCTCCCTGCCGACCACAATAAAGCCTGGGTGACCGAAGCCACTCCATGGCGGGGAGCTGAGGAGGGTGCGGAAAAACCCGGGAAACCAAAGCCCCACCCAGGGCCCTGTGCCCCTCAGCAATTATGAAGAGAAAGCTGAGGGGCAAAGGAAAAATGTGACGCTTTGGCTTCCAATCTTGATAGATTGGGAGGTCAATCCACGGAAGAGACGGCGTCACTTGAGATCTAGAAAATAAATAAGTAAAAGGAACAGTCAGAGTAAGCTATGAGTATGGCAGAGATCGCTCAGTTCTCACTCTGATAGACCAGCCCATCACCACATGACTAGAACCCAATCCTCTCAGCATCAGCTAGGAAAGACCCTAGAAAGCCGCCTTTGGCGGGGGATAGACCCCCTATTTCAACTCCTTTCGGGGTTAGGTACGGTACATATCTTCGACCAAGACAACCTAGAACTAAAGATTACTGCCCAGTAAATTAATGGGACAAACGCCTAATGTTCATGGTCACCCCTTCACAGGAATCACGGCGTCGAGCAAAAAAAAAAAAAAAAAAAAAAAAAAAAAAAAAAAAATATATATATATATATATATATATATATATACCCGGTATATATATACTGTATACAGTATATATTAATGGGACATTCTGACAATCGGGATGTTGTAACAATTGTGATGTTCGGACTGGAGAGACCCTACTGAGTGCCCATGCTCTTCCATAGTGCTGGCTGTAGTGTCAGTATATACAGTTGTGGTGTTTATCAATATTTACTTCTTTGAGTATCATCTATACTGGTACAACTTACAGTATATATTATAACATTGGCGTAAATATTGGGCATTATATTACTCACTTCTTTTTCTAATAAGAGGAAAGTGGAAAAATCATATTACAAGTGAAAATTATAGTTAAAGGTACAGTAAATACAGTACTAAGATTATTTGATATATTTCCCGACATCTAAGAACGAAAGGTAGGAAGGAGTCTATTGAAGAGATATTAATAAACAACAAGTCTAAACACACAACACATACTGAAGTACAATGAAGTACAGAACAATAATATTCCTATCACTTTATTTTATTGAGTACTAATATGAAGTGCAGCTACATTAAACAAATTCATATGTATTTATTATGCATGTAAGACTGAAACTAACTAACTATATTACTGCATAGATATTTATACTAATTTTTCCACTGTTAATACCATACTATACTTTCACTTTTAAATTCTACAGTACAGTAGTTAACATTTTGGTGTCTAATTTACGATAATTTTCAAACTAACCCAAACAAAAATCTTCAATTCCAGCTTCACAATGTAGCATTGGTAAAAAGCTTACAATATAATCCACTCCCAACTCACAATCTCTATTATTATTATAAATATTATTATTATATTAAATGGGGACAGGGGGCTAGGAATCCTCCTCCCCTTGTAAAATTCACGTATTAGATGAGACAGAGAAAGGGGAGATGGAACGTGAAAATGGTCCCGGACCCTAAGAGTTTGGGCTCTGTCTCGGGTTGGCTACCACCAGCTATAAGGTTTGTGCCTGAGCATATACATACATTATTATTATTATTATTATTATTATTATTATTATTATTATTATTTGTCAATAGCTAGTTAATAGCATGTTCAGCAAACTACACTTGAGATGAAAGCTAAAGTTTCTGCCCACATTTGGTTTAAGTTAAGTCACTGCCACAACATATATTGAAGTTTGAAGGCTCTTAACCCTTTGGCTGCGGGTGACGTTCTGGAATGTTTTGGCAAGTTACAGCAATTTCCAGGCTTTAAAAGCCTGTAAAAACCGTAAAAATAGAGTGTCGGTGGGCGGGAGCGTGAGGGGCCCACCTCCGTTCCTCAGAGCACCGAGCGGCTCACTGAGGTAGGCTGTGTCTCGCGCGGGTCTCTCTCCGTCTCTCTCAACAGTGTAGCCAAGCGAGCGAGTGCTACCAAATTGCGGGTTTCCCGCGTTTTACTGGCTCCGCTGCGGGTGAACCAGACCACGTACGAGGCCCGTTCTGGTCTCATTTTGAAGCTATTTTCGCCTAGTTTTTGGCAGAATACAGTTCATTTAATGCAGATGCTTAATTTATCATTCAGGAGTGCTTGAATATGCCCTAAATTGCCCAAACATTGCCGCAGCCAATGGGTTAATAACTGTAAACCTCCTTCTCACTCTCACTACTGTATTTTGATGCAGTTGTTTAAGCATTCAAGCTTTTAATAGCTTTGGTTTTGATGTCACTCAGAGCAATGATGGGAAGAGACTTTGAACAGGTAAACCCCTTTTCCAGTTTATCCCAGCTGTTTCAGAAGATGTTATGTATGGTAGTTTACCTCACCAAAATAATTATCCACACCTCTCCACTTCTCTCTATTGCAGATAATACATGGGATCAGTTCCTGCAAGATTATCTCGCAGCTCATGAAATAATAAAGGACTACCAAGGCATCTGCTTATTACGTTATAAAAGAAAAGAAAAAGGACTGAACAACAGCATATACATATAAAACATATTATTCAATGTATGTATGCAAGTACTGTACTGTAATGTAACTAGTTAATGATGTACTGTACTGTAATGATGAAAGAAAAATAGAACACATATCACCTAATGGTTTAATCCTCGTATTCTACATAAAATGGAAATTATTTCAGGTAGCTTACAATCTAAAGAATAAAATATTAGTACCCAATAAAACAGATTTAACAAAAGACATGTATTACCAGACACTAGACACCACTGCTCCAGTACCGTTACATATGACTCGGATCACATATGTATATGGATGCAACATTACTAGGCAACTCCTCTATAAACATCACACCAAGACAAGAAACAGAAAGCAGCGTGGAGCAAAGAAGAGCAAAAGAAAAATGGAAGCTATGCATGTTTGAGCCATAAAGAAGATGGGAGATATAGAGAAAGATGAGAAGATATGAAGAGAGGAGAGATTGTGAGCTTGATATCTTACTCAAGTGTGGAGATGCAGAGCCAGGCCAGACTAGAGCCGCACAAGTGAAGAAAATAAAATAAAATTATCATATCAAGTCAAAATAAACTGATAATAAGGTGTGTGCTACAAAAAGCAGCAAATATTGTTAGCTCATATAAGCATCAAATGCATCTTTAAGAGATTGTTCTAAATTTATGAAAAGGACTTACAACAACACTATAGCATAAAATGGGTACTGTACATTAAAAAAAACTAATGGCTATTGCTTCCATCATATAATGTATTTCATACGCAGAAGAAATGAGGAAATAAACATTTAGCAATTGGTTTCAGCAGTAGGGTCGACTAACAAATTTGTGAGCAATTTTTCAATTTGTACGCAATGACGATAATACAAATACTGTACCCACAAAATTAAGAGCAGAGTTAGATTAATATAATTTAACATCAAAATGTACCTCAGCTATCATACATCTTGATACTAAATTCATTAATCTACTAATTATATGTGTAGTATTTTATATCCATTGTGCATACTAATTGGACAACTGTTTAAGAATTAGCTAGTCTACCCAAATTATTAAGATTTTTTTTGTGTCTAGGCTAAGAAAGTTTACTCCTGGAAGGCCAAATACAGTATTCACACATCAGTTGGTGAAAACACGCACACTACAAGGGGTGGGCACTGGGCATTGTAAACTTCAATAACATAAAAGTCGCTGCTGCATTAAAGTCACCATCTGTCATAAAAATTACCATTATCAACTCTACTATCCTAATAATTACTGGACACCTGAAACATAAAGGCATTCATCTCCTCTTTCAAAGGAATCCATAATGCTTGGATCACTTTGCCATAGACATACTCCAGATGGGACCTCACAACTGTTTGCTATATTCTGTTTCTTTCCAACTGAGGATAAATTGAATCCCTTAGCAGCTAATTTCTCGATACTCAATGAAAAAATATGAAACTTTTTTTTATTTGTGATTGAGGGAGGCAAAAGGCATAACTGCCTATAGCGAGTGCCTCCCCCATAGTTGAAAGAGTGACAGGGCCAAAATCAAGGGACGTTCGAGCCAAAATGCCTGGACTCAAGGAGTTTGAAGCAATTTAAGTCATAGGAAGAGGGAAAGACTGATGCTGGGAGAGAGTTCCAGAGCTCAGCTGTTGAGTAGAAGAAAGTTTGAGAGTAACATTTCACTCTTGGCTTGGAGAGTTGCACAGAGTAGGGGTGGGATTGAGTTGCAAGACGGGTACCACGTGCCCTACGTAAAGGAGGTGGTATGCACTGGGATAGCTCTGAGGAACACTGATTATTATAGTAGCGATAGAATAGCGAGAGAGATGCAACATTGCGGCGGAGAGAGAGAGATTGCAGAGAGTTGGTGAGTGGACGGGAGTTAATGATACGAAAGGCCTTCCTTTCAACTTTGTCTAGGAGAGCGGTGTGAGAGGAACCTCCCCACACATGTGAACAATACTCAATACAAGGGCACACTATGCCCCTGTACAGAGCAAGAAGCTGTGCAGGGGAAAAGAACCCCCTAAGGCGGTTGAGCACACCCAGCTTCTGGGAGGCTGCCTTAGCAAGACTGGTAATATGGTCCTTCCAAATGAGAGCAGAAGAAAAAGAGACACCAAGAATATTGAGAGAAGATGAAGGGTTGATTTTTGTATTGTTGAAGAATAAGGGATAGTCCGCTGGGAGATCCTGACGGGTAGATAGATGGAGAAATTGGGTTTTGGAAGCATTAAAGTTAACAAGGTTTTCTCTGCCCCAATTGGAAATAGTATTTAGATCAGAATTTAAGAGTTCTATGGCTTCATTACGTTTGTCGTTGAGGGATTGCTGGCTAGGGCGTTCTGAAAAACTAATGGAGTAGTGTAAGGTTGAGTCGTCTGCGTATGAATGGATGGGAATTAAGGTACAGTTAAGGAGATCATTTATAAAAATTAGAAAGAGAATAGGAGATAGGACAGAGCCCTGAGGAACACCGGAGTTTATAGGGTAGAGACAAAGACACAGATGGAGGGATAGAAACCGAAGGAGGGTAGTTTAGAAATTAAAGATTTATGCCAGACTCTATCGAAGGCTTTCGATATGTCTAGTGCAATAGAAAAAGTCTCACCGAAGTCCCGAAAGGAGGATGACCAAGAGTTAGTAAGATATGAAAGAAGATCACCAGTAGAGCGACCCTTAACCCGGCCAGCCCCAGCGACGCGTCTGACGAGTCACCTACAGTATGTATGTAACGCCAAACCCCAGCGACTCGCCTGACGCGTCACCCTAATAGCTCAGTCGTAAGGCTCAGAGTGGCTCTACCTAGAGGGCTCAAATTTGTATGGGAACTGTGTAAGTATCCCACGCACCCATGCCGATGGTTGAAAACTCTCAAAGTCCAACCGCGTGCGCGTAAGCGTGCAAAAACATGAATTTTTGGGGAAATTGCCTTAAATTTTTTACTCTTGTAAAACCCGTTTTCGGGGGCTCTGTAGGACCATTTTTTGAGCTTTTTGATCGGTTTTTCGTGGTTTTTCCTTCATTCCTAACCCATCCGCTATTGTTTCTGGAAAAAAAATCTTTTTTCAAAACCGGCTGGTTTCTGGTGGTACATTTATTAATAACTAGCTGGGGCTCACCGGGTTAAGGAAGCCATACTGGCGATCTGAGTGCAGATTATGAGAAGAGAAATGCTTAAGAAATTTGGACGCAAGAATAGTTTCAAAAACTTTAGAAAGACAAGAGATGAGAGCAATTGGGTGAAAAAATGCAGGTCTGTGATTGTGGAGGGAGCTGCACCAAGGGGTGGACCGAGGAAGACCTGGGATCGGACTATACGCGCCGATCTCAAATCCAAGAACTTGACAAGTGAAGCAGCCCTTAACAGGGTTGCCTGGAACGCCGCCATTAGGACAAGAGACTGAAACTGCACTTATGTGCGGAACACTCGGTCTTAAAATTTTATGTATGTATGTATGTATGTATGTAGTTGGAGGGTTGAGAGCGGTCACCCTTCTTTGGGACAGGTTGAATGTGAGCAAACTTCCAGCATGAAGGGAAAACGTTAGAGGATAGACAGAGACGAAAGAGTTTGCCTAGGCAGGGAGTCAGCACGGAAGCACAGTTTTTGAGAACAACAGGAGGAACACCGTCCGGACCGTATGCCTTATTAGTGTTAAGCCCAGAGAGGGTAGAAAGTACATCTTTAGAAGAGATTAGGATATTAGGCATAAGTAAGAGAGAGGAGGGCATATCATATCAAGACCAAGTTTATATAATTACCACCATATTTAACTACAAAATCTTCAAAATTACTGAGAAATCTGGATGGGAACTTTGCAATTTACCGTCAGTTGAAAAGAAACCGGCTATAGTTATTAATGTTAGGTGAACAGATACATCGGGTGTGAAGAGACTGCCCAAACATCTCCACCTGCCCTGATGTTGCTTATGAAGGTATACTGGTGATTTATAAGGCAAGTGGCAACTATAATGCAGTGGCGACTTTAGTATTGATGACGTCACCTCAACTGTTAGTCAGGGAGGAAAGTAGCTTGGAGAATACTTAAGGGGGGTGACCTGCTTTTTATTTTTTCTCCTTTTCTCTCTTTCTCTGGCTTGTATCTATTTGACCCCATTCAGCCTACTGTTTTAAGACGTTTATCCCCATCCAGGTGTTGATTTCTTCCTGGCAAGCAATAGCGAGCCAGCATTGTATGGAGAAATACGGCTTCGCTGGAGAAATTTTTCCATCAAAAAATTTACAAATTTAGCCTGCTGTCAAAAACTTTTTTTTAAATATGCTGGCTCGCTACCACTCGCCAGGAAAAAATTGACACCTGGATGGGGATAAACGTCTTAAAACAGTAGGCTGAATGGGGCCAAATGGATACAACCCAGAAAGAGAGAAACAGAGAGAAAAAAAGCCGGTCAGCCCCCTTAAACCCTTCAATACAACAGTGTAATTTTAATTTAATTCTGGCTAAAACTAGACGATTTTATTCAGCCTAGAACAGAGCCGCAATTAAATGAAGAAAACAAAGTAAGCCATTCTACTGAGAGGCTTAACAGGAACTACACAAAACTCCTTCAAAGGTTTCAGTACTGTCTTGGCATTGGACTACTCACATAAGAAGACTACCCACACTGGCATTTCAAAGGTTGGATTGAGACAGGGATTATTATGTCTACGCTAGCTCTAGACACTTGATACTGAGACAGACTGCACAGAGGTTCTAAATAAAATACAGCAGAAATATAGTCGCCTCTCTCAAATATTAGGTTATTCAAATACTTAAGACATAGGCAGCCTTCAATAAAATTGTAATGTGTACCATAAATAATTTGTATACAAATTTCATAATATATTTCTGTAGTCTCGGATCTCCATTCAATAAACCTTATTGTCTTTCAGAACTAACTTATTCATGGAACCAATTAAATTCAGCCTATGTTCAACCATAGCACTACATTTTACGAGTAATGAACAGTACTTCAAATTAAACAGCATTGCTCTATTTGATAACTTCAATTTTCTTTATACCTGCAAAACTATAAATAATAATAACACACAAGAAAGTTCAATAGAGATCAGTACAAAATGGAGCCAAATGACTAAAACTTATTATCTTTAGAAACATATTGTATGAAGTGACGAGTGATTGATGAAGTGATGGGCGAGGACAAGTTTTAAATGCGAAAGAAAAATTACAATGTTAAAAAGTTTTGCAACTACTGTATTCATAACCTGATTTAGGACCCTACTGTATGACATGGCGAGTGATTGCTGAAGTGAGAGGTGAGTAAGAGTTTTAATTGTGAAAAGGAGAGGAATGACAATTCTTAACAATTTGCGACTGTTCCTAACCTGAGGGAACGTGAGCGAGGGCGGTTCATGGGAGAGCGGCGGCCATCCTCATCAAGGGAAGGGTTGCTCTCGCCAGAAGAGAAGCGGCCATGGTGGGCATGGCGAACCTCATCGATGGCGGGAGAGCCCACGAGATTTGAGGCGCCCACTATACCTCCCGCGGCCCCGGCTCCGGCACCACCCTGGCCTCCAATCTGGTGTAGCCGCTCTTGGCTCGAACACTGGGACTGAGGGTGAGGGATCAGAATTTTTTTAATTAGTCATACCCGTGCAAAACATGGAACTGCCTTTTCAACTGATAGATAGTCGTTATGCGTTTGGTTGTCAGATGATTATCATGGTTTTCTACACTAAACATTCTAACTACAGTACAGTACTGAAATTTGGTAGAGGCACAATTGAATTGTCTTTACTTAACCTTTAATCCAATACTGTACATACATACAGGATAAAATTACTTATATTACAACTTAGTCCAGGTTTACAAAAATCATATGGCTCATGGCAACTTCAGATAGTGAGCATGCTAACTGTCCATCAAAACAGTGACTAACAAATTGAATTGGTAAGTATCCAAGCACTATAGCCAGTGCCGGATTTAGGTTTGTGGGGGCCCTATGCAGTTTAGATAAGCGAGGGTCCTATATATGCATACAGTATACTGTATGTATTGTATGGACCGTACTGTATATATATATATTGGCTTGGTTATTGGTGCCCATTTAGAGTACTGTACTGTAAAGAATTATTAAAATACACAAACACACAGCGGCACACCCTTCTCCGTCTCTCTTTTATCTCACACACAGTGATAACCTTAATCTCAAAACTGATAAAGATCATAAAATCATTTTAAAGTGCAAGAACAAAATTGTCTCGTTATTATCCATGTACATAAAAGGCGCTGCCCAGAATTTGTGGGTGGCTCCTAAGTGTGTTCCTCGCCTAGTTAACCCTATTTGGTCCAAGGGAAGTCTGTTAGGATCCCCCTTGTTTTGCTCAATTAGTTTGGAGATTTTAAGACGTTTCACCCAATTAGTGTGGCGATAATAGGATGCTTCACCAATTCAGGTGTCTAATTTTTCTGGGCGAGTGATAGCAAGCCTGTAACTTAGAAGAAATTGGCCTTTGGCAGGGACAATTTTCTATCAAAAAATGTACAATACAAATTTAGCTTGAAGAGGGTCTGGGTGAGCACTTTTTTATTTGAAGGAAGTCTGGGAAGGCATTAATGTTAGCTTACGGAACAAACTAAAATAAATGACTGTAAAATGGCCAAAACAAGCAAAATCCTCAAAAATAATTAAACAAAATATAATAACCCACAAGACATCGGACCAGACAGTGTTACCTATTGCCTTGGATATTGACCATGTGAGTACGTCATTTATGGTTGGGATTGCAAGGCTGTCAAAGAGTTTATGATTTATTCTAATTAATTATATGTATGAATATGCAGCTTCATATTATAACATACAGTAAATGGGCAGCTGATTGTCTGGTAATTTCAATACTGTAGTCCAGAACCTGGCAGGGGTCAATTTAATAAAAATAGTAAATAATTTTATATTTTGTCCATAATCAGTGTGCTTTTTTTTACCTCTGTAAACCCTTTTCTACTGTACAGTATTACATTAGTATTTATCTATGAATTTATATGTATATACAGTATATATATATATATATATATATATATATATATATATATATATATATATATATACTGTATATATATATATACTGTATATATATATATATATAATTTTTTTATTTTTTTTTGACGGGCTTAAAGGCGAATTATGGGAATTAAAGCTTATAAAGTATATTCATTATGTCATTTAATTGTCCATAACGTTTTATAGTCGACACAACCTCAATCCCTGCTAGCTAGATTATAGGACTTAAATTTGTTAGTGAAGTGCTTTGTATCAGAGTTTTCGATCGCATTAGTACAAATTAGGTTCATGTTATCTCTACTTTAGGAGTATTCTAAATATATCCGTACTATGTAATGTAATAATTCTTGGAAATGTTCATGCTTGTGGAGGTTTAAATGAGAAATATTTAAACTGCCAAAATCAGCCTGCTCTTTTTCATTTGTCTTTGAGGAGTTGTTGGAATAGGGCAAATTTTAAACCAACTATTTTAAACTGATCCAATATTGGTAACTAAGCTGAAGGTAGATTATCATACTGTACGTGAATTATGTACAGTAACAGTACATTTTAAAAGTACGGTCTACTACAAAAGCTAAAAAACGCAAATCAGAGTTGCAGGAAAAAGCTAGAGTTGCAGGAAAAAGCTCTCTTGTAAAATGATCCTTCACTATATAACACCAAATGAGAGTGACAAGTATGGGTGCCTTACAGAGACATTGGAAGAACCGGGTGTGGTGCCATAGCCAGAAGACGGAAGTGAAGCCACAGACCAGCGCCGGCCGTCCCGACTCTTCGCTGGGGCGAAGGCAAAGTGCTGCAGCGGCGACATGTTGCGCGGGGATTCCATGGGGCTACCTGTGGAAGGGAGGAGAGGTGTTCGTAAATACAGTATATATAGTAAAGTCTCTGAGCTTTAACTTAATCATATCATCAGCAATTAAAGAAATCTTATCTTCCTAATGCATTACAAATCAATAAAACTAGGCCTACATGCAGTGCATTTTTTGTTTTCCCTATGTGTATGAAAGAGACAAAAGGCAGGTTGCCTGTAACAAGTGTCTCCCCCAAAGCCAAAACAGTGACAGAGCCAAATTCAAGGGACGTTAGAGTCAAAATGTCTGGACACAAAGTTTAAAGCAGTCTAAGTCATAGGATGAAGGAAAGATTGATTGAGGGCTTAATAAACTGTTTTCATGTAATTGTCAATATCATAATGATAATGTATTATTCAATAATGAGTGGATAAAATATATTCAAACTAGTAAAGACTGCACTGCTTACTGGTACCGATACTGTACTCCATATTGTACACTGCAAAATATTACTGGTACCTGTACTATACAGGTACAGTACTCTTTTCTACAATACTGTACTATACTGTATTAGGCCTACCATTTATCAAAGCTGAGTAAATTACTACTGTACAGTATACTGCAAGTAAGAGGTTACCGACAGGGTAATATGAATTTTGATAGTACAAAATTTATTATAATTTGGTATCTTAATATGTAAATAATTACTTTGTATTTTTCAAAATTTTGCCCTCAACTATCACAATACACTTATACAATACGATGTGTCGTTAAAACATATAAAAGTGTCCTCCTGAAGTGCATTAAGCAAAATAATGCAACTTTATGATCTAGCAATAGTACTTAATAACTTTTAAAGGGTTAACTGGATGATATTTGTGGTTTAGAAATACTGCATACTTTGCACATCGGATGAGTCAGACAAAAATGGTAGCCTACTGTACTGTAAATGGACTGTATTGTCTGCAGCAAAAGCAAGGAAAATAACAAGCAAGAGATGACTGTACAGTACATACATTTCCAAAAGATTGCTAAAGGTTTAAACAATAAAAAGGGCCTGTGAGGCATATTGTTTTAAATATCTATAGGCCTATATCAATGAAATTATGTGGTAAACATTCAACATCCAGGCAGAATCTTCATAATTAATGTAGGTGAGAAAAATATTAGATAAGTTAGGCCAGGTTAGTTATAACTGTATAAATCACATTAGGGTAGGCTAGTCAGGTTAGGTTTATATTGATTAGTTTGGTTGGGATCCACAGAAAGAGGTTCTATAACATGAGTTACAGTTACCGTACTTTAATAAAGAAGTTAGGGGAGTTTTAAAGTAAATCAGGTTAGGTACTGGTAGGTTGGATTAGCTAGGATATTAGTACTGTTAGCACGTTAGTAGGTTAAGGTTATCTAGATTAGGTTAGTAAGTTCATTTTGTTTTTGCTTAATAGGTTATTGGGTTATTATCACTGACATTCTGATATTCAGATGGTAATGTAATAATGCACATCACTTCAGTGCATGGGACTGAGTGCTACCGGTAAAACTTCCACATCATCAATATTGATGATTTTGGTATAACTTGATACGTTATTTATCATAATGTCCATTCCATTTTGTTTCGAAGATCAGAGGGCATTATTATCCTAAATTAGGTTAGGTTAAATTAAAAATAGTATGATGAATACCCTATATAGGCCTAGTGATACCAAATTAATCGGTATTGTTGATGTGTAAGTTTTATGATGTACCGATAGGCAATATTGCTACCCGTAATAACCGTCAATGATCTCCAGGAAATGTATGTAACCTCAGCTCCAAGACATTACAATAGGGAAATTAATCTTTAGTGGAAATAACTATATCAAAATAAATGAAACTCTTTCTAGCTCTTGTCCTCCATTTACCTGAGCCTCTCTGTAGGCCTACTAGCACAAACGTTTTGGGGATCGTTGGTGCTGAAGGTCATGCAGCAATGGAAGTTAGTAAATAAAGATAACGTTGTAAGCCAAGTTATGTAGAAAAATAAAGATCATGAAATAAATTATAAGCAAAAACATTTAATCAAAATTAAGAATATAAATATATACGGTGTATAACTGTATATACATAAAGCATATTCAAATAAATATAATGAATCATATGAAACAAAAAGTTTATCTTGTATTAGACTATCATAACGATGTTAAAGTTGTTGATGTTAGATAACTGTGTTCCATATAGTGTTTCTACTTCCCATATCCCCCCCCCCCCCTTTGTAAGGTGAATATATAGTGCAACAGATAATTGATGAATGTATATACCTAAACATTCATCTTGAACTTGCAGTGTCTCCTAAAGATTGTCGGTAAAGTTTTGAAGCCAGTCGCCTACATTAATTATACCCTGCTCCAGTTAGGTAGGCCATAAATCGTGAACCTCTGAACTCTGTAACTCAAAAAAGGATTGAGCAAATGGACTGCAAATTTCCACACCTATTCCCTGGCCGACCCTTCCCAAATGGTAGACATATTAGCTCGATTACTCTAGCAGTTTGTGAGTTACATAGGTTAATGTTCAAGAGTTTTGGCAGACTTACTTGCAATAGGGTATAGTTCTGTTATTCACCATTAAAGTAAATATGGCATGATTGAATTGCAAGTGTCCTTAGTTATATACAGCTGGAATAATTATATAAACTGACAACTGACGAACATGTTACACTCATACCGAATTAATATGAGCTTGAGCGTGAGTAGGCTATGACTATGCGTCTTATGGCATGCAATTGACCACTTGCGAGTTTCAGGCTATAAGGAAGTTGGAGCCGTAAACATAGATATCAAACAGAAATGCAATCATTATGTAAGTAGCTGATGGTTAGAAACTAGTGATTTTTATTGTACAGTATATATTTATAGATGTATTACACCCGTACTAAAGTTATTACGGTAATTCTGTAACAAATCGGTGCCTATAGGTCAAACTTCCTTATAGCCTGAAATTCGCAAGTAGTTTAATAATCGACAAGGCCCTAACAATTAACGGACTTACTCTGGCTGAGGGGGGAGTGGCATCGTGGGAGTGTGGGTGAGGTGGTGGCGATCAAGCTCTTTCTCTGGCCAGGCACCCGGTTACCCCGTCGCACCAGACTCAGCTCCTTCTGTAAACAACAAAGGAGAATAATGAAACAATGGTGTCATATACTGTACGTCTTATAACAGAGAGAGAGAGAGAGAGAGAGAGAGAGAGAGAGAGAGAGAGAGAGAGAGAGAGAGAGAGAGAGAGAGAGAGAGAGAGAGAGAGAGAGAGAGAGGGCGAAATATGTCTATTTATTCTTAAAATACAAATTACATAATGTGATATTATAGGCTATATAACTTAACATAACATTGCAGCTTCACAATAGATGTATATTTATTAAAAGTGTTTAGAACATGAAGAAATTAGTGTTTTGTAACCCTCCCCCTAAAAAAAAAATAATAATAATAAAACAAAAAAATCCTAAATCGATGCTAAATAATGACGTAGCCCATGTATTTATTCTAGGACCACGGATACAAAAAACAGAATGATAGTATAACTGTATAACCTTCAGTCTAGGTCTAAATGTTTCCAGAGGTTCAATTAGGCGTAAAAAGAAAATTATTATTAAAAAATACAAGAAAAAGAAAAAGGACTCGGCAGCTGGCGCGTCCAATGTAAACACTTCTTTCATTCCACCCTCAGTAGCTCTTCACCACACTATTCACTAACAGGCCCTGGCATTTACTTCAACAATACAGTCTCTGGGGAGCAACCTGTAGTGTACAGTAATTATTTATAGCTATTGTTCCCCTTTAACTCTTTTTCTTCAACACTAGGCTTCGTAAAACTCCATTTCTTTAAAACTAGGCTACGCATTATAGTGTCTGTTAAAGGCATGTAATCAGTAGCCAACCAAATATGTGGTTCAGTGAGTCAATCATGTCTTCAATACAGGCCAAATTATTTATCTAACCATAAATACAGGCCGGCTTGTTAATCTAATCCATGAACATTATGCTGGTCTATTAATCTAATCCAAGAATGTAGACCGACTTGCTAATCTAATCCATGCATACAAGACTGGGTTAGTAACGAAGAGTGTTTATATTCAAAGATAGTGATAGTGCGCCTGGCTACCTTGAAGTGCATAAGCGAAGTGACGGGGAGGGGAAGATGTAGAGCGGCACGAGAGGCTGCCTGTCGAAGGGTGCAGTCTGACACTGATCGGGACATGCCGCGGCTGCCCATACCGCCGCCCCCCGCCAGAGGAGACTCGGGGTCGGCTGCACGGGGGGAGCGGAGGGGCGGCAGCTGATCGTCTGCCTCGCCCGTCACGCCCGCCCCATCACCCGGCACGGACCCCGAGCGAATAAGGGGTGAGGGCCCGTGCGGAAGCGTGGGTGTGTGGGCGGCCATGGGCGTGGCAGGTGTGGAGCTGGCGTGTTGGTGGTGATAATGGTGCCAGGAGCCCCCCATGCAGTAGGCGCGGACGGGCGGGGGTCCCAGCACGGGGGCAGGTGCCGGGGGCGGCCGGCCGCCCACCACCATCACCGTAAAGGGGGGCGCCGCGCCATGTAGGGCCTGTAGGAGCCGAAAATTAGTGGGTGGGGGTTATTAGGCCCCACCCACATCGCTGACACCATTCGCTAATTTCGTTACGTTATGGTTACCTCGCTGAGCCGCCGCAACGCTGTCGTAGTTCAGTCGCAATAATCATTGCAGTTAATGACATTACGATATACATGTAGCAACATGTTAGTATAAGAGTGAGGTTGTTAACATTATGGCTAAATCAGTACACGATGGCGAATAACGGTATTAGGGTCGTTGGTTAAATATAGTAAATTATAACTCCGAACGCATACAGTGTAACTTCAAAACACTATATAATCCTACGGTATATAACCTTGTTTGAAAATCGATAGTTTAATATGTAGCCTACATTTTCTACAGCACATGACTATATACGTTGTGAAATACTGTACATAAGAATTTTGGTGGAAGGGGGCAGAATCTAGTATATGACACTAATAACATAAATATAAACATAGGATAAAAGGTACCCAGTATGTATGAGAGGAAATGCTAAGGAGATTAAATAAAAATTAAAACAAAACAAGGATTATAGAAATTCAGAATACAATGAAGGCTGAGACAGGTAAGGTAAATATGACAAGGAAACGTAAAGACAGACGCGATATCAGAGAAGCAGGGGGACCTAAAGGCAAGGTAGACCTGAGGAATAGCGCTAAGGTAGTATTGAAACATGGGGAGAGACGCAGTGTCGGGGATATGTATTGAGAGGCGCAGAGATAGGACAATTGGAGGATATAAGCAGAGGGTAAAGCAATTGAGGATAAATACAAAGATAAGGGAGGTATGAGGGTTGAGAAGTTTAGGGGAGACGAAGATAGACGCCAAGGGTAGAATACTGGAGGATAGAACACAGAATGGGAAAATTAGGGACCAAAACAAACGTAAGAAAGACAGGGAGGAGACGGACGCAAAAGATAGGAAACTTGAGGGATGTTGTAAATGTAAGCCCAAGGAGACTGGGACAACATAAAAACCGAACAGACAGGCACAAAGACTCTAATGCGACCTACAGGGTACATAGCAATGATTAGGCAGGGGTAGCAAAGACGGTCCCCTTACCTTATACCGTCCACACGCTTTGGGCCTGAGCTTCACCCCAAACTGCAGTGTGTGGGCGAGGGAGGAGGGCACGACGGGGATGAAGACATGGTGGAGCATGTCACATATAACACACATCTTGACCTCTACCTCAGGGGGGCACGCCTTCAGGAGCGCGCCGCCTTAGTCAGGTCAATGAAGTTTATTAGGGTTTGCGTAGATTCTTCTTCTTCCATTAATAGAATTCCTTATTTTCCATTGGATCTATTCTCTTTTTTAGTAAACTTGCTTCTTCTATCCAGGTTTCCGTGGTTCATAATCCAGTGCTCGAGGTAGATATTTCTTTGAATCCAAGAGTTGTTTCTGACCATTTCCTCCGAAACTATTTTTATTTAATAAGGCGGAGTAACACAGCTTATAAGCGCTAAAATATATTCGGTCTGAAAGAAGATTGGAAATGAGTTTGCTAAATACTTGTGTTTTGTTTAATAGTTGATATTCCAAAGAGTCATAGAGGTGACAATAGAAAGGCAATCCAATGAGAGGTGACAACGATGAAAACATGATTCTCGAGTTCAACAAATACACGAAAACTGTAATAGACGGTTGGATACACACACACAATTTCTGTCTATCTCCCCCCCCCCCTCTCTCTCTATCACA
Organism: Paralithodes platypus; assembly: GCA_032716605.1. NCBI lineage: Eukaryota > Metazoa > Arthropoda > Malacostraca > Decapoda > Lithodidae > Paralithodes > Paralithodes platypus. Next base: position 1,165,192 of record CM064483.1, read on the forward strand.
CACACGTACGTCAAACGAAGCATCCCACCCCCACCGAATTACGACAGCACTCAACACACAACATTTACCCTCCCCCCCTCTGATGATGACCAAATTACCCCCGCCACCGCTAATGACCGCGCTGAGTCAACTACCGATGCGCCAACACAACCCAAAGTTTCCCTGTTCTCGGTCAGCTAAGTACTTCCGCCATTCATCATACACTACGGAAATCCTGGGCTCCATGAACTTCAAGGTAGCGCAACAAATGTTCACGATTAACTATACTCTGGTTTATAGTCGGTTTCTTTTCAATTGACGGTAAATTGCAAAGTTCCCATCAAGATTTCTCAGTTATTTTGAAGATTTTGTAGTGAAATATGTTGCTAATTATATAAACTTAGTCTTATTATGATGCAGAGACATAGTGGTTTCATATTTTCCCATTAAGTATCGAGATATTAGCTGCTAAGGGATTCAATTTACCGTCAGATGAAATGAAACAGAGTATAGTTTAGTTTATCTGGTTGGCAAAACATAGTGTACCGCTAACTATTAAGTTAATGTTCTCACACAATATTCCCCAAGTTAATTCTAGTTTGAAGTTTATTTAATAATCCATCAATAACCAAATATTAAAATCCCACTAATTATTAAAATAATAGTAAAACGAGTGAACACATTAGTGCCCGTGAATAAAACCTTACACAACTAAACCCACATGATGAGTCGAAACTATCGTCTCTTTACAATAAAAAGTTATTTCAATATATGGGTATAGCTTTCAAATAGTAAAACACGTGTTATTGTTTCCACATTAGGTCCGCTTTACTATCGTGATGTATGACCACCGTCCTTTAAAAATTTACGTTTGTTTCCAGAGTATTTCCGCTTCACTATCGTCGTGTATTACTGTCCTTTAAAAATGCGTGGCGACCAGATATTTGGAAGCTCCCGCAGGCCTGGTGAAGTTGAAGGCCATGTAAGGGAAATGGGGAAGTGTTGTGGTCAGTGGCTTGGGGGGAACTAGGAGGGGGGGGGGGGGCCTTGGTCATGGTATATAAATAGATAGAGATAGATAAATATATACTGTAGGTAGGTACTGGATCAATACACAGGTAATCTGAGGCAGACAGATACACAGATAGCTAGATATAGAGAGATAGAGAGATAGAGAGATAGATAGAGTAGATATATATTGAGATAGATAGGTAGAGTGAGAGAGGGAAATGGGGGGTGGGGGTTCGACCTCGGTGTTTGGTTTACTGGACAAAGTTTACCTGCCCTCATTAACACGGTAGGGGGCCTTGGTAGGTAGATGAGTAGATAGATAGATAGGTAGGTAGGTAGGTAGGTAGATATATACATAGGTAAGTAGATAGACTAATATATAGCCATGGGGAAGTAAATTGAGTAGATAAAAGACAGACATATTACAAGTTTTAACGCCTAATTCGGAAGAAAAAAAAACCACACACACACACACGCTATTACCAATATCTGCTCCATCTCCTAAACTTTCGCTTTGTACAACCTATGCATCGATTTAACCCCACCTTCGTATTATAATTATTACTGTACTATTATATATATTGATTTATTCATTGTATTTGTTGATGTTGTTTGTGTAACTATTGGTAAGTGAATGCGTGTGGGGGAAGGACAGTGGGACAGTGGGTTTGGGTATGGGGGTCGGTACAAAGCAATAAAGGAGTGATCATGTGATGGTGGATGGATATGAATCAGCATCAGCGGTAGGGGCAGTGTAGGAGGGAGTGCAATTGTGGTCATGGAGAATAATGAGGATTAGTCATGAGGGGAAGTGATGGACACAGGATGTTCGTACACACACACGGGGACAGGCAGACAGACAGGCAGGCAGGCAGGCAGAAACACATATACTCCCAATCACTCTCTATATCAAATACACACACACTGTCAGGCAGGTAGAAACATATTCTTCCCTCCCTCTTTCTATAAAACACACACCCACCTATCTATGAAGATTATTGACATATACCATTTTTTACTTTTCGTTGCACGATACCCCCCTGAGGAAAAAAAAAACGAGGTCTTTCAAAGTGGCAAGACTATAGGACTAAATTACAACGAGCCTAGTTAATTTGAAGTCGGTTAGAGGTTGAGCGTCTGGACCAAGGTAAGCCCAAAGCCCGTCGGTACATAGGTTACGTGGGTTGGTCCCGGTCCAGTGGGCAAGTGGGCGGGACACACAGAATATAACCGCCAGGGATTTTGGGGGTCCGCCCGTCTCGTCTCGGTCCACCTTGCCTCTTGTCCTAGATCCTGTAGAACATAGATCCTAGTACGGTACGGTACTCTCTCCTCCAGCGTTTCATCTCGTTCCACCTATCCCCTTTTCCTAAATGCCAGTCTTTTCTCGTCTCGTTCCACCTATCCCCTTGTCCTAAATGCCAGTCTTTTCTCGTCTCGTTCCACCTATCCCCTTGTCCTAAATGCCAGTCTTTTCTCGTCTCGTTCCACCTATCCTCTCGTCCTAAATGCCAGTCTTCTCTAATATCTCGTCTCGTTCAGTCTTACTTCTTGTCCTAGATCCGGGAGAACCTATATATCCTAGTACTCTCTACAGGTTTTTCACAATACGTAGACGGAGGTGTTTAAAAAAAAAAAAAAAAGTACTCTCTCCTCTACCGTCTCATCTCATTCCACCTATCCCCTTGTCCTAAATACCAGTCTTTTCTAATATCTCGCTTAGTTCCATCTTACCTGTTGTCCTAGATCCTACAGAACCTAAATACCCACACTCTACTCTCTCTGATTTCAATACCTTGCCCAATAACAATCAATCGTGATTTCATAATGGAAATTCTATCATTAATCCAACGATGCTAACGACAATCATATGTTTAGTTTGGAATATAATTTACGTATAACATTTAATTAACACACACACACACACACACACACACACACACACACACACACACACACACACACACACACACACACACACACACACACACACACACACACACACACACACACACACACACACACACACACACACACAGCCCGTAGCCTAGTAGGTAGAGCTCTCGTCTCACACACTTGGGGTCGGGGGTTCAATCCCCGGCCGGGCGGAGACAAATTGGGCTTGTCTCCTTTCATGTGTTAGCCTCAGTTCACCTAGCTGTAAATAGGTACCTGGAATAAGTGGACGACGTTGTGACGTCCCATCTGGGGTTGGCAAAAATGGTACAAGGCGAGATGGGTATCATATGGTTCACCTAAGCTGATGGCTACCTAAGCCTTCGGGCGAGACGGTACCGTCTATAGTGAGAATGGTACCATACAGATCCACCCTAAGCCTTCGTTTCCGATGTCGCCAATTGGCTAAAAATACACACTACACACACATCCACAGCCATTCCAACGATACATATAACACCTACACATATAGGAGGCGGGAAATAACGAGCATGCTCACTCCCGCAATACAACTAGAGTAAGTGTACACACACACACACACACACACACACACACACACACACACACACACACACACCCCTCAGATTGACAAGACGAAATGAGCGTGTATACATAGCTTCAGAGTAGCAATACAACAACCAAAGCTATCGGTATGTGAGCTAAATTTGGCGTTGTGTTGGTTACAAAGTATACCTTAATATTCTAAAGTGCCTCCCAACACCGGGCATTCTAGTCACAGTAATGCAAGGGGACTTTTTTCAGTAAACTTAATTATTTTGAAAGCATATAGATACATATTTTACTTTTATTAATATTTGGTCCACTTCGTAAAGTGTGTGTGTAAGTGTGTGTGTGTGTGTGTGTGTGTGTGTGTGTGTGTGTGTGTGTGTGTGTGTGTGTGTGTGTGTGTGTGGGGTGGGTGGGTGTGTATGTGTGTATGTGTGTGTGTGTGTGTGTGTGTGTGTGTGTGTGTGTGTGTGTGTGTGTGTGTGTGTGTGTGTGTGTGTGTGTGTGTGTGTGTGTGTGTGTGTGTGAAAGTAAACAAGTACTACCATTACCCTCCACTCCTATACCCCACCCACAAGATATAACAATCAATAATGGGGTCAAGGTGTAGTCTTTCTAGCGTTCCCCCCCCCCCCCCCAGAGTTTGTGCATGACTTGGCTTCCACTGTACACCATCATGACATTGTAGCGGCGACAATGTAGAAAAAAATCGAGAAATGCCTGAAAAAGGCCCTTTCTTTTCTCACTCCTTTTCTCGGCTGAGTTTACTATGGTGGTGCCAAAGTAAGAGCTCACCACTATCTGAATCACCGTGACTCACCAAGCTCCAGTGCGCACTTGGACATGCTTACTATCAACATCACTATAAGGGTGCACTAATTGAACAGTGATATTAATCTGGGGGTAGTTCGAAATTCTGATTAGACCTATGTATGGTGTTGCTGTGAGAATGTTGTGTGGTGATGAGTTGCATGATGAGTTCAGAAGTGGTGTGATGTGTATTGGGTGTGGTGTGGTGCAGTATGGTGAGCTGTTGTGTCGTGTAGTGATGTGGTGTGGTAGTGATGCAATGTGGTGTGGTACCGGTATGTGATGCAGTGTGGTATGTGATAATTATGGCGTGATATGTGATGTGGTGTGGTATGTGATGTGGTGTGGTATGTGACGTAGCGTGGTATGTGATATGGCGTGATGTGATGTGGTATGGTATAATATTTAGTGGTGTGATATGGTGTGAGACAGTTTGTTGTTGTGTGATAAGGCGTGGTGTAGCGTTCTGCATGTGGGGTGTGGTGTGTAAATATAGGTTAAGGGGAGGTTTCTAGTTTGTTCCCTAGACCTCCATCAAGCTCAAAATTACACCCTCTAGACCCCCTTTCAAGATAAAATTTGTACATTTTTCGGTAGAAAAATTTCCCGGCCGAAGGCCGGTTCCTCTTAAATTACAGGCTCGCAAGGAAAACATCGACCCCTTAATGGCAGGAAAGGTCTTAAAATTGACAGAAATGGGGCGAAAGTTCTTAAAATCGCCAAACTGATGGGGCGAACGTCTTAAAATCTCAAAATCAATGGGGCTAAACCTGAAGGAGAAAGAAGTTCAGAAAAATATCCCTCAAGTGGAAATCTCCCCTTAAACAGTACACACATTCTAACCAATAATGAATTAAATTACTTTGCCGTATATACTCTTACAGCTGTTGGGGACATGAAGCTGTTGGGAACATATGAAGTTTGTTTAATGATCAAGCGTTATATCGCTATCCTTTGCAACAATTAACAAACCCATTAAAATTTCTCTTTCCACATTTTCTGCTCATATTAACAGTGCCGTGGAGTAAATTACAACCTTGCTCTAATTCCGCGGTTAATGTGTGTTCGACTGTAAAGTTCGTGCGTGTGTGAGTGTATTTGTGTGAGCATGTTTGCGCGCGCGCGCGCGCGTGTGTGTGTGTGTGTGTGTGTGTATTTGTGCTTGGTATATACACCAATAATTCTAACTGGCCCACAAATAGGAAATGAGGTGGAAAGCAAAATTTATACTTCATGTGCTCGCTCGCTGCTATCTCTCTCTCTCTCTCTCTCACACACACAGTCACACACTCTAGAATGTACGACACTAACGAACTGTGAAACCATTTGTCAGTTGTCACGCTGCAATAGGAGTCAGCTAGATACAAGAATGTAGTAGCCCATCACTATAATATGACTGGTGTGTATTCGGTGTATTTCGAGCGGCTTTATACTCACTCACTCACTCTCTCACACACACACACTGACAATAATCCACTAGCTCATCAGTATAATATGACTGTGGTATGTTTGCTACTGTTATATTTCGTGAGTGACCTCCTCCCCCATGCTGACCTACTTTTCCCATTGTTGATCCCTCGTATTCACCGAGTCGAGTCACATTTATTGCATACTCCCAGTGATCTCAAAACATCTCCAATTGCTGTTGTTGTTGAATACGTCTAGTGCATTCGTTTTGTTTTCCATATCGAAGGAGATAGACGGAAAACTAGTCTATTCGCTGCAAGTAGGCGAGAAATCATGACCTCTATTCTCTGTAACTCAAAAAGGGATAGAGCAATTTGGCTGTAAATTTCCACATGTATTCATTGGCTGACTCTTCCCAAATGGTAGAAATATTACTTCGATTACTCTAGTCGTTTTTGAGTTACAGAGGTTAGAGGTAATGATTTATCGCCTACGTACAGCGAATAGACTATAGCATGTAATGACTGTCCTGTTATTTTCCAACACTGACACTTATCCCTCTTACTGGTCTCGCATAATCGCTAGTGTTTTATTTATATGTTCAAGTCATCAGGTATACCGAAGTCATTTTAAATTATGATAAACTAAGTTGTAGATTAGCTACACAATCAAGTACGGTTCCCCCAATGAATTATACTATTGACCTCGATATTATCTATCAGTTATTTGTCATCTGCAAACATGCCATGTTACCGGTAAGTTTCTTTTATTTATGCATTTGTATGCATTAATATATTTATCGATTAATAAAGTTTCATTTGGTGAGTGAACCATAAGCTATGTAGGCTATGCTATACTGGTCTCGTGCACTGGAAATAATGACAGACATATATTAAGTAACACCCTGTTCTTACCATTAATCATCAATTACAAACCCCAATGCACTTTAATAAACTAATGAAAGCATATAGTCCTCACAGGATTCGAACTCATTACCATAAATTGAATAATACAGTGGCCTAGCGTTCTGAACATGGCCTCGTATTATTCACTCTCGGTGTACTCGTGAGCTTAATATTTCACAGGTTATCATATGGACGGCTATATATGCGAGGCTTCAAGTTCGGTGCCGGGAATTAATGGGGCCCCTGCATCATAGTCAGAGTAGAAGCTTGTGTAGTGAAATAATGTTAAACTCTTTCGATACAGGTGACGTCTTTTCTACACTATTCTAGTTACATATAGACGATTGTATGCAGCTTAGGAAGGATCTGTGGTAGCTAGAGGGGTTAACCGTCTCCGACATATATGACGCGATTTTGAGCCTATTAGGGATACTTTAAAGCCTCTGTTACCATCAGGGGTATTTAGAAACCTTTAGTTTAGTTACTTCAACCTCTGCAGTTGTCTTTGAGTTAGCTGTGGACAGAAAACTAATTTTGGAGAGGTAATTATAAGAGTGAGAGAACTCTATTTCTTATTGCTAATCTGGCAACCTTTGCGTCATATGTCCGTGAAAGGGTTAATGTAGATAGTCTGTAGCTATTTAATCGCTAGAGGTCCTTAGTAAGCTGAACAAAAGTTTCTAATAGTGGCCAGAATATAATCCAAAGGACATTGCTCGCACTGAAAGGATCAAACTCATGTCCACCGCAACAACAATATTCCCGATAATGAAAATTAATAGCAGGCGCTGACAACGACGCAGTAAGATTAAATATGTATATATATTTTTCTTCTGATGACCTGATGACGATAACAAAACATTACAGTCATGGCAATAACAACATTACCACTACCATCCTCACGAAATTAATAAACTAAAGGTAATATAAATAATAAAACAAATAATATAATACAAATGCGAATAAAATATAAATAATAATTATGAAACAAATAAAAAGACGAGTACAACAAAGATAAACAACTGAAACAAGCACACAATCCATTTCTATATACCGTACATACCAGGTCATGGAATCAATAGAGAACTAACTCACTACATAGAACCACTATGAATCAACAATACTCTAAATAAATTATGGGCTTGAAAAGGGTATTTAAAGTGTCCATAACAATCTACCCATTTAAAGGTATGGTGGTGATAATATACCCATCTTATAACAGTTAGGCTAGACAGCTACATCACTATCAATATACCAAATGATCTTATATACCTGTTTAGTGGCATATTGGCAGTATTAAACCCATCTTATACCAGTTAGAAAGGTAACTCACTATCAATATACCCAATGATCTTATACCAGTTAGAAAGGTACATCACTATCAATATACCCAATGATCTTATATACCCTTTTTATACCCTCTATTTTTGACAGCGTAAAGTAGGGTAAAGATAGTGTATGTCACGCTCTTTAAACTGGCTTAATAAAATATGGGGCACTTACACGAGAGAGAGAGAGAGAGAGAGAGAGATTATTTTTGTGTGAGAATGTGAGTGTGTGTATATTTGGCAGCGTGTCTGTATCTGGCTGTGTATGTGTGTTTGTGTTTGTATTTGGCTATTTACGTATGTGTATCGGACTGTGTGTGTGTATGTGTATCGGACTGTGTGTGTGTGTGTGTGTGTGTGTGTGTGTGTGTGTATGCCGATGTGTGCGTGACTAACTAAAGTGAAAGTCCGGTGGGAGGGTTTGGATGTCATGAGTGAGCGAGTACTGGCTGATTGCATGTACAGGTATGTATGTGTGAGTGTGTATGTAGGCCTATGTATGTATGTATGTATGTATGTATGTATGTATGTATGTATGTTACTCAGTTACTTGTTCGTCAAGGGGAATCCACGCAATGCGAGCTAAGCTCATTATTATCGCGCCTCCTTAACTGGGAATGTATTGCGTGAAATGCATGTTAAGTGTTTTATGTATTGATGGAATGGCTGCGGATGTGTGTGTAGTCTGTATTTTAGCCAATTGGCGACATCGGAAACGAAGGCTTAGGGTGGATCTGTATGGTACCATTCTCACTATAGACGGTACCGTCTCGCCCGAAGGCTTAGGTAGCCATCAGCTTAGGTGAACCATATGATACCCATCTCGCCTTGTACCATTTTTGCCAACCCCAGATGGGACGTCACAACGTCGTCCACTTATTCCAGGTACCTATTTACAGCTAGGTGAACTGAGGCTAACACATGAAAGGAGACAAGCCCAATTTGTCTCCGCCCGGCCGGGGATTGAACCCCCGACCCCTCGTGTGCGAGACGAGAGCTCTACCTACTAGGCTACGGGCTGTGTCATGTATGTATGTATGTATGTATGTATGTATGTATGTATGTATGTATGTATGTTTGTGTAAGTAGTAGGGGAGCATGCGTTGTCTATAATATGTGTGTGTGTTAGTGGAATTGTACAGGAGTTGTCTACATAATGTGAACGTGTGTATGTCTGTATGTGTATGTGTGATTAAACAGTAAGCGTGCAATGAGAATTGGCAGGCGTATCTGTCAATGATAGGCCTATACATAATTATAGCTATCCTAGAGACAAATATGCATGAGTTTACAAATTATCATATCACTGTGCAGTAATTTCTCACTCTCTCTCTCTCTCTCTCTCTCTCTCTCTCTCTGTCTCTCTCTCTCTCTCTCTCTCTCTCTCTCAAGCACACGCAAACACGAAGCTAAGTGGGAGGGAGGGAACATCTCGAGCGAAAAGAGATTGATAGGCCGGCGGAGTGAAGTGAGATCTGACAGACAAGTAAGAATCCTAGAGAGCCCCGTGGAACCCGAGACGAGATTGGCTGATCAGGAGGTGAAAGATGCCTGCAGGATTGACAGCTGGGGTATAAAGAGTGTGGGAAATTATGTGAAGAGAGGTCAGGACGTCAGGGGAATGTGGGGGAGGTGGGATAGTTTGAAGGAGGGTGAAATTGACCACGTGCGAGTTTCATGCTATAAGGAAGTTGGAGCTGTACACATTCGAAATCAAGTAAAATTACCAGCTAAAATGCAGTCGTAGTACATTTATTTAAACATAGAACCATATTCAACATACTTTCAATCCATCAGATAACAACAATATTATTTGCATGCCGGTTTATTACCTAAGTTTACAGCTCCAATTTCCTTATACCCTGAAACTCGCAAGTGGTCAATTGGGAGAGAAATGCATGTGGGGGAGATGGGATAGTTTGAAGGAGGGTGGAATTGGGAGAGAAATGCATGTGGGGGAGATGGGATAGTTTGAAGGAGGGTGGAATTGGGTGAGAAATGCATGTGGGGGAGATGGGATAGTTTGAAGGAGGGTGGAATTGGGAGAGAAATGCATGTGGGGGAGATGGGATAGTTTGAAGGAGGGTAGAATTGGGAGAGAAATGCATGTGGGGGAGATGGGATAGTTTGAAGGAGGGTGGAATTGGGTGAGAAATGCATGTGGGGGAGATGGGATAGTTTGAAGGAGGGTAGAATTGGGTGAGAAATGCATGTGGGGGAGATGGGATAGTTTGAAGGAGGGTAGAATTGGGAGAGAAATGCATGTGGGGGAGATGGGATAGTTTGAAGGAGGGTGGAATTGGGTGAGAAATGCATGTGGGGGAGATGGGATAGTTTGAAGGAGGGTAGAATTGGGTGAGAAATGCATGTGGGGGAGATGGGATAGTTTGAAGGAGGGTAGAATTGGGTGAGAAATGCATGTGGGGGAGATGGGATAGTTTGAAGGAGGGTGGAATTGGGTGAGAAATGCATGTGGGGGAGATGGGATAGTTTGAAGGAGGGTGGAATTGGGTGAGAAATGCATGTGGGGGAGATGGGATAGTTTGAAGGAGGGTAGAATTGGGAGAGAAATGCATGTGGGGGAGATGGGATAGTTTGAAGGAGGGTGGAATTGGGTGAGAAATGCATGTGGGGGAGATGGGATAGTTTGAAGGAGGGTAGAATTGGGTGAGAAATGCATGTGGGGGAGATGGGATAGTTTGAAGGAGGGTAGAATTGGGTGAGAAATGCATGTGGGGGAGATGGGATAGTTTGAAGGAGGGTGGAATTGGGTGAGAAATGCCAGGCTAACTTCAGTAATAGATAAGACTAAGTAACTACAAAAAATAGAGTTATAGTTCCACAGTCCATCAAGGAAGTCGGTAAAAGGAAAGTGCAACAAAGTCGAAGCGAGAGCCAAATATAGTTATGTGAAAAATTAAATACACGAAAATAAATATATAACTATACACAACATTCGGATAACATTTGCTAAAGGCCAGCATCATTTTACCCACTCAAAATACACCCATTAAACCCGTGTATAGACGATCATGAGCCTGTTATCTTTAGCTGATGGTAAATTGTCATGTCCTCATCATGATTACTAAGCTGTTACGAAGATTATGAATCGAAATGTGTTGTTAATTATGAAAAATAGGCATTACTAGGATGTACAAATTAAGCAGATTCTTAGGTTTCCATTCATTTCAGATTCTTAGGTTTCCATTCATTAACTATTGAGATATAAGCTACTAAGGGATTTAATTGACCGTCATCAGAAATTAAACCTACTATAGTGAGACTGCATGGCCCTCACACGAACCCAAACACCCACTTCCCCCGTCCTTCAACCACCTCCTGCCCCTCTGCCCGTGCTTCTGAGGGGCTTCTAATGTTTACCTCCACTGTTGGTGCAGGAAGCCAGTGTTTGGGCGGCAAAGAAAATTAAGGGGGAATGCTGTTTGTCCTACAGTCGGGGTCACATTATACTTAACATATATTGTATTTTATATATTTTTATTTTAGCCATACAGGAGAGAGGGTAAAGCATAATACCACAATTCCCCTTCGGGGATCACGGCGTCAGGCAATAGATAGATAGATAGATAAGTTTGAGGTCATGATTTATCGCCTACTTACAGCGAATAGACTATAGACCCTCCCCATGGGTCCCAACACAGTCCACTACTAACATACACTGTATCTCTTTCTGTACCGTCGACATCCTTTGCATCTTATATGGGATACTACTAATCGATTTTATTCAGTTTAGGAGGGATCTCCAGCAATTATATGGCTTCGAACTATCTCAGTGAACCCTTTTAACTACTGAAGATCCTTCCTAAGTTGCACATAATCGTCTAAATAAAGCTAGAATAAAGCCGGAGTCACACGAGCCTTTTTTCGAGCAATTTTGGTCAGGAATCTTTAAAAAAAAATACACTTTATCATAATTGAGCCTCCTACCATAATCTACCTTCAGTCTAGTTACCGATACCAGTGCAAGACATTTTTCTATCAAAAAATGTAAAAATTTAGCTTGCTGTCAAAACTAATATATATATAATATATATAATATATATATATATATATATATATATATATATATATATATATATATATGCTGGCTCGCTACCACTCGCTTGAAAATATTGACACCTGGATGGGGGTAAACGTCTTAAAACAGTAGTGGCAGAGGAAAACAGAGAATACAAGAGTAAAGGCAGAGAGGAGAGATAAGAGGTAAAATAATGGTGGTGAAGAAAAGAAGGAGAATAAGGAGGCAGAGGAGTGGGAGTATAATAGCGATGGAAAAGGAGAAATAGGATACAAAGAAGGAGGGAGGCAGAAGAAACAAGAGAAGACCAGAAAAAAAAAATATATATATACCGGTATATATATATAGAGTATATATCACAAATACACGTGAGCCACTAAATGTTTCATATATACTGTATGTATATATATATATATATATATATATATATATATATATATATATGAGAGATAAGAGGTATAACGGTGGAGAAGGAGGTAGGTGAAGAGAAGCTTAAAGGTGGTGAAGAAGGAGAAAGGAGATAGAAGGAAAGGAAGGAGAGGGTGGAAGAAGAAGGAGGAGGAGCGTCAGGGGAGTGCAGCAGAGGTCATGTTACGTCTGTGAGCTCCCCCGGGAAGGTCATCATCACCACACTGCACTATAACCATACAAAGTTATAAACCTTGCACCATAACTGACACTGCACCTACATCATACCCAACACTTGCACCATAACCGCCACACCATCCACCATACCTAACACCTGCACCATAACATCATACCCAACACTTGCACCATAACCGCCACAAAATCGAGCATACCTAAAACCTGCACCATAACTGACACTGAACCCACATCATACTATATACTTGCACCATAACCGCCACAATAACCAACATACCTAAAACCTGCACCATAACTGACACTGAACCCACATCATACTATATACTTGCACCATAACCGCCACAATAACAAACATACCTAACACCTGCACCATAACTGACACTGAACCCACATCATACTATATACTTGCACCATAACCGCCACAAAAACCAACATACCTAACACCTGCACCATAACTGACACTGAACCCACATCATACTATATACTTGCACCATAACCGCCACAATAACCAACATACCTAACACCTGCACCATAACTGACACTGAACCCACATCATACTATATACTTGCACCATAACCGCCACAATAACCAACATACCTAAAACCTGCACCATAACTGACACTGAACCCACATCATACTATATACTTGCACCATAACCGCCACAAAAACCAACATACCTAACACCTGCACCATAACTGACACTGCACTCTTATCATACTATATACTTGCACCATAACCGCCACAATAACCAACATACCTAACACCTGCACCATAACTGACACTGCACTCATATCATACTATATGCTTGCACCATAACCGCCACAAAATCGAGCATACCTAACACCTGCACCATAACTGACACAATAAAAATACGTTACACGAAACAAGGACAGTTTGACCAAACAAAAATCAACCCCGAAAAATTGGTCTATATACCGGTAGTATAAAGTGAATTTGTTTTATCTTTCCCACGGCACGAAGCAAGAAATCCTATATAGACACAATAAATAAACCTGGGGCTGATATCACTTCCCCCATCCCACCTCCCAAGACTCACAACAACAAACTGAAGCACTGAAACTACTCACACTTTATACGTGAGGGAAACTAGAACCAGCCAATTATGAGTTAAGTCTTTTTCAACACATACATTTTTCTGTTCTAAATCTCACCAGATTAACAAAATAACAAAATTACCCCGCTGTATCTACTTTAGACATAATATACCCCTTCTAACAAATAATATAAACACATCGAACAAACAAATCCCTACTAAATCCTTTATAATGGCAGCAAACCCAAAAGCAGCGAGAACACCTTTCTACATTCACCTATAAACATTGCGTACATTTAAATCCCACCACTACCAATACGACTCCCACACAGACCAAAGTACCAACCCCCCATCCCTACAACTCCAACATACCCCCACTCCCACAGTACCAACATACCCACTCCCACACTATCGATATACACCCCCACCCCCACACTACCGGTACACCCCAGTCCGGCAGCAACCGTCCCAACGCACTATCGGGCCTTTCAAACAGACCCCTCCGGAAATTTATGGGGCGACCGGACTGGCTAGCTGCGGAACCGTCCATTGGGAGAGTTACGCTATCTCTTTTACTTTATGGACACCAACCGACTATAGGGATGGATGCGGAACCGTCTATAGGGAAAGTTACGATATCTCTTTTATTTTATGGGCAACAGCTTATATACCTAGTGTTGTGTTCTGCTGGTGTGCCATCGTTAAACTGTGGGCCAAATAGCTCAAATGATGTTACGACACTAAGCGCCATCCAATTGGAAACTAGTACCATATCCAAAATATTAACCCCTTCTATACCGGCGACATTTTGTTATGATTTTCTTACTATATTTACTCTGTTTTCAGCAGCCTAAGAAAGATTTGTGGTAGTAAAAAGGGTTAAGGTAGATAGTTCGGAGCCTCTTAATTGCTGAAGGCCCTTTTAAACTGAAAACAAAAATATCTAATAATAGGCTGAATTAAGTTAGAAGGATTGGGTTCATTCATATGAGCCTTTCAAATCAATTTTATCACAATGGTTATTAACTTCTGGTAAACAATCCTGCAGTGAAGAACGAGCAACGGTGACAACAAAATAATGTTATACAATTTGAATCGCATTCCTCGTAGTATAATACACGAAGGCAATGTTTGTTTGATCTAAGAATGCTTAGTGTGTGTGTGTGTGTGTGTGCGTGTGTGAGTGTGTGTGTGTGTGTGTGTGTTTTCTAGCTTGTGTTCAACCCTTTTAGTATTAGGGCTCGTTTCTTCATTGTATGTTGCTATTATTAAGCAATTTTATGCAATTTAGGAAGGATTTCTAGGAATCAAAGGGGTATATACTATCCTAATTAACCTTCTGACTTTTAAAACTCCTTCATAAACTGAATAAAATCGTTTAATGATGGCCAGAATACAGGAAGAAACCCGTCCTCGCGTCTTGAAAGGGTGTTTCGAGTATCTGGTCCCAAGTACGGTAAGGAATATGTCACATAGGAGTTAATAGGTCTTTTTAGATTCCCGTAGCTATATCCTTCAAGTTTCACGAAATGACGACTACTGTAAGGATATTGACCCAAAATTCTCCTGACAGACACCATTCTCTCTCTCTCTCTCTCTCTCTCAACGTCTGCTCAGAATTCGCTTCGTTTTTGCTGCCATTTCGAATTCGGTTATTGCTTTCGCGTGGCGTTTTCAGGCGGGCTTTGATGGGGGAATTGGTTGGGCCGAGGATGGACGCGCCCCAGATGAAATTTGTGAGGTCTGTGGGGAGCTTTGCGCGCGCGCGCGCGCGAGAGAGAGAGAGAGAGAGAGAGAGAGAGAGAGAGAGAGAGAGAGAGAGAGAGAGAGAGAGAGAGAGAGAGAGAGAGAGAGAGAGAGGAGGTGAGAGGTGGTATGGATGTGAAAATAAATATTGGGAGACGTTTTAAATTATAAATTATAAATAAGTATGTTATTTAAACTTTAAATAATAATAATAATAATAATAATCGGTTTATTTCAAGCCGGCAGCCAATGGGGCTGAAAATACACAGACTTAACCTAGATCTTATCCTAATGGATCAACAGACTGATCCTGGCAGCTAACGAGAGCGCCTACATACTCCCAAGGGAGTAGGACGTGGGCAGGAGACTTTGTGGGTCCCCCGAGACGATCCGCCCAGATCTTGCCTTCACGGCCAGGGAAAGTTTTTGAGAGAACTTCCCCTGCCGGCGCCTGGGATTGAACCCCCGACACCAGAGCTAGTGCTCCCAATACAGAGTACTAAGCGCGCTCGGCCACCGTGACCGTAAATGTGTGTGTGTGTGTGTGTGTGTGTGTGTGTGTGTGTGTGTGTGTGTGTGTGTGTGTGTGTGTGTGTGTGTGTGCACGCGCTGAACAGTTTTGTATCTAAAGCACATACCCACAGTATATAATTATACAGTATATATTGAGAGAAAATAATCCACATACTTAAACGTATATGCATAATCAGGTCTCCAAGCCAATGCTAACCTACTAATTCGCCCTCGTGATTATCAAGAAATTAGTGAATGGACCGAGTTGATGGTGAGTGTAAGTGGAAATAATGATGATGATGATGATGATGATAAAGAGGAGGAGGAGGAGGAGTGGAAGTGAAATTATGATGATGGATAATGATGATGAAGATGATAAGTGGAAGTGAAATGATGATAAGGATGTTCGTGAGTGGAAATAATGCTACTAATGATGTTAATGAGTGTAAATAGTAATAATGACGATGATAATTAAGGTAAACAGCTACATTCATCATCTTCTTTCTCCTCGGCCTGACGATGGTTGTGTGGTTGGGGTGATGGTCGGTTCCAGGGTTACTGCCCCCAATTACTATCCTCCATTACATACAAACACACACACATGCAAAGTGATTGCCATAGCTTGTACACACACACACAC
Source organism: Paralithodes platypus (assembly GCA_032716605.1). NCBI lineage: Eukaryota > Metazoa > Arthropoda > Malacostraca > Decapoda > Lithodidae > Paralithodes > Paralithodes platypus. The sequence goes on from CM064483.1 coordinate 1,181,690, forward strand.
ACACACATATATATATATATATATATATATATATATCGTACATACATGCACACACAAACAAATGCAAATTGATTGCTCTAGCTTGCTCTTGCTCTCTCTATCTCACTCACTCTATATCTTTCTCTCTCTCACACACACACACACTATTTACACGTGTACGTACACATCTATAATATTAACATTATTGACTATTTTCAGTTTAGCAAGGCTAATGAAAATGAAATAAATAATCTCTCTCTCTCTCTCACACACGCACACACAATCAGGACCCAGGCTACAGTTCATCTCCGTTCGTCTCTCTCTCTCTCTCTCTCTCTCTCTCTCTCTCTCTCTCTCTCTCTCTCTCTCTCACACACAATCAGGACTCAGGCTACAGTTCATCTCCGTTCCGTCTCTCTCTCTCTCTCTCTCTTAATCAGGACCCAGGCTACAGTTCATCTCCGTTCCGTTCCGTTCCGTCTCTCTCTCTCTCTCTCTCTCTCACATACACAATCAGGACCCAGGCTACAGTTCATCTCCGTTCCGTTCCGTCTCTCTCGCTCTCTCTCTCTCCGTCGCTCTCTCTCTCTCCGTCTCTCTCTCTCTCTCTCTCTCTCTCTCTCCGTCTCTCTCTCTCTCTCTCTCTCACACACAATCAGGACCCAGGCTACAGTTCATCTCCGTTCCGTCAGCTTTCCATCATCATTACGACAATTTTCCTCCCCGCCGCTGCAGGGGTATGAGAGGTAAGCATAATCCGGTTCTTTCAGTCTGGCCGACAGCGGGGGTAACGGTCCAACTGCAGGATTATATACCGAAGGAGTCCACAAAAAAGTATATACTAAACTATATACATTATAATAAAGTATAATATGCGAGTTATAAAAGTACCATATACCGTACTGCATAACGACTTAGTAATATATGAACAATATTAACATTGATAGTACTACTACTATTGATAATAACAATAACAACAATAATAATAATAATAATAAAAATAATAATAATAATAACACAAATAACCATAACAATAATTAATAATTGCAATTGTTTTCTTCATGTGTGTGTGTGTGTGTGTGTGTGTGTGTGTGTGTGTGTGTGTGTGTGTGTGTGTGTGTGTGTGTGTGTGTGTAAAATTATTAGAAACATTGAATGGTCCCCCTCCCCCAATCTTCCTCTTAACTCCTACCAGCTGCTGCATACAAAACAGGTAACAAAGCCCTTGACTTGCAATTTGATCATAATATTATAGGTTTGGCAACTTGATCAATATTGCAGACACCTGTGTGAATGGAGGTTATTCATACATCCACACCAATCTCTCTCTCTCACTCTCTCTCTCTCTCTCGCTCATACAGCCTTCTGCTGTACTATAATTTGTGTCCACTTTCCTGGGTCTGCTATTTTTACTAGCATCAAGTCCTGATCACCACGCTTCGATCGTAAGGTCTGTATGGTCAGCTATCTCTGTCTCTCTATTTCACACTCTCACACACTCTCTCTCTCTCACACACTCTCTTACACACACACATACACACTTTCTTTCGTTTAATTTTACAGCTAGCACTATCCTACACGTACATAAAACAGGTTCCCTTCTCTCCCCCGCTCACAAATACATAAAACCGCAAATGTAAGCACAATCGAATATGAGTAACGCTGATATTTTACTTTCAGAAGAATACGAGGCTATATTTCTTTGGTCCAAACCTCCTCTCGCAATGGCTATCAAATACATACATAGGCTTACATTGGATTTGGTAGAATAATAAACTCATATGATAACGGTGCCGTGCAGACACACATGCAAATTGATACGGTGCCTAAATAAGCTACACACACCCACACTAAAGTTCACAATACATGCATACATTGGAATTGGAGAACAATGACAAATGATGGCAATATGGTATAGGCTATGCTAATAGGGGGTGAGATAGATGAGGACAGCTAACTGAAGATAGATGGATATAAGCCTGCCTGTGCATATATTTATACATAGATTGATTGAGAGAGAGAGAGAGAGAGAGAGAGAGAGAGAGAGAGAGAGAGAGAGAGAGAGAGAGAGAGAGAGAGAGAGAGAGAGAGAGAGAGAGAGAGAGAGAGAACACACACACACACACAGAGGTAATCACTGGGAGTGCCACAAGGACATCGCCCCTGATTTTATCCCCTATAGTCAAGCTCACAAACCACTCAATCTACGAATATTTGTTACCTAGGCCAATAATTACCTCGATAATTCCAGTCGTTTTTAAGTTTGGCTGTAAAGGTTAGTAGTCCACAATTTGGGCCCAATTATATATGAACAGACTACAGTAGTAAAAACACCAGTACATAATATTTACACATATTAACCATTCAACCCACAAATCACACCATGCAGCTTTCCTTTAATTAGTCGGCTATATACCGGGTAATCATACTTTTATATACCTAATAATGTTTGAATTAACACAATAAATATAATTTTATCCTAGTGTGAGTGTGTATTGTACAGTACTGTATGTACGGTGCGTGAGTGTGCGTGTATGTACGGTAAGCCAGAGTGTAGGCCTATGTGCGGTATGTGAATGTACGGTATGTGCGTGTGTATGTGTAGTATGTGAGTACCAAGAGAGAAGTATGGGGTTTAATGGTTAAAGAGAGATAGAGGAGGGAGCGGGGTGTGAGAGGAGGGAGAGGGGTGACAGGCATAAGAGAGAGGGGTGAGAGAAGAGGGAGAGGGGTGTGAGAGGAGTACAAAGGAAATCAAGGGAGAGGGGTGAGTGAGGAGGGAGAGGGGTGAGAGAGGGAGAGGGGTGAGAGAGGGAGAGGGGTGAGAGGCATAAGAGAGAGGAGGCAGAGGGGTGAGAGGCATAAGAGAGAAGAGGGAGAGGGGTGAAAGAGCATCGAGTCACAAACGGCTAATTGAAGGGTTGTAACAGACTCCGAGAAGGCCAGGTGAATGGACCTTTAGAAAGTCTGTTTATATGAGAGAGAGAGAGAGAGAGAGAGAGAGAGAGAGAGAGAGAGAGAGAGAGAGAGAGAGAGAGAGAGAGAGAGAGAGAGAGAGAGAGAGATAGAAGAGAGAGAGAGAGAGAGAGAGAGAGAGAGAGAGAGAGAGAGAGAGATAGAGAGAGAGAGAGAGAGAGAGAGAGAGAGAGAGGAGAGAGAGAGAGAGAGAGAGAGAGAGAGAGAGAGAGAGAGAGAGAGCGAGCGCGGGTAATGGAAGGGTTCAAACAGACACTGAAGGCCAGGTGAATGGGCCTTTATAAAGAGAATGCGTGTGCTTGGTGTGTGTGTGTGTGTGTGTGTGTGTGTGTGTGTGTGTCGAGTGTGTGTGTGTGTGTGTCGAGTGTGTGTGTGTGTGTGTGTGTGTGTGTGTGTGTGTGTGTGTGTGTGTGTGTGTGTGTGTGTGTGTTTACTATATACAACAATACTAAACAACCATAATATCCCTCCCCCTCTTCAACTAACACTCTAACTAAGAAGAATATAATCCCCCGCCCCCTCCTCCCCCCCCCCCCCACCCCCCACTTCCACCACAATGCACGGCAACCGAACTCTGACAAATTCAGGCCAAGCGCCCCTCCACCTGCCACCAAATCCGACACGCGACAAACCCAGATCCGACACTAACTGCAGCCACCCTCAGATTTAATACAAGAGGAAAAGGTCAACAGAAAAGGACGAATGGAGGAGGGCATACACTTTAAGGAGGAGAATAGGCGGAAGAGGGGGGGGGGGGGAACTGAAACTACTCGACAGAAGCAATACATGCATGAGAGGATTTTGTTGAACAGTGTAAAGCATAGCCTAACACTTATAATCGTACTAACACTTTTCATGCTGGTGACATAATTTTAACTATATTCTAGCTACTTTTCGACAATTTTATGAGCTTAGGATGCTACCAATTAAAAGGTTACAGACTAACTCAATCCTTTACGCTACCATATAGCCTTCCGAAGCTTCATAAAAACGTAGCCTATAAATAAAGCTAGAACATAGTGAAACAGATATCGCCGGTAAAGAAGGGGTAAATACAGGCACCAAATGAACAGGGTACTAAAACAGGGAATGACTCTTTAAAAAGTATAAATATCAAACGAAGCACAATGAGATTAATGGAGAAGAATGTATGGTAGCTACGTGGCATGGAAAACTCATAAGGAAGTGAAAGGAATGCAAGACAAAAGAATCACAAAGGGATTGGGAATCCTTTTGAAGAGGAGCGCTAGAAAAGGTGATACAAGATAATTAAAACACAAAATAATTAAAGCAAAATAATGGGGATGATAGAAGAATAGTAGCTACAAATCAACGTGTACAATATGAACACAAATTAGGAATGCCGATCGCTACAAAGTTGGAGAGAAAAAAGTGGAGAGAAAGGGCGAGTATCTTATATCTGGGAAACATTCTTTCCTTCTTTCTTCATGTGGGTATTAACAGTACTTTCTCCAGTCAAGTATCCATAATATTAAACAATTTCAAAACAAGGCTGAAAATAACTAAATAAGTGGGCTAATACCTTTACTGAAAATACGTCAGAAGCAGAAGACACAAAGGCGGTAAAGAATCTAGAGGCCCCCTTGGAAAAAAACAAAAAACAAAACAAAACAAATCTTTACAATGGTGCCAGTTGACATAGAGAAGGCCTAACACCAATGCCACACAAAGACCCACAACAAGATAGAATGGGGGGTTATAATGGAGAGAGGAATGAGAAGGCGAGGAGGAGAGAGTAGAGGAGAGCGAGAGAGCAGAGAGAGAGGGGCGAGAGAGCGCGCGAGAGAGAGATCGCGAGAGAGAGAAGCGAGAAGCGAGGGGTGGGGCGAGAGATGCGAGAGAGAGCGAGAGAGCGACGAGAGGAAGGAGCGAGGAGCGAGAGAAGGAGGGTGAGGGCGAGAGAGAGAGAGCGAGAGGAGAAGACCAAGAGAGCAAAGCAAGAGAGCAAGAGAGAGAGAAGAGAGAGAGCACAAGCAAGAGAGACGAGTATAGTAGATAGAGAGAGAGATAGAGAGAGAGAGAAGAAGAAAAAAAAACAGTATAGAAAGTGTTTGGGTGTTTTTTGTTTTGGTTGTGTGTGTGTGTGTGTGTGTGTGTGTGTGTGTGTGTGTGTGTAGAAGTAGTAGTAATATTATATAATAGTACATAAACTATGAACAAATATGTAATCAGTTGCCTCAAAATCTGGACCTATTATCTGATGTAATATAAAC
>CM064483.1:1186978-1261156 GCA_032716605.1 Paralithodes platypus
GGGGCCATTCAAGGTCGGACACGCCCCCTTTCTATCCCTTCACTACCCTCCGTCTGTCCCTCCTTCACCATAACCTTATCCTAACACCTATACAATATAAACACTAAACACCACAACAGTACCACCGACACGCCAATAGTATAATCCCCATCCATCTCTCACTGTAATCAATCACCACATTCGCACCATCATCATATCCACTACCTTCATCACCACGTTTATTTATCTCGCTCTCGCTCTCTCTCTCTCTCACACACACACAATCACACCACTAATATCATCACAGTCCTCCCATCCCCATCATCATCACCCTCCAACTACTCTCATCATCACCATCTCTATACCCCAACAATAATTTCAATCCCCACACCACCATTGCCATTATGTCCACAATTATCCATTCCCTACTGAAATATATATTAATCTTTACAAAATTATCAATACACATACTCAAATGTAAATAAACACCTAATACCGTTACCTCCTGAGAGTCCTGAAGCAAAACTAAATATCCCAAATATTAACCTCTTCATTTATCATTAGGCGATTTTACACAGCTTAGGAAGGATCTGCGGGAATTAAAAGGGTAAAGACTATCTCAATTAACCCACTCACTTCCATATACCCTTCCTAATCTGAGTCAAACCGTCTAATAACAGCCAGAAATCAGAAAAGAAATGCGTCAGCGTATCGTGAAAGGGTTAAACGTACCAGAAGAGCAAATCTGACAAAAAAAAAAAAAAAAAAAAAAAAAAAAAAAAAAAAAAAAACGGAAAATAACAAAACGGAAAAACCCCCGAAAAGAAACAGAAACCCCAAATAAAGCTAAACCCCAGCGACTGTCCCCGAGACCCATCAAGCTGGGGCGATAACCGAAAGATAAAAAGGGGGCGGGACTATAAAGGCCAATTTCATACCCCAACCAAAAGTTACGATAAGGCAGGATTTATTTGCGGGACCGGGTGAGATAAGGCCGGAAATTGGCGACATTAACCCTTTCACGCAAAGGACGCGATTTGCACCCTTTCTGGGATACTTAAAACTAAAAGCCTTTGTGACCATCAGAGGTGTTTAGAAACCTTTAGTTCAGTTACTTCAACCTCTGCAGTAGTCTTTGAGTGAGCTGTGGGCAGAAAACTAATTTTGGAGAGGTAATTACGAGATTGAGAGAACTCTATTTCTGAAAACTAAATGGCAACTCCCGAGTGCACAGGATAGCGAGAGGGTTAAGGCCAGGGGGTAGTGTGTATAAATTAGCTCTGCCTCCAAAGTAAACTGCAATTTATATCCCACCTCCACCTCCCCTCTGGTTTCAATTATGTAAATAGTTAAAATATACGATTCGACTCCTACAGACGTTTCCCAAATTGAATACAATCGTCTGATGATGGCCAGAGGAGTACCTCTCCACACATTCAATTCACAAAAGTGCAAGCCCAAGTACTTAATGACTCAAGGAAGGCATTAAGTGCATGAATTTTGCTCTCATTGAATTATTATTTTCCCTTCCTCTGGAGTTTGGATATTCTTCTAAGCAACATACATGAGATAAATACAATAAATAAAATTAATAATTAAATACAAATCGGAGGAAGAACTGGGTCATGGTACTGACAGGATCAACATAAATAAACAAATGGATATATAAAAACAAGAACGGGGTCATCGTACCGAAAGGGTTAATCTCTCTCCACCCACACACACACTCACCCCACCACGTCTCACACTCAGCTGCACCCCAACACACACACACGCTCCACCACCAAACGTCCACCCCTATCTTCCTCTATATCTCTCTCTCTCTCTCTCACACACACACCTGGTCTGAGTATTTATGTACACACGTTGCCTCCCTATCATCCACAACCAATCTCCCTCTAAAACACAATCACAATCCAATCATATACATTTTCATCTAATGCACACACACATACAAACACACGCACGTAATAATTCTCTCTCTCTCTCTTTCTCTTTCAAACACACACACACCGTACCTTCCTCACGCTTGGTCTACCCTTCCACCTATAACCAGCTTCCCCTATTATATAAACCAATTAGCCAGGATATTAGCCATTACGCGTACAGCTGTCTCCAATAATCCCTAATATCTCCTCTTCCTCCCTTATTATATAAACAAACCATTTCCCTAGTGAATGTACCATCGAACACGACCTAAACGTCCACCTCGACAGTGCTGCCAATTTAACTACTTATGACGCTAGATCTAGAGGTATTCACTTCGATCTAGAGGCAAATTTTAACATCTAGCTATATGAATTCTAGCGATATTCTGTAAATTTGAGCATTTTAGTGTGATATTCTAGAGCTTGTGGTATTATTCTAGCGATTTTCGGCTTTTACTTACTATCTAGCGATATTCTAGAGATTGTGGTATTAGTCTAGCAATTTTCGGCATTTATTTACTATCTAGCGGACTTTATTTGACAACCCTGCACCTCCCCCCCAATGAGCCAGTCGGTTACGAAACACCCCATAAAGGGTTCAGTCACACGACCACTATTTTCCGGGAACTATTGCCGATAACAATACAACGATCCCAGAAATTATGTCAATCCATAGTTGCCGAGAGAAAAAAAAAAAAAAAACCGCTCGTACGACTCCGCTTTCGCCGCTCATCAGATAAGCAACAACCCAGCGGGACTCTATCTCAGCTACTTTATGGTCACTTTTATTTGTGGCTCGGACGGTGCTCATTGATGGCCGGGTGATAAATCTGCGCGGTTTTTTGCTATTGTATTTTATGGGGTTTGGGGCTATATGTGGTTTTGATATATTGTATTTTATGTTTTGGGGGGATATATGTGGCTTTGATATTTTGAATTTTATGGGTTCATGAATATTCAGATTCTATACATTGCATTTTATGGACTTGGTGATGATTGAAGATGTTATTGTTCTGGTGATGGATGATTTATTTATATACAGTATATATGCAATACAATCTGTCGAGATGGTTGTATTTTATGTAACAAATACATACGGTATTAGTTCGACTTTTCTAATATTACGATGCCTTTTATAATTATATTTGATATAAATATTAAACTTGCAAAATATTTTAGTCACTATTACAAATATACGCACGGTGGGCCATAGAAGCTTTAGCAGTACTGGTGTATTTAACCCATTCTTTACCGGCGACGTCTTTTCAATTTTATTCTAGCTATATTAAGACGATTTTGTGCAGTTTAAAATGGATATGTGGTAGTAAAAAGGGTTAAGTGAGATAGTTCTAAGCCTGTTAATTGCTGGAGGCCCTTAATAAACTGAATAATATCGTCTAATAGTGGCCAGAATAAGGTTGAAAGGACGTCGCCGGTACAGAACGGGTTAAGGCTACTAATAGTCTAATACACGGTCTACGACATCAATTTAGAACCAATACTATAAAAAGACAAAACATATGTATTTTATCATCACCTTATGAAACAGTGGGCGCTAACACATAATGTCTCGATCTCATCCTGCAGTTATTGGTGTCCAGTTTTAGTAGGCTATCACTCCTCTCGGATCGGATAGGTTACGTAACACAAGGTTCAGAACAAAAATAAAATGCTTACGGGGCAGGTCGGGAACGTCTTTTATGGAGTATTAATATTTTGTAGTAATACGACAGAGGAGACTAGGAGCTAAGGTTTATGGAATGTCACCTTCTTGCCACTACTTTTATTTTAGTACCGGTACTTGTATACTATCTTTAACATAGTTCTTAAGGGGAGATTTCCACTCGAGGGATTTTTTTCTGGACCCCTTTCTCCCTCATGTTTAGCTCCATTGCTTTTGAGATTTTAAGACGTTTGCCCCATTAGTTTGGCGATTTTATGAACTTTCGCCCCATTTCTGTCAATGTTAAGACCTTTCCTGTCAATTAGGTCTCGATTTTTTCCTGGCGAGCGATAGCGAGCCTGTAATTTAAGAGGAATTGGCCTTTGGCCAGGACATTTTTCTACCGAAAAATTTACAAATTTATCTTGAAAAAGGGTCTAGGGGGTTTCATTTTAAGCTTGATGGAGGAGTAGGAAACAAACTAGAAACCTCCCCTTAACACCAATAACCCACAAATGAAATTTATGAAATTAATGAAAGTATGTGATTCTCCCAGGATTCGAACCTAGGACATCTCATACAGAACTTACACGCTCTAAAATATAACCATTACATCATCAAGACAGTTGTGTACAGTTGCACTACGGTACGTTATATACACAAAATAGTAGACTATGGTGCGCTGAAGTACGGTACCATGTCTCACTCCATCTATTTTCTAGACTTTTGTATAGTTTTCTCGTTTTGTCTAGCTATTTACCTAGAATATGTAACCAGCTCCAATAATCCACATTCTATGTCTAACCTATTTATTAATCCATCAATTTATCTGTCACTTATCCAGCTCCAATAATCCACTTTCTATTTCTAACCTATTTATTAATCCATCAATTTATGTCACTTATCCAGCTCTAATATCCATTCGGCTATTCTATTTCTAACCTATCTATCCACCTAAGGCACGCTTGAGCCACCAGAAGATCAAAGACCAAGTAACCTCTCCTGCCCAACGTGGGATATCAACAAAAGTCAAGAGAAAAAGCTGGCCAAACCGGGATAATTTACCCTGGACGAGTTGTGAGATCAGGGGAGCTAAGATCAAGGGTGTCGGTGAGGTGTGGACGAATCAAGATCTATATACAACAGACCTTGGGAAGCGTAAACTGAAGACGGACGAAGGCTGACGAAAGGAAAGACGATTCGGGAGAGGAAGACAGATGAATAGATGGATATATGTGTGAGGTGTGTGTGTGTGTGTGTGTGTGTGTGTGTGTGTGTGTGTGTGTGTGTGTGTGTGTGTGTGTGTGTGTGTGTGTGTGTGTGTGTGTGTGTGTGTGTGTGGTGTGTGTGTGTGTGTGTGTGTGTGTGTGTGTGTGTGTGTGTGTGTGTGTGTGATGTGATAATATATGTGTGTGTGTGTGTGTGTGTGTGTGTGGTGTGATAATATGTGTGTGTGTGTGTGTGTGTGTATGTATGTAAGCCATGGATGAGGTCTGCAGTGATGGCTCCAGACAGTTTGTGTATAACCATACAAGGTAAGGTGGGGGGAGAAGGAGGAAGGCTGCACCAGGAGAAGACTGGCTTGGGATACGGTACTGATAATACATACACACAAACACACACACGTCCAAGGAGTTACTGCAGGAATATCTAATGTAAGGATAATAAATATATAAATACATGAACAAATAACACACATATTATATAATATAATCAGGTGCTTAGCATTGTACAGCTCACAACAAGATTAGAGTAGAGCAATCGGGGAATGTTTACGGTATATATAACGGTAAATCGAATGTGTGGCAAATGTTAGGGATACAAGAGCATTATGTTCTCTGGTAAATTATAGGATATACCGTATAACGTGAACTCTAACCCATAAAGCTTAGGAGTCACGGACAAATATATATTTCTTTCATTTGCACTCAATGAAGCCATGAACCATGCATGAGTATAACGAATGCACAAAAACTATATATATATATAGAGAGAGAGGGGGGGGGGGGGAGGCACGAATTATAAACACGTGAGAATAAGGTGGTATACTGTGTCGGAAAAAGTTCAAGATCGACTCGCTGTGTGTGGTAAGAAAAGGTCAACAGACAGACCAGCAAGCCACGTGTGAGGCTATGATAAACCACATGTAAACCGCGTGACAGGACCAGGCCACACGTACCGGTAGCCAGAAGGTGTACACAGACAACCCAAAGAACGACACACTTCAGACAGAGTTTACTAATGCAACACCCTAGCTAAGTCTATGGGAAAACAAAAATAATAATAATAATATACAGATGAAACAATACTAATACCAAAAATATAAAATAAATATATAAGTATATATATAAATCTTTCTTATGTTCTTTACACCAATATCAGAATATCCCCATTTTCAGAGTTGTTCGAAATCAAGTAAACTAAGAATTTCTGAAGGCGACTGTACGTTAGAGTGACACATGTAGCCTACATCTGTACAATGTGTATGTCTTAATGCTGATAGTGTGGATGTACGTAGAATGTGACAACAATACGATTCATATTAGTTGAGAGAGAGGTGTGTAGGGGCTAAACAGTGTTATGTATTGTAGGTTATGTCTATGGGCGAGGGAGGGGAACGAAAGGTATTGGTATTGGTATGTAGGGGTGAGGTAGGGGCATGCAAGGGCTAAGCAGTGTTATGTTTAAGGGCGAGGGAGGGGTACGAAAGGTATTGGTATTGGTATGTAGGGGTGAGGTAGGGGCATGCAAGGGCTAAGCAGTGTTATGTTTAAGGGCGAGGGAGGGGTACGAAAGGTATTGGCATTGGTATGTAGGGGTGAGGTAGGGGCATGCAAGGGCTAGCAGTGTTATGTTTAAGGGCGAGGGAGGAGTACGAAAGGTATTGGTATGTAGGGGTGAGGTAGGGGCATGCAAGGGCTAAGCAGTGTTATGTTTAAGGGCGAGGGAGGGGTACGAAAGGTATTGGTATTGGTATGTAGGGGTGAGGTAGGGGCATGCAAGGGCTAAGCAGTGTTATGTTTAAGGGCGAGGGAGGGGTACGAAAGGTATTGGCATTGGTATGTAGGGGTGAGGTAGGGGCATGCAAGGGCTAAGCAGTGTTATGTTTAAGGGCGAGGGAGGAGTACGAAAGGTATTGGTATGTAGGGGTGAGGTAGGGGCATGCAAGGGCTAAGCAGTGTTATGTTTAAGGGCGAGGGAGGGGTACGAAAGGTATTGGTATTGGTATGTAGGGGTGAGGTAGGGGCATGCAAGGGCTAAGCAGTGTTATGTTTAAGGGCGAGGGAGGGGTACGAAAGGTATTGGCATTGGTATGTAGGGGTGAGGTAGGGGCATGCAAGGGCTAAGCAGTGTTATGTTTAAGGGCGAGGGAGGAGTACGAAAGGTATTGGTATGTAGGGGTGAGGTAGGGGCATGCAAGGGCTAAGCAGTGTTATGTTTAAGGGCGAGGGAGGGGTACGAAGGTATTGGTATTGGTATGTAGGGGTGGGGTAGGGGCATGCAAGGGCTAAGCAGTGTTATGTTTAAGGGCGAGGGAGGGGTACGAAAGGTATTGGCATTGGTATGTAGGGGTGAGGTAGGGGCATGCAAGGGCTAAGCAGTGTTATGTTTAAGGGCGAGGGAGGAGTACGAAAGGTATTGGTATGTAGGGGTGAGGTAGGGGCATGCAAGGGCTAAGCAGTGTTATGTTTAAGGGCGAGGGAGGGTACGAAAGGTATTGGTATTGGTATGTAGAGGTGAGGTAGGGGCATGCAAGGGTTAAGCAGTGTTATGTTTAAGGGCGAGGGAAGGGTACGAAAGGGTTAAGTAGGCCTATTGGTATGTAGGGGTGAGGTAGGGGTATGTAGAAGTATGTGGCGGTTAAGTTGGACTATGAAAGAGTGAAAGTATAGTAAGGCAAAGCTGTAGCAAAGTACGGTAAGGCAGGGTGTGGAAGAGAACGTGTGAAGCCAGGGTGGGTCATGTGCGAGTCAGAATGAAGTAGGGATATGGCACACTTAAGGGAAGAGTGTGGCATGGGAGGCATGCGTGATACAAAGGTGTGACAAGGGTTAGTGGCAGGAGTAAGGAGGGGTGACACTAACGTAACATACCATGGGGTTGGTGAGGCAAAGGTGTGACAAGGATATGACACGTGATACAATGGTAAAATAGGGATGTGGCACGTGTGATACAGGGGTGTGGCAGGGGTGAGTGGCCTGGGTAAGGAGATGTGACACTGACGTATCAATGCCCTGGGGTTGGTCATTGAGTCAGCACCGTGGGATCCAGTTAGAGCCGAATCACACACGAGATTGTACAGGTATACCGGTACATTATTGGCAACTCTGATCGAGTAGCAACTGGATTCAAATTATATACAAATTCCACTATCTATATCAATCTTGCTTCAATTTATTTGCTAATATGAATACAAACAAGTAAAATACACAAGTAAAACAAAAAAACAAAAACACCAATATTATAAAATATATACAAATAATAAATACATATACTGTACAAAATGTACAAAATGTACAAAACAAAATAACACCCAAATGAAATCAAAATTAAGTTGCCGGAAAACGCGTTCGTGTGACTCAACCCTTACCTACCTCCCCCAGGTATTATGTCTCACACACACACACACACACACACATACCACTCTGATACCCGCATCAATCATTTCCTACTTAAAAGCTGCTACAGTCATTAATATTTATAGCCTCCCAACTCACCTAACTGGGGCATGCTTATGACATTCTTATACTCAGACGTGTCGTATCGGGAAAAAACGTGTCAATTTCTGCACATTAGTTTGCCAGATGATATTCGAATTTTACTAATCTATAAGATATTCGAATTAAATTTTAGAGAACATGCAACTCCGTTTTTTAAGAGCAGTTCTGGTACTTGTAGAACGCATGCAACAAACTACGGAATGATGAACATAATAATAAATTATAACCCATTAGTAGTAACTAGTAAGATTATACGGGGTAGCAAACGCTATTCAAAATCAGTCCTAAAACTAACTCTCTGCTTTCAGTCATTATTTTTAAATATACAAAGTTGAGGTTACATTCTACAGTTACCATTAAGTCTTTGGAAGTGATAACATAGCCAAAACAATGCGATTCTTTTATATTTTCCCGTATTCATTCCAATCTTAAAACCAAAGTCCCGCCAAGAAATATATGTGAAGAAAAACAATCACGTGAATAACTCCCTTCATAAATTGTAGTGAAACATATCCTCTTTAGTGGACGTGCCAGACTGGGGGGTGACTCAGACTCCTGACAGTTCTGGTCAAGTTAGTTGCCTGACTTTCTCTCCCAGGGGGCTTCACCTCCCAACAAGACCCCAGCCAGGACACGATCATGAAACATAAATGGCAATATCTAGACTCTCCCACACTCACTCACTCTCACTCTCTCTCTCTTTTACACACACACACATTCAAGTTGCTGTATCCTTCCAATCATTCCCAGTGTGTCATGAATACTGCACTTTACACATGCATAAATAATATCCCAAGAAATAATTCAGGTTAGAGTTCGCGCTGTGAATCATTCTTTGTAAATACTGAATCTATTTTATGGATCCTTTGACTACAAGATGTCTTCCTAAACTTATAAAATCGTCTAGTGGTAGCTAAGTATCATAGCCATGGGATTGAAAGTATATATTATTTGATTTAATATTATTTTAGAACTAAGTGTCACACGATCACTTCGTTCGGCAATTGCTGTATGGTAGCTTATGATTTAATGGTTTACAAGAATCCAGTCACCTAATTATAATCCACACACACACACACAAACACAAACACACACACACACACACACACACACACACACACACACACACACACTAACTCTCACTTTAAATATAATGGCTGATATCAGTGCAAGGGTTAAGGGAAGAATATTTATTGTTTATTAATTTTATTCATCTAGGCTATTTATTTATTTATTTATTTTTTAGTTTCCTCCCTAAAGCTTTAATAATAGGCCTACCCCCAGGACCCCGATTCGAGATAAATCTCTGCACTTTTCGGTAGAGATATTCCTCCTAAATTTCAGCCTCGCTATCGCTCGCCAAGAGATAATGGACACCTAAATGCCACGAAAAATAAAAGGGCGAAACTTCTTAAAATCGCCAAACTAAATGGAGCGAACGTCTCAAAATATCGAAACTAATGGAGCTAAGCATACGGGAGACGGGGGGGGGGGGGGGGTCCATAGATAAAACAGCCCGTAACTGGTTTGATCTGATCTGCAGAGGATATCTCAATTATGCACCAAACCAGGATGTCCGCACTTGGCTCTATACAATAACATTCACTTGGACTCACACACGCACCACGCACTCTCTTATAATCACAAACAGTAATTAAATGCGTGTAATGGGAGATGTGTTAGTTAGCTTTAAGATAGATAATGTATAGAGTATATAAGTTATAGTGAGATATGTTTAAGTAGCTACCGGTATACTATAGATGAAGTGTTGGGGATATAAGTTGTAGCGGGATATATTTTTAGTGTAGGGAAAGAACTAATAGGGATGTAGGGAAGAAGGGGTCGGCTGCGTATACGGCCCTTCCGCAGATTTCAATTATTATTATGTTCTTATGTTTATATTTTCAGATATCGGTACGCAATTGACTATCATACAACAAATAGGCTAAACGAGGTGCAAACAGATTCACCTGCCATGTCAATAAGATAATTTGAATCGGAATCTGGCTATATATTTTCTTCATCCAATTAGTCTCGACACTATAAGAACATGGAGACTTCGTTTTCGTTTACATTATGCAAGTGACTGAAACGCGTAAATCTAACTTATGTAAGGAACCAAAATTTATTAGTATATACTGTATATGCAACCTGGGTTTAAGAACTATGGTCTACGGTACCACTAGGATACTAAGAACTAAAGAAGCTTTCCAATTTGGTATTGTCTCCTTAATTCTAATCCGTATTACTGAGGAGGCATAATGAATGTAAACAAGTCTCCAAGCGTATAATAATTTACACGTTACTCAAATATTCAACATCTGTTCTCCTCGTTTATAGATACACTCGTTTTATCTTTTCTCTAACGTCCTCCCCCCCCCCCCCCCTCTCTCTCTCTCTCTCAGCCAGTCAACTTCCTGAAGACGGATGCTGCAGTTCGCTCACTACACTCTTAATTTCCTGCCTTGGGTCCGGCCTTATAGCTTATATGGACCCCCTCTCTCTCTTAAGGGGAGGCAGACCGTTTTTCTGGACCCCCTTCTCCCTAATGTTTAGCCCCACTAGTTTTGAGATAATAAGCCGTTCGGCCCAGTAGTATGGCGATTTTAACACCTTTCACCCCATTTCGTTGTCAATTTTAACTTTTAAGACGTTTCGTGCCATTTAGGTGTCGATTTTTTCCTGGCGAGCGATAGCAAGCCTGCAATTTTAAGAGGAAGCGGCCTTCGGCCGGGACATTTTTCTACCGAAAAATGTACAAATTTATCTTAAGGGGGGGGGGGGGGGTCTAGGGGGTGTTTTTCTAAGCTTGATGGAGGTCTAGGGAGGAAACTAAAAAATAATATATGAATAAATGAATTAATAGAAAAAAAAAAAGTCTGCCTCCCCTTAAGCCTCGTTCTATAACCTCCTCTCTCTTAAGCCTCGTTCTATAACCTCCCATATTATATTTATCGTTTGCTCTAATCTTCAATACATAGCTAATGTTCTTCTTAAACTAACTAGTCTTTGTAAATAATCTTGCGTATAATCTTTCATCTTAAAAATAATGTTTATCTATTTTTCCCTGTATAGCTTCTTTACTAGTTGTACGTACTTTATCCCTTTATGGGTCACATATCTACCTAAGAACAGGCATGTACACCATTACCGGTAATCAGGTTCTTACCATACCGTTGCAGGCTCCAATACGTTCATCACCCTAGTTCTCTCTCTCTCTCTCACCCACACACACACATTTGGTATCTATGTAACTAGCACACATACCCTTCCAGTAGCATACTCAACACATAATCCCTCTATGGACCATATACCTACCCCAGCTCAGACATAACACCATTAATCAGGCTCTAACCATACCTTCCCAGCCTCCACCACCTCATCATCCTAAGCCTGACTTATGTTAAGGACTGCTTCTATTAAGTCTTATGTACAACCCAGCCCACAGCCTCATAACGCCTAGATCTCTCTCCATTATATTTACGGGACATTAAATTTCTTGTGATCCTCTCCTTGTTGCAGTATAAGAGAGAGAGAGAGAGAGAGAGAGAGAGAGAGAGAGAGAGAGAGAGAGAGAGGGAGAGAGAGGAGAGAGGGAGAGAGAGAGAGAGAGAGAGGGAGAGAGAGAGAGAGAGAGAGAGAGAGAGAGAGAGAGAGAGAGAGAGAGAGAGAGGGAGAGAGAGAGAGAGAGAGAGAGAGAGAGAGAGAGAGAGAGAGAGAGAGAGAGAGAGAGAGAGTGTGTGTGTGTGTCTGTGAGTGTGTGTGTGTGTAAATCATTCACACAAAAATATACCGCGTCATTATCATTCAAACAACACGCAGACGAAGTAGGGATCCAGCAACAAGAATAATGAACGCAGCCGTATATATAAAGTTATGAATGGGGTCAAGCTTCCTGGTAGTATGGTGTGGGGAGGGGGGAGACAAACGGGCCAAGTCGGGAATTAAATCAGAGACACTTGATCACCGCAGCAGGGGTTCGAGAGTAGTACCGAGACCTTCCTGAGCGAGGGAGACAGACAGACAGACACACACACTATAGCCCTTTAAGATGCACATCACACATTAATAGCAACGGTATCACAAATATACCGGTGCATACCATTATACAATCAAAGTTATCTTCAATTTGTCCTATCCATACACACATGCAGTTAGATAAATAGATAGACATAAAGATAGATAGGTCCAGACATCCAGACAGATAGAGAGCGAGAGCAAGGCGGGGGAGGAGGGGAGTTCAATAATTCACATAACTGCACCATGGGATAACACCTTGGCTTCCCCCCCCCCCCCCCCGCCTCTCAGAGCACAATACCACTATAATAGACAAGACCTATGTAAGAGAGGAGTATGGAGAGAAAAATAATATAGAGGCCTATAGCTAATTATATTAGCACTATCATCGTTAAGGGAAGACTGACCGTTTGTTTCGTCTATTAATTAATTTATTCATATATTTGTTTAGTTTCCTCCCTAGACCTCCATCAAGCTTAGAAAAACACCCCCTAGACCCCACTTCAAGATAAATTTTTACATTTTTCGGTAGAAAAACGGCCGTTTAATCTTAAAATTGCAGGCTCGCTATAGCTCGCCAGGAAATAATCGACACCTAAATGGCACGAAAGGTCTTAAAATTGACAACGAAATGGGGCGAAAGGTGTTAAAATCGCCAAACTAATGGGCCGAACGTCTTATAATCTCATAACTAGTGGGGCTAAACATTAGGGAGAAGGGGGTCCAGAAAAACGGTCCGCCTCCCCTTAACTTGTCTTGATTCACTTCAGACTAACATACCGGTACAGCTAACCCTAAATCGAGGCATATACGGATACAGAAATAAAATCGCTAAAGGAGAGAATGCTGAAATAGATATACAGTATACGTATTCAAATCAGAGTTACATTCGCCAGCAGGATAGATAGGACCTTATCTAATCCAACCTAACTAACCTAACCTATGCTATCCTAAAACCAATTCTAAAGGGTGATCAGTGTAACAACATGGTGAAAAAGTGGACAAAAACAAGTGAAATCGCGTCCTCACTGACCCACACCCCAGTACATTCGTCCTCATAAGTGATGTCTGGGCACCAAGTATTTTTGATCAATAATTCGTATCAGTAACATCTAAAACTTGATGTATTCGTTTCGAGTGAGATATACAAACATGACCCTACACTTAGCCACCCTATTCAACATCTGACGGACACTAATACAGCACAGAGCGAGGCAAACGTAATGGCAGCTGAACCATGACTTATTTGTGCTACTGTACACACCTCCCAGCCAGCCAGCCAAGTTCCGACGGCTGGCAGTGTGGCTAGGGCGCCGTCAACTTGAAGCCATGAAATAATACTGACCGGCTGAATAATTCCCGCACTGGCCATGAGGGAAAGCCGCCGACCACAACGATACACAGACCACCAGCACAATTTTGCCAATTCACCTACATTCACGCTAGATCTAGAGGTATTTACTTCGATCTAGAGGCCAATATTTATCTATCTATATATTCAGGCCCAAGACAGAGCCAGAATAGGAACAACACAACAGAAAACAATGAGCACACAAAAACAAAATACAAATTCACACACATTTTGTACATCTAGCGACTTGAATTCTAATGATACTCTGGAGATTCGAGGGATATTGTAGAGATATTGTGGCATCATTCTAGCGATTTTCGGCATTTATCTACTTTTATCTACTACCTTGCGGACTTGATTTGGTAACCCTGCACCATCACCCTCCCACGCCTGGCTTCCTCATAGTGGACATGTAACACCTGTACGAGGAGGCAATTTGTAGTCGTCCTAATTTTTACACGATTTTATTTGCCTTACATAATATCACAGGAAATCAAAGGGGCAAAAACTATATATACTGTATATCGAATAATCTTTGGACTCCCCCCATTATCTTCTCCAAAATTAAATTATTTGGTCTACCCCAAATCCCTCCAATAAGCTTTAAACAAATATTTATGACTGGCACAATATGATGAAAAGTAGCGTAATCTCACTACAGAGTTGACAGGGAGATCTAGCTATCGCATTCCTGCCACTTCCGAATTATTGTATTACCCATCACTTCGACCACATAACAACTTAACAAATAGCAAATAAATACTTAAAGAATAAAGCAACCACAAACAGAACTATCTCGTAACCACTAAGTCTCCCCCCCCCCCCCTCTCTCTCTCTCTCCCCACACCACCTGGCGACCATCCAACTACCAGCTCTAAAATTCGTGAACAAAAATGTGTACGGTACTCTATCCGCTCAAAGATGCTGCTGTGGTCCAAAGCTGCACGTGCGAGGCAAAACAAAAACTTTTAACCCTGACAGTACCGGTGACTGTCTATTTTGTATTGAATGTCGGCTACCTTTAGACGATTTTATGAAGCTTGAGAAAGATAAATGGTAGCTAAAAGGATTGAGATAGATGTCCAACGCACTCTTGCAAGCACATCATGATAACTCCCACAAATGGACCATAAAACCTAACAATAATATTCGAGGGAAATGCATGATCATAAATTGCAATGCCATGTATTACAATCCGTCTGACAAGAGCAGATCCCAAATGGCTCAATATACAACTGATCCCTGCTTGGATATTTATGGATCCGATTGGGAAAGCTTCGGAGTGGTTTGTCCAGAGCCGGATGAAATGACGTTTATAGTCCTTGGGGTATGCGGAATCCTGAATTATCGGTTCTATAATCTTGTATTCAGGCACCGAGTCTGATATATCGCGAACCTTCAAAAGCCCACGTAGCCTATAATGAATGTTTAATCTTGAAATGTAGTCTTGTTCGAAATTCTATAATGTTATCATGTTGGGATACTACTTCATTCTTTAGTAGCCGAATTTTAGGCACATCATTTACTATTTTTATCCTTTTATAATCAACGATATACTCCATTTCTAAAATTATGTCTTAGCTCAGTAATCAAAATGGGGCTATGCATGTTTCGTTCAGTAAAGATTAATTAATATATTATAATACCGGTACTCAAGAGGATACGACTGACGAACCTAAATCAAGACATATTCTCTATTAAAAGGAAAAGTGAAGGGTCAAGAGGTCAAAATATCCCCATGCATCTGGTGTGGATGGAGGGGCTTTATACACACCGACTTTGATCTCTTAGATATGCTGGCCATTCAAGACTTGCCCACCTAACGCGTTCCTGAGCAGTACAATCACCCGAGGACGCATTCCTCACTTTTATTTTAGCTGTCATTAGAAGATCGTATTAAACTTAGGAAGGGATTATGGGAATCAGAGGGTTAATCGAGATCATCCTTCCAAACCCTAGAGGGCCTTCCGAAGCGGAGTAAAATCGTCTAATGTTAGCCAGAATATAGTAAAATAGAGTGCCACAATACTGAACGGGTTAACAATGCAGTAACTCTTGCCAGCGTTCGAACCCGTGAACGAGGATTATAGCTTACACAATGACCTCTTGCACAAAGCCACGTAACAATTTTCAAGCTTACACAACTGAAATGTAAACAAAGCACACAATTAGGCAGCTGATTCGTAAGGTAGCTAACCGACTTTCTCAACACCTGCACATCAAACACATGAGTAATACCGTGGGGGCTACGAGGCATGCGCGTGCGTTCAGCATGACACTTGGTTATACAGTATATATAGGCTTGCCGTTACAACAGGAAGGAAGGACTTATTTATTTGTTCTACTTTTTAGTTTATATATTTAGGCCCATTGTATTTATTTATCTGAATGACCTAGATTTGTGTGAATTTGTAATTTGTGTGTTCATTGTTTTCTGTTGTGTTGTTCCCCCCCCCCCAAAAAAAAAACAACAACAAAAAAACAAAAAAACAAAAACGGAAAAGTAGGGATTGGGCCTGAGTATATAGAATAAAATAGAATATAATTTATCTTATATATACAGTATAAATATATTTCTTTCTTTTTCTCTCAAACCAGATTTTACAAATATTATAATGATGATGTAGTATTTGGCTCAACCCGATGTGGCCTCTGCAGTTTGGGGGCAGCCGGGCAGCCCCCTCACCACAGGGCAAACTATGGGTCGTTCACACGCCCGCCGGCCCGCCCTCACACCCACGCTGGCACACATCCACAGTTCCACACCCATCATCAAAAGGGACCCAGTCAACATCCATCATTATACTCGCGCTACCTTTAATCTTTTCATTTCCGGTGATGTGTTTTGTATCTTTTTAGCTAAATTTAGACGATTTTATGTAGCTTAGGAAGGGGCTACGGTAGAAAAAAGGATTACCTGAGATTGAAGCCCTTAAATTGATAGACGTAACCAAGAGCTTAACATACCGTACTAAATGTACTCATGCAAATCACTTTAAGTTTACAGTACCAGTCTCATCAAGTAGGCTAGCTGTGTATTCTTGTAGATCCAGTACTCTCTGACGAACGGTACCAGACTACTGGTACCGTACCACACTACCTAACTATACTTAGCCTATGAGGCTCAGGTCACACGGAATAATTAAATAACAATTCACTATACTGTATATTCCGATACACTATAGTCAGTTATCTACAATCATTTCAACTGTCCAATATTGATATCAAGGTTCAATTCCAAAATACCGGTATATTTAATGCTTTGCATATATGTCAAAACATTAATATATCCACATGTTCCTTTTAACACTATTAACGCACACTATTTTATTTTAACATTATCGAAATATATTTTTACGTTCCAATATAAATACGTATCCACCAATAATGCCCCTTAACCATTCAAAGACCTCCAATGAACACAAATATTCCCAGACAGTAAGACGCGGCACTACCACTGGCACACTATCACGGGTGGGTGTCACTGCAGTACTAAGGACACTCACACTAAACTAGACTCTCCTCCTCCATCCTGTCCTCGTGGAGCCAATAGGGGGGCCAGGTGGATGAGTGCCAGCTTCCTCGACGTGTATATTAGAGGCCTTTCTTCAGTAAACAATCTGGACAACTCACGGTGTATTTTCGGTCCGTGTGATGATTAACAACTATTAACACTTAATAAATAGTAGGTCAATATGTGAAATTAGCAAGATTGGGATTATTCGAGACCTGTCTTCGGTAAACACAGATTAGATACGGTAAATGAAATTGTTGTACTACCGGTAAGATCTGTGGCGAGAAGCACCACGATATACCGGTAAGCTACATAAAATGCAATATATAACAAAAACAGAGTCGGTATTTCGATTTAGCTATATAAACATTAGGTCAAAGCTGAAAACAAAATAACTACCGTATACAATTTTCGAGCTATAATAAATAAATACATACAATAGCAAGCACCGGTATGCTACGAGTCTTAAATCTCCAATTTGGCTTCGTGGTAAAAAGTTGCCCACTGCCCGCATTCTAAAACCTCTCTACTGTGCTCTGGGTCTAGATTCATCAGCTGCAGGGCCAGCCGAGACAAAGCTAATGGGTCAGGTGGGGCTGGATGGACCTGATGAAGGGGGAAAAAAGTGGGTGGTGGTTTTGTGGCTTTAGAATTTAGTCTTGTGGTGGTGATCTGGTTCAAGGAATACCCCCCCCCCCTTACATTTATTGATTGATTATATAATTCCATATGATTGAATATTATTTAAACTACCGGGTACCGGTACTTCACACCATTACGCAATCATGTTATACTTTTTTGTTCTAGGTGTATGAAAGTGACAAAAGGCAAAGCTGCCTGCAACAAGATACAAGAGATACATTTTGTTTCCTTGGGTGTATTGGAAAAAAAGTGTGGTGAGCTAGTGTATAGTGAAATGAACAGGAGAAGCCGAGGTGTTTGTGAGAACTGGCTGAATTACCGTACTCCGTGTAGGCTAGGTGAGACACAAACAGTAAGGAAAGCCAGACAAATGAAACAATGAGTCCTCCCCTGGGTATTGCTTTCCTCGATTGGTGTCTACAATCTGCCCTAGTATACGGTATATCCTACACAATTTCTCAATTCGATTTGAAGCGTTTATATCAATTTCAGCGAAGTCACGGACAATTTATAAAACCTCAAAATTTGGATACATGGGGCTACACGCCATTCCACTCATAATGTCCAACTCACATACACAACAACTCATAGGCACATGGACCTTTTTATTTAGTCTTTGTCTTTGTGTTTTCCTTCCTTCATTTATTGTCTCTCTACGACTACGACCAAAGAAAAGCCTAGGGGACAAAAATCCCCCCCCCCCCCTCCCTCCTACCCCTTCGTCGGCCCCCCTCATATCTAAAACTTCCCTCAACTTTGGCCGTCGCAGAATTTGGAGCACTCAAACTTCGCCCCGAGGATTGAATAGTTGTGTGATCCCGCTCCCTGATCCACACCCCACAACTTTGTCCACGATAATGCGAAAAAAGCAAACAAAATGAAACAAAATATAATAGAAAATATATAAATATAATACAAAAATACAATCATAGGTACGATGATGCCGTTTGCTGAGTTTCTCTGCTTACTTCTTACTAACTGTTGACGATATTATTCAGTTTAGGAATAATCTGTCGGTCAAATATCGAAACATAATTTTAACATTATTTTCATATAGTCTAGATGAAACTGAATAAAATCGCCTAATGTTAGCATGGATACCTTAACCAGTTAGCATTGTCTTTAAGTACCGGTAATTCGTATCTCCCACTAGGCCTTGGCCTATTTATCATCATTATCGAATAGTCGCTACTATTACTTACGGTAGCCTACAATTGTAATGGAAAGAACAATAAAGAACGAGGGGCGGCGTGCTCCTCGGTGCCACTAGATGAGTGGCGAACACAATCTTAGGTTGACTTGAAGTGGAGAGAGAGAGAGAGAGAGAGAGAGAGAGAGAGAGAGAGAGAGAGAGAGAGAGAGAGAGAGTGATGCTAGAACTATGAATGAAGTCACTCATTCGTCACATCCTGAGCCTTATGACGTAGACATAGGGCCAGTGTATTATAAACAATGACAGAGCTCTTTCCGGTTCACACCAAAATTCATTCGGCGTATTGTATCCAGAAAATAAAAACAGATAGGCTATGCTTTCCGATTCAAGATAACTACCTTCACATGACTCATTAGTAACTCATCCCTATATAAATAATTTCCTAAGGCAATCTTACAAAATAGGCCATTGTAATCGCGATGTCCCTGACACTTAGTTTTCTGCCATAAAAAAAACACTTGAATTCCGGACCAAAAAAAAAAAAAAAAAAGGGTAAAAAAATCAATCGTCTTCCGTGTAGCCTACCGTTTCTTAAATAAATATTTTTTATGAAAATTTGCAATCAATAATTTCATATACCGGTATATATACATACTGTATATATAAAACC
The DNA here is from genome assembly GCA_032716605.1 of Paralithodes platypus. Classification (NCBI taxonomy): domain Eukaryota; kingdom Metazoa; phylum Arthropoda; class Malacostraca; order Decapoda; family Lithodidae; genus Paralithodes; species Paralithodes platypus. The sequence continues at coordinate 1,206,617 of CM064483.1, forward strand.
TAGATTATTGACTAAGGTATAAGCCATAGCCTACTATAGGTAGCGCCAACTAACTTGACCCCTTAACTTCTTATAACTCAAAAGGGCCTAGAGCAAACTGGCTGTAAATATCCACACCTATATCCTGGTGGGCTCTTCCCAAATGATAGAAATGTCAGCTCGATTGCTGTAATTCATTTTGAGTTACGAGAAGTTAAAGGGTCAAGATTATTGTCAAGTTCGTTGGCACTACCTATAACTACCCTACACACTACAACCCCAACAACAGGGGAGTGTGTATGTTGTGAGCCATCCCCCCAGGACCCGACACGCCCGGACCTTGGACTACCGACGACGTGGCCTGGCCCGGGGCGACTCTTGCCTCACAACCACCACTGCATACAAGAAACACTCCTCGCAAATGGCAAAAACTGGCACACTTCAAATCATCCCACAAAAAGTACCGGTATATTCACTACTGATTACAAGTTAAATATATGGCAACATGGAGCCATCAACAAGGTACCGTACGTTACAGGTTATACCTGATATCCACTAATGTAAACAAACTTCACCATTTAGTGCAACAGTCAGTATCCATTAAATACCCTAACTTCCTAAGTTATACGAATAAAACTATAGAGAAATAATAATCAATGCACCAATAATGATAAGTCCTCAGAAACAGTGCACCTAAAATAAATAAATACGTATCAAACCGTGGAGCATGAGCAACAAGACGTCATATAATATGAGGGCGGAGACACCACCCACGCCAGCCACGGAGCAAACCAAAAAGTGGCCCTTGCTGCCCCACTTGTTCCGGACGGCTGCCTGAGGGGGGGGGGGGGGAGGGGCGTGGGAGGGAGGGGGGAGGGGGAAGGTGAGGGAGATTGAGGGTGGAAGGTGAGAGAGAGTTGGGGAGGAAGTGGAGGAATGATGGTTGGGAGAGAACAGATAGGGGGTGAGGGAGGATGCATGGGAGGGGGAAGGTGAGGGGGAGTTGGAGAGGAAGTGGGGGTGGTGGGAGGGGAATGTGAGGGAGTAATAGCGCGGAAGTGGGGGAATGGGGGTGAGGAAGTATGGAGGTGGGGCAGTGTAAGTGAAGAGGGTGAGAAAGAGGACGTGGGAGAGGTGAAGGTAAGGGAGCCTAAGGTATACAAAACACACATACACACTTTATAATAAGTGTGACTCAGTTCTCTAGGTTTGTCTCTTAGCCACGACATCCGTTCCCAGCTGACAGAATGTTTACTCGTGACGATTAAGTTTACTCAGGAACTCTGGCTTGTCCACAAACGTTGTTAAGAAAAGAAATTCTGACTAGGCTAGATGACAATACTAAATAACGATAAAAAAAAATAATAATATTAATATAAACTGTATATAATTTATATATATCTTTTTCAGGCAATGAATAAATTGCCGTTGCATAAATTAATACAGAATAAAGTATCCTCAAAAGTCTCTGCTTAGCAACGATCATATCGAACCTGGTTGTCAAGTAATGTAACAGGTTCTAACTTCATAATCTCCATAAGTACACACAAATCATCATATATACTGTAATACTGAGCAGCTTAACTTACAATCGGGTAAGACACCAAGGATTTATAATGAACACGAATGCATAAACGTGAGGAAAGTGGCATAAATCTCTTCTCGGTGTGATCGTTGAAAAAATGTATTAAAAAAAATGGGTCATCATCGTAGTAATCAGGCATGGCGAAGGTCGAGAGAGAGAGAGAGAGAGAAGAGCATTAAACATTAGTAAGCACGAGGATAAGTACTGTAGGTATCAGCATAAAAACATAGTTAAGAGAACGCTGAATACGAATTGAAGCCTTGACACAATAAATATGTTGTTTTTTATCTAGCCTCAAAGCTTAGCTATGACAGATTGACAGTGACCCACAAACTAAACAAGACAAACATACACAAGCGAATCTGAGATACGCATAGGCCTAGGCTAGGAATTTTTTTCAAAGTAGGGACTGTCATATAAAAAATTTGAAGTCGTAAAAATATCAGTAAAGACGAACAAATGCATAAACACTGTACATATGATAAAAGGAATAAAAACGAACACAGAATAAGAAACCTAACGGAGGATGTAATAAGAACATAAGAACATAAGAAAATGGGAGTCTGCAAAAAGCCGATCGGCCCATACAAGGCAGATCCCTGTCACACCCAACCCCAACTCACTAATACCTTGAGTATTGACCCCACCAAAACGGTCAGAGATTAACACAAGATTACAGGGGTCTGCTGAGCGCCGATTGGCCCACACCTGGTAATACACGTGACTCGTAAATAGCTCCTAATAACAAAGAATGATACTGATGGACTAGTCAGCTAATAAAGGGAACAATGACCCAGCCATGACATGGGACTGCAATATATCGTCAGACTGAACCTGTGAAATCTAATAATACTGACGAGAAAATGCCACTAAACCAAATAAAACAAACATATGAGACAACTATGTAGTATCCAGTCTAAACTAGATACAATATTTAATCGCAACCTATACAAATGTTGAGTCTAACTGTAAGAAAGTCTAACTGTACCTTTATACACATACAACCAAAAGTAAAAAAAAAAAAAAAAAAAATTAACATCATCGTAACCTCAAGAGTAAATGAAAGCCACGCAAGTCAATATATACTCAATAAACTTAACCACAAAAACCTTAATAACTAAACCGCAAAACAACAAAAAGAAATCACCCCATCAAAAGGTTGTCCCAAACAACAAGTCATAAAATCAGACATGGCCAAACAATAGCTTTCCTGACGCTGTTCCGATGTACCGGTACTACTTAACGGTGAATGACCATGGGAATGACGTCACGGGAAGGTAGTATCACAGGCCGTTGCAGGCACATAAAATTATGCAGTATCCTACCGGTAATTCACACATTTATATATTATTCCCTTTTTATTTTGTATTTAGATGACGGCACGGGGATAAAATAGAAAAAGCAGAACACACATACCGACAATGCACACTAATACATTAATGTATTTTGTATTTACTTATTTGCGCATTTATTTGTCGTGCGCATCCCTTGTTTAATGAAGGATTTTTTTTTTTTAACTGAACTTAGTTAAACAAAATTATGATATTAGTACAGAATCCTACCAGTATTTACCAAGGTTAGCATGATGCATTTTATACACTTCATTGACAAAAGTTGTATTCGCCCACAATGAAAACGAACACCCTTACTAAGCAACATACAATTATCCGCTGGTAGCTAAAAGTAAACCACCGGCTTAAAAACAACTATTCTTTCTTCTTCACATTAACAAATATCAAAGCCCTGCCATCCACCATTATTATATCGTGACCTGCCAAGAGGAGCAAAAAAAGCCAATCCTGCTCACCAAGGATGTGAGTCAGCCTGTTGTCGGGTCGGAGCCGGTTCGATTCGGTGACTACTGGTATCTTTACAATTTCAAGATTGTGTGTGTGAGAAATATATTGGTGATCAAGGAAGGGTGTAAGAGCAATTTGTATTTCCTTAATTGTGTTACTGGCACTTCGTTATAGGTAGGTAAATAAGACATGGATAAAACTAATAGAATGGAAGGAAGGTTGAACGCAAGTGAAACTTATGGGACGGATTGTAAAATTATAAATGTATATAAAAAAAAAGCTAGTTACAATCAAATTATATTCAAAAAATATTACGATTTAAATAATGTATAAAAACTACAAAATAATATACACACAACGAAAGAGAAGACAAGGAGAGGGGAGGTTTGTAAACTTGCCAAAGAAACTGCTACCCGCTCCCCCAACACTATTACGTAAACAAATGAGCCGAGCTTATTTTTACACGATATTAAGGGGAGGCAGACCGTTTTTCTGGACCCCCTTCTCCCTAATGTTTAGCCCCACTAGTTTTGAGATTATAAGACCTTCGGCCCATTAGTTTGGCGATTTTAACACCTTTCGCCCCATTTCGTTGTCAATTGTAAGACCTTTCGTGCCATTTAGGTGCCGATTATTTCCTGGCGAGCGATAGCGAGCCTGCAATTTTAAGAGGAACCGGCCTTTGGCCGGGAAATTTTTCTACCAAAAAATTTACAAATTTATCTTGAAGGGGGGTCTAGGGGGTGTTTTTCTAAGCTTGATGGAGGTCTAGGGAGGAAATTAAAAAATTAAATGAATTAATAGACCAAACAAACGGTCAGTCTCCCTTTAATCCCCCAACTTGACGAGCCCGCTTCAGCTTTTGACCACTTGCGAATTTCAGGCTATAAGGAAGTTAGTCATAAACATCGATATTAAACAGAATTGCAATAATAATGTAGGTTTCTGATGGAAAAATAGCATGTTGAATTGGGTTTTATGTATTTATATATGTACTACGACCGTATTTTAGCTGTAAAGTCTGTTAAATATAGTTGTCTACAGCTCCAACTTCCTTATAGAACGAAACTCGCAAGTCGGCAATTAGGAGGATAGATGGCCATATCAACGACCAGGGCTTTCATAATGACTTGTATAATATTCCCATTTGTGAGACTAGCAACAGGGGAGGTCAGGATTGGATATATGTATTGTTTTGTAGGGGAAAGTGGAAAATGTGAAATGCATTGTGAGTGAATACATATTAATCTTTAGTATGTTTATAATTATAATGTTCATACTATATTCTAACCACACCTAGTATTTGGTTATTTAATTATAACCAACACCAACAGATAGGCTATGGTTAGAAAGTATTGGGTTTCACTCTCCCCTCCCATTTATTGTGGAATAAGTTATCTATGCTTAAAACTATGGTGAAAAGGAATAAATAAATTAACAATAAAACAAAAAAGTTAGACCACCTCTAAGTCGAAAAATCGCCTAAATTCGTCCCGAGAGACTAAAATGAAGTGGCCATAAAAAATAAAAAAAAACATCCTAAGAATGATCGGGAGCTTAGATAAAACGTGACAGTCGATCGCACTTGAACAGCCGATTCTATGGCGCTAATTGAAGTGGCGATGAGCGTGGAGATAAGAAAGGTAGTTATGGCAGATTACGACAACATGGCGATTATCTCTGTTGGGTAATGTAAGTGGGACTGACAGTAGTGTTGTTTGTGAAGATGAGAGACAAGATGGTTAACTGTAGAAGTGGTGATAAGCGGGGCAGTGACAGTCATGGTAACAGAACGCGATAAGGATTTAATGCTGGGTGACAAGCTAGTGAACATGTTGATAGAAAGCAAAGGGCAAATATATACAGACGGAAGACAACGACAAGCAGTCATTATTTGTATTATTTATTTTTTATTACGTACCCTACGGTACCGGTACCTAACAATGGGCTAAATGCAAAATATGGAGGCATGGGATATGAATAACTGGGCAGAATGCGGAAGTTAAGTAGTATAAGTAGTAGAAAAGTAGTATACGACAGTAAGAGACGAGGAGATAATTGTGGTACATGACGATTAGTGGGGGGTGGTACAAACTGTGGTACGCTGAGTGAGGGTGACAACTGACAAGGAGGGTGCGCGGTGGCAAAAAGAGGTGGTGCATGAATCAAACCAGTGGTGAAGACACATGTAGTTTAATCATCTTGGTTAGCTTCGAGGCTACGGGGTCCCAGCACAAGGTCGAATTACTAATTTGCAAAATATGGTCGGGAACACATAATCAGAAAACAGAGGTGATTAGAGATACGTTAGCTTTGTTCTGCAGGGGACTTTTCAAAGTTGATGATGAAAAATGGCATCACGGACCAATGACCAGCAGAAACAACAAAGAACTTTACGTGAAATGACAAAAGCTCCAAAACTAAAGAGACAGAGCGGGTGACAGGAGACAGCTCAGGAGTCAGACAAGATATACAGTACTATACCTTGGAGTCAGAGTCCATGTATGTAAAATGAACCCTAAATTAATAGGAATAAAGAAACGGAGACGAATAATTTGGGAGACAGCAGGGGGCCATGAGAACGGTCGAATTAAATGTTGCAACCAGATACCTGGTAGCCTACATACATATACAGCAGTAGCCTATACGTTATCCAGTATATGTGAGACCCTAAGTTACTACTGCTAGATAAAGAGAAAATAGTCCACGTGGGTTAGACCATGATAGAAAAGTGATAAAAAGATACGATAAATGGCAACACTGCACTGCAACACAGGATGATGCAAAGCTGACAAAAAACAACAACAATAGCTTAGGCTTTAATTAATTGGAAGGGGCCACATTTTTTAAGGAAATAAGAGAAATGACGAAGCTTGCAATTCGAGAAAGGTTACAAAAGAAGAGAAGGAAGGCAAGAGTGCAATGCGGGTGAGGGTGATAACAGGAGACCATGTGGGAGACGAGAGAGAGTGGGTGAAGATGAAGAGGGAGAATGAGACACAAGGAGAGAGAGAGAGATTAATTGGAAGGGGCCACATTTTTTAAGGAAATAAGAGAAATGACGAAGCTTGCAATTCGAGAAAGGTTACAAAAGAAGAGAAGGAAGGCAAGAGTGCAATGCGGGTGAGGGTGATAACAGGAGACCATGTGGGAGACGAGAGAGAGTGGGTGAAGATGAAGAGGGAGAATGAGACACAAGGAGAGAGAGAGAGAGAGAGAGAGAGCTGGGGTTACTGAGCTCTCTAGCCCTCCAGTGGCGTCATGTGATACCACAGGGGAGGGCTCCTAAGAGATACAGGTATTTACCAAGATAACCAGCCAATGATAACAAGTGTAGCCTACGGGGGTGACCTATACAAAGGTGACAATGTATACGGAAGGTACGGAACAGATGCGATAGTGACGACAATAACCAATACGAGGGAACATTCCAATATATGCCATGATACAAGGAGAAAAACGAGAAAACGATACTGGTAACAAATAAATACGGTGTCATTACAATTAGCCACCGGTATAGTATATAACTGGCAAGAAAAGTTACGGTACAGGTATTACAAAAAAAAAAAAAAATCCGCGTAGACCCTATATGTAAACGATATAATAACTATAGGATGAACTAGGATGAAACTATTGCGAATACGACAGCATTAAATACACAAACACCATAAAGAACGACTACGATAACCAGCATTAGTAGGTAACCGATAACAAATTAACGAGATACGGATGAGGTGAGATAAGATTTAGGGATATAATGACGATAACGAACAAACGAAAAATATACTGTATTAGATTTTGTGTATAGGTATAGGGTACATACCGGTACACTAAAACGATGATGAGAGAAACGATGAATTAGCGAACGATAGTTAGTACGGTATATAAAAGAAACTACAGTACATCGATAGTACATTAATAACGATACAACGAAAGTCATAAAACGCCGTAATGGGATAATCGATGGTGGATGACATCGGTAATGTGACGATGAAGAGAGGTAGCGAACAAAACCGGAAAGAGAACATGATTAACACGACTGATAACAAAGCCCCGAGGCCGATAGGAAAGTGCACAACACAATGACTCATTCCCCGCATCGCTTCATTCCTCATTGTTGCGTCACCGCCTCGTGTTACTCCCTACTTTATGAGGTTACGCTCTTTTACCACATCAATCATACTCCTGACGACACACATTCTCTCTCCTCTCTCTTTTGGCATGCTGTTGACATTTAGGTTAAACATTCCTGGTTATGAAGTTTATTCAACATGAGCTGCCTATTACGCGATTTGTGCAGGTCAATGTAATCTTATCGTTACCGGTATGTCTATGGAGCTAAAGATAAGATAACATTGATCTGCACATCTATAAGCTAAACAAAAAGTGTTCTTCGTGCTTTCCTCACATGGTGTTTATTTGGTCTCGCGGCTGTGACACCGTATTATCTTACCGTTTATTCCTATATCAAGATTTCCTGGTAAGATTTTACGGTTTGACAGTTACAAGCCCCATCGATGTTTGTTTAGCCTATAGGTATGTTATATAATAGTCTTCAGTCCTATATATGTCCTTCGCGTCGCAAATGTATTATAAGGGAGATATAGGGTAAAACACAGTCTTGTCTGCATAATGACAAGTCCTGTTTTACGGGATTTCTGCTTTATATAATTTTTTTCCCTCCTACCTTACTCGGGGGACCTTACAGTTGCGCGATCCAGTGTTGCTTTGGTAATTGCGTAAATTTTAGGTTAGTTTCTATCCACGTATTACTTTTAGGTTAGGTTTCTTAGTTAGGTAAAACAACACTGTATATCAAAGAAAAAATGCAAAAAAAAAAACACACATTCTAAAACTCGTGACTGTCACACCGTATCAATTTACCGATTTCCTAATATGCTGAGATACATTTATTTTTAACCTGATGTTAAGCCACTATTTACAAGTCTGAAGTTTACAGTATCCAAATGGATCTCCACCACTTACTAGAGTACCAAGACATCTTCATCATTGTCACACCTTTGCCAACAAAAATCTTACGTCACGTTTCAGGCACCCTCGCAAGCTCTTCGCCAAGTTGCAAGCAGATGGCAGTTCTCCATCATATTATTTTTGTTCTTTTCAAACACGAAGCTAAGAACATAAATAAGCTGACTAACCTAGTTAATTATAAAATCAATCAGCTAAATAGTGGTAATATATTCAGATCAAAAGAGAGGAATTGGGGTACTGGGTTCACTAGATGTTTGCTGAATTATAAATATAATTATATTTCCGTAAATAGTAGCCTAAAAGACTAATATATTTTATAACTTAAAATAAACTCAGGCAGATAGGCTAATATGGGAGGACTTGGTAATTATATAGTACCGGTACCGTACTGTACTTAATACTTATACCCATGGAGGTATATACCTCCATGCTTATACCCTAGTTTAACACATTAGACATACAGTACGGTAATCAATAGCCTAGATAGGCTTATACATTTGCCCAAATAGGCCTAAACAAAACGAAGCATTCGTCAACACTAGCCTTCAGAAACTCCTAAAAGAAAACATAAGCCATAATAGGCACATTAGTTATGTTGCCAAGTGTGTTCTGCCTACATTTGTCTTGCAGCACTGATGTCACTGCCAACACAGCAACACTGTTGTCTGTTGTCACGCCACGGGGGCTCTTTCCTCACAGCCACTTCGCTCAACTCCTGCAACTCCTATCAGAGTGAGACCTGAGCGATCTCTGCCATACCCATAGCTTACTCTGACTGTTCCTTTTACATATATATTTTCTAGATCTCAAGTGACGGCGTCTCTTCCGTGGATTGACCTCCCAATCTACCAAGATTGGAAGCTAAAGCGTCACATTATTCCTTTGCCCCTCAACTTTCTCTTCATAATTGCTGAGGGGCACAGGGCCCTGGGTGGGGCTTTGGTTTCCCGGGCGTTTACGCACCCTCTCAGCTCCCCGCCATGGAGTGGCTTCGGTCACCCAGGCTTTATTGTGGTCGGCAGGGAGGGTTCTGTGGGGGCGCTCGTTTATGGCCTTGGCCTTACTTGGGGCCTTGGGGCTGTTCGGCCAGGCAGCTTGGGGAAGAACAACAACAACAACAACTCCTGCATAGGCTACTAATTTGTGTTTATCCTACCAAGCAGGGTGTCAAACGACGCTGTTTTTTTGAGTGATAACGCAATGAACTTTTTGTATAATGATAACAGAAACTCCCCCCCCCCAAAAAAAATAAAGGTAGGCTAGGCTAAATTGACACAATTTTGGTCTCCATATTTTCCATCTTGATTGTTTTTTTTATTGCAGGAAATACTGTTTTAGACACCTAAATTCTAAAAAAAAAAAAATGGGGGGGCATGCCCCCGGACCCCCCTAGAGCTCGCGCCTTCGCCGCGCTATAATGATAACAAAATAATAAACCATAATGATAACACAATTCATATTTTGTGGATTGACACCCTGCTACCAAGAGACAGTTCGTACATTTGGCACCAACGCTTCTTATCTGATAGACTCCCTTGGACCTTACACCTGCAAAAACTGCACCTATGTTCACTGGTTTGGTATATTAAACCCCATAGGCCTAAGTCCATAAACATGAAAGGATTGCCGCTTACACATTTTGTAAGCGGCATAAAATCGTGTGGTTGTTAGCCATAATTGAAAACAGAAACCTATATTAAACCAATAGTTGGGATTGTGATCAGTTTCTAAACTAGAGATGAATCCAAAGTCGAATAGCCTATAAATTATAATAGTCTATAGGCTACACATACCCGGCTCGTTATTTTCTACTATACTAGCCTGTTCGGGGCTTGGATGGACAACAATCAATTCATGAGTTATTTTTATTTGAAATGTACATTGTATGATAACATTGATAGGTATCGAAGATATTCATGCTAGGTTAGAGTTAGACTAGGTTGACTATAACCAGTAATGTCATGCGTAGGAAGTTACGAACTCGCCTAACCCCATCTTGCCGTCATAACAAAATTCGAGTTCCGCCTTCCACTTACGGCCTACGGTATTCCATCTCCGACTCGCCCACCTATTATGGCATAGGGGCCTACCTCATCCATGATGATGATCCATTCATACCTGACACGGCATCGACATTCTCTTTCACACAGCTACGATATGTGTTCAATTTTTACTTTGACATTTTTTAGATCAGATAAATTTCATATCCTTCCAACAAGCTAATGTCTATTTATCGGTCAATATTAAGGACACCTTTTCTTCTTTACCTTCAAACATTAGGCCTAGCCTATACACTTACATACAAACATGATTATAGCCTAGGCCTAACCTTTAAATTTGAATGTCTCTCCTACTGCTGAAATTAAGGACTTAGAAAGTGTACAAAGGAACTTCACCTCACACATAAACTCAGTAAAACAGTTACACTATTGGGATAGTTTAAAATCACTAAAGCTGTATTCGTTGGAACGTAGAAGGGAACGATACTTAATAATTTATACTTGGAAAATCGCAGAGGGTTTTGTACCAAATCTACATACCACCAATAGCAATGAAGCTCAGTGATAGGAGAGGCTGGGAATGCGATATCCCAAAGATGAAAAATCGGGGTGCTATGGGCTCTCTGCGAGAGGGCTGGTGCCGCTGGTTATCACATAGAGGAGCACGTCTCTTCAACAAACTCCCGCGGCGAGTAAGAGACATGAGAGGTGTCTCGTTAGACAGCTTCAAGAGAACTCTCGATGTCGAACTGCAAAAAGTGCCAGACGAGCCCATCTTCACAAGGTGCGCTCCACCTCATCGAATAGTCTGCTGCACCAATTCTCAAACAACAACGAAGGGCGCACCGCCCTCTTAGGTGCCACTAGCAAGAGTGGTGAACTCCTGGACTCCACATACGTGAACATAGGTAGGTAGGTATGGAAACGTTACTCTTTGGTCAGTAAATTACCCAGTAAAACAAACTTTACTCTCTAGCAAAAATATTTGGTCATAGGCTAGTCAAACTATATAAAAATCATAGGTACGATTTTAGTTACTGGACACTGTACCTGTCAAATAGGTGTCCAGTAACTAAAATCGTAGTAGCCTAAACACACAAAATACGATAGGCCTGCACATTCAGAGTTTCAGTGTAAGCAAATAAGATCCTGTAGACAGGTAAGAAGGGTTACTGGTCAGTCACACGGGCGATTATTACGGCAATTTTGGGATTAGCTACTTCATGCTGTCAGTATCGATAATTATACTTAAAGTACCGGTAAGCTATATTAAATTGTCGGATTTTTACTGAACTTAAAGTTGAAGTAAGGGTTGCTGGAAAAAGTGATCGTGTGACTTCGGTTTTAGCGAGAGATACATAGCCTAGGTGAGCAGCGGAGGCATTCGGAGGTTACCACGTTGCCCGACTCCCCTGGTTGTGTCCGAAAGGCTTGTTGAGATGCTATACTTTCTATTTAAGCGTGCATATTTCGCTTGCCTTTCAGTTTAATTGGTAGATAATGAATAATCGAATGTTACAATTCATAGGCTAGTCTATATAAACTCAAACCAACAGGCTAGGCCTACATAATCGAAAGGGGAAGGTAGGCTTGATATCGAACATTTACCGATAGCAGTTCCGGAAAGCTATTTCGTTACATTAGGCTACTATCACAAGGGTTGTAATTTTAGACTAACTCACATTATTAGCCTACATACACAGTGACTCAGTGAGTTACAAACATAATAAAGTCGAATACCGAACTCACCAATTTCCAGATAACCAAATCCATGGTCTTGTCTTGCTTCTTCCGTTTGTCCTCCTGCATGGTTGTTGGCGTTCACTCACACCTCACAACATCCGCACACAAGCATGGCTTTCTTGTAATGTTTATCTATTACCACACAACACTCACACATCGTCGGGGGCGATAAGGAGTTTGAAAGCGGGACGGAGAGCATCACACACAGCCCCCACTCACACCTCAAGAGTCACTGAACAGCTTGGAAAAAAGTATTTCGATATGAGAACACTGGTTGCCCGCTAACGCCTCCCACACCAAGTTATCGTACTATAAACTGTCAACAAAAATGCCTAATTATGTGTTTAACAGCAATATGTATTCACAAGAACCTTACGCTATTTAAAACAACAACTGTAATATCAAAGAAGCACTGTGCGATGTGGTATACTTCAAAATAGTAAGGAATCGTTCGTCTGGCACGCCCACCTGGCCAGCTGCCGTATAGTGAGTAATACAGCCTCCCAATATCTCCCTTTCCTATTTTCTTTAATATTTATGTAACTAATGAGCCGTTGCGAGGAAAACAAAAAAACAGTACACGAGATGGACAATGTAACTTTCTCTCGCAGCACAAAGAAGACATATCATCAGCTATTCATTATTTGCTGTGGGAAGCGGAGACGAAAGTTTTGCCTTCGTGTGCGGGTCATATTTCAACGTTTTTCATATCAACAAAACTTCATTTCTTTACCAGCTTTAATCAAACCCGCTTCTGATTATGCTTATGCTCCTAGAATATTGCAAGTTTAAACATTCTGAAACGAGGATAGATGAGGTTTTCGAATTTTAACTTTATAATGAACGATAGCCAAGGGAAAAGTCTGGAGGTGGCAAGCTGTCATTATTTTTGGAGGGGGTTGGGGTAGCGGTGAGGTGCGCTGCGTTTACAGTGAAAGTTAGATACATGTTCTTGCCTTACCTTCCTCCCATTTTCTTGTAAGCTCCCTGTGGTTTGCTATCGTCGCCTTTTAGATATCTAACATTACGCTACATATTTTATAATCGATCCAAGCCCGTTAGAACAATACTAATTATACTATCTACGTTTTGCTTTGTTAGTTGTTGTTGTTGTTATTGTTCCCCAAGCTGCCTGGCCGAACAGCCCCAAGGCCCCGAGCAATTCCAAGGCCATAACCGAGCGCCCCCACAGAACCCTCCCTGCCGACCACAATAAAGCCCGGGTGACCGAAGCCACTCCATGGCGGGGAGCTGAGGAGGGTGCAGAAACGCCCGGGAAACCAAAGCCCCACCCAGGGCCCTGTGCCCCTCAGCAATTATGAAGAGAAAGTTGAGGGGCAAGAGAAAAATGTGACGCTCCGGCTTCCAATCTTGGTAGATTGGGAGGTCAATCCACGGAAAAGACGCCGTCACTTGAGAAAAGAGGGCTGGATGTGATGGAGATGAGCTGCTTGAGGAGTATGTGTGGAGTTACTCGTAGAGACAGATTGAGGAATGAAGAGATACGTAGGAGAGTGGGGCAGCAGGAACATTTGTCAGCCAGAGTGGACAGAAGGGTGCTGAGCTGGTATGGTCATGTTGAACGAATGGGAGATGAAAGGCTTACAAAGAGAATATGTGAGTCAGGTACAAGGGGAGATAGAAGGGCAGGAAGACCCCCATTGAGATGGAGAGACTGTGTAAGAAAGGCTTTGGATGATAGAGGCATGACTATAGATCAGGCAGGGGAAGTGGTGGTGGACAGGAGTGAATGGAGAATGCTTGTGAATAGTTGAGTGAACACGTGGTCATTTGGAGTAAGGGGTCGGGCGCAAGTTGGACTAGATAATAGTCCATCAGGCGCCTGGCCCGGGGAGACGATTAATATGAAGGGTGCGCCTGGAAGTGTGGTGGGAGGGCTTGTGGCTTTGGCTCCGCTGCATGTCTGCCTGCCGAGATCGGAACCTCTCCGGGTGGTCGGGGGCCGGGGGAGTGCTGGAGCGACCTTGGTGACCCTGGTCTCTGGGTCTTCTCCTGGGTGACCTGGATGTGTGTGAGTTTGTGCTTTTTATCTGTGTTTATTTGTTGTTTTATGTTGTTTTTGTGTTTTCCCTGTTCTTGCTCTGTCTTGAGTCGGCTACCCCCAAAATGGGGATTGGGCCTGAGCATATAGATAGATAGATAGATAGACTTGAGATCCAGAAAATATATAAGTTAAAGGAACAGTCAGAGTAAGCTATGGGTATGGCAGAGATCGCTCAGTTCTCACTCTGATAGACCAGCCACATGACTAGAACCCAATCCTCTCAGCATCAGCTAGGAAAGGCCCTAGAAAGCCGCCTTTGGCGGGGGGATAGCTCCCCTATTTCAACCCCTTTCGGGGTCGGGCACCCGCCCTGCTTTGTTAGTAACTATATATTGCTTAATTTTATATACTTGTCTCACTTCTTTCTCATTCTCCAAGCCCTCTCTAAGTACATTTTATCAACAAAATTGACACATATTCTTCTCTATCTCATTATTCAGTTCCTCAGATCAATCTTTTACCAACCTTCAATCCTCAACAGGTCACTCCCCATCGTTGCAAATTCCCTCGTAAATTTAGAGAGCCTATGTATGGAGTTTGTATTTTTGCTCCAGCCGTGTTCTTTGTAAAACTGTACATTATTTACGATTAATGTTTATTTATTAGGTCATTTGATACACATTCTCTCTCTCTCTCTAACGGTTTGCCTCCACGTTCTTTTGCCCCCTTTCTCTCCCCTAAAGTCACGTTCTCTCACGGTACATTGCTCTCTCTCTCTCTCTCTTATATTTATCACGACATAATTTACCAACTTTAACTTTTTTCATGGTTAATCATAAACAAACTAGTTTTTCTCTTATTATATACTTTTCACATCACAGCATCTCCGAACAAACACAAATATATACTTCTTAAACAACATATTCAATCCGACATTCTCTCGGCCTCCAAAACAGGCTTATCCTCCCTCCCTTCACATACATCATACTTATTTACAATCATAATTATAATCCCCTATAATACTTCTTATAAAAACAAAAGTTTTAATATTTCATGCTGTGTGTGTGTGTGTGTGTGTGTGTGTGTGTGTGCTTACTCTATTTGTACTTACTCTATTTGTATTGCGGGAGTGAGCATGCTCGTTATTTCCCGCCTCCTATATGTGTAGGTGTTATATGTATCGTTGGAATGGCTGTGGATGTGTGTGTAGTCTGTATTTTTAGCCAATTGGCGACATCGGATACGAAGGCTTAAGGTGGATCTGTATGGTACCATTCTCACTATAGACGGTACCGTCTCGCCCGAAGGCTTAGGTAGCCATCAGCTTAGGTGAACCATATGATACCCATCTCGCCTTATACCATTTTTGCCAACCCCAGATGGGACGTCACAACGTCGTCCACTTATTCCAGGTACCTATTTACAGCTAGGTGAACTGAGGCTAACACATGAAAGGAGACAAGCCCAATTTGTCTCCGCCCGGCCGGGGATTGAACCCCCGACCCCTTGTGTGTGAGACGAGAGCTCTACCTACTAGGCTACGGGCTGTGTGTGTGTGTGTGTGTGACAGAAAATAAAGGTATGGGTAAAATCCATGTGTTTGCGTGTGTGTGATAGAGAGAGAGAGAGAGAGAGAGAGAGAGAGAGAGAGAGAGAGAGAGAGAGAGAGAGAGAGAGAGAGAGAGAGAGAGAGAGAGAGGTGTATACTGACAAATAAAATGAAATACTATATACACAGAATGAAAATATTTCAATCCAACCAAAAAATCCTCCAAGTCATACCTCACCCAAGGTCCATAGATACAACGTTGTATCTATGAACTTTGACCTCACCCAAGCCTAATCTCCCCATCATCCCCATGGTACAATAAGCTCTCCCCTCCTCTCTCCCCAGTTGGACATTATCTTCACTCCCCAATCAGGCTAATGCTCCCCTATTCCTCCACCCAATCAGGTAACGTCAATCACCCCATTGACCCTTTCAATCAGATAACCCCTTCCAAATTTCTAGGGTTTTAATCTAATGTTTTTTTGTTTCATTATATTCAGCTTTCGGAGATTCTATTCAGGTGTCCAACATTACAACTAGCTTACTTCTACTCAACTTCTTCGTATTTTTTGTTTCATAGATTGAGGGTATTAATTTGAAAGGAAGTGGAATGAGACAACGGGCTACAAGCACTGTATTTCAATTATTATATATTTTTTTGTTTTTAAATAAGATTCTAGCTACCATAATCCATTCATTATTGGTAGGCCAGAAATTGTAACCCCTAACCTCTATAACTCAAAAAGGGCTCGAGCAAATGGGCTGTACATTTCCACACCCTTTCCTTGGATGAGACTTCCCAAATGGTAGACAAATTAGCTCGATTACTCTTGCCTTTTCTGGGTTCTAGAGGTTACTAGTTAACAGTTTTGGTCTACTAATAATGAATAGACTATAATACTACAGGATGTTTTCTTTAACGTAAGGAAAACTTCAATAAGTTGAGAGGTTAATTCACCACATCCGGCAGACATTAACCCCTTCTATAATTTTTCTTCTAAACCACTATCAAATCAATTCCAATTCTTCCCCGAGCCTCCGCCTAATTCCTAATTTAACCTGCAATAATATTCCCTCTTAAATATTCTTGTAAATCATCTAATTCCTCTTCTAACCTACATCTAATTCTTCCTTTAACTCCGATGCAAATATTCGTATTCCTCTTCCATTCCCATCAAATCTGCCCCCCCCCCCCCCCCCCTGTCTCCCAATCCAACAGCCCCCTTCTACCCCCATCAATCTACCCCCTGCCCACCCCCCAAAGAAGACCCCTTAAGACCAGGAACCAGGAATCGATCTGTCATCTTGTGGTAATAAAGTAGGTAGCCGCGTGACACTTATATATTACCCTTCCTTCCTTTAGTTTTCTTCTTCTTCTTCTTCTTCTTCTTCTTCTTCTTCTTCTTCTTCTTCTTCTTTTTCGTATTATTATTATTATTATTATTATTATTATTATTAATATAATAATTATTATTATTCCAGTAGTAGTAGTAGTAGTAGTAGTTTTTGTTGTTGTTGTTGTTGTTGTTGTTGTTGTCGTTATATAGTTATACAATGTTGTGGTCATACGTTAGACTGTGTGACACAGTTATATCTTTATTTATAACTTTCATTATTGTTGTGGTTGTTGTTGATATTGGTGTTGTTTTATCTTGTGGTAATAAAACAGGAGGCTGCGTGACACCGGGTAATTTTCCTTCCCTTTGTATATACAGTATAGTGCTTCCCTTCATCCATTATTCTACTTTCATAATTATTATTACTATTAGATGGTTCTTCCTTGTATTGTTACGTCCCATCGTTGATTAATATTATCTTTCTTTGTCACTTATATATACATAAATAGTATCTGTATTCTTGTTAATAGCTTATTCATGCATTTATTCATTGTTTTCTATATATACTATTCATATTTTAGGTTTTACTATAATAAACCGCTCTTGTTTTATGACTCTCACTTAATCTACTTTCTCTAGCGTTTCACTTTGTCTACCTTAATAATTTAGAACGACTTAGTTTCCCCTTAATTACAGAGTACGCTACTTTATGTGAAATACGGCCACTACCTTGCCTTCCGGACTTCGTTTTCTCTTCACTTTGTTTTCTTCAGTTTTCCCTCTATTAAATGCACCTTAATCCGTTTTCTGTCTTGTACTTGCATAACTTCGTTATTAAAATACCAACTCTCGCCATCCTCTCCTTCTTTAGTTTTGCATATATTTATGTCGTGTAGCTTTATTAATTTCTCCTTAAAAGCCTCCATTTGTGTTTTTCTTGCTAATTCCTGATAAATAGTCTTCAAACCATGCCCTCTTTTACAGTATTCTAAATATAAACACCATATGAGGAGGAGTACTTCGTAGGTAGCTTCTTCAGATCATTGAGGAAGCTGTCTGCGAAACGTTGTCAATAATGTGCTCCTCTTCATATGGTGTGTACTGTATATTCATTCGGTCAACATTTCAAAGTTATTTCAACAGTATTCTGTTCTCTGTATAATGACGAAATCTCTTCTAAATCCAATTCTGTCGATTTATGTGTTGCGTTCACATACAACAAATTTCACATCATAATAAACCCTTCCGATTTCTAACCCCCTTCTCCCTTTGTTTTGGGTCCATCTTCACCTTTCACCCCAACTTTCTCTGGCAAGGTACAATCACGCTCAAAAGTCGTGTCTTGCCTCCGCAATTTAAGTAAGAGAGAGAGAGAGAGAGAGAGAGAGAGAGAGTGTGTGAGAGAGAGAACAAAATTAATGGTGTGTGAGAGAGAGAGAGAGAGAGAGAGAGAGAGAGAGAGAAAATGTGTGTGTGTGTGTGTGTGAGAGAGAGAAAAAATGTGTGTGTGTGAGAGAGAGAGAGAGAGAGAGAGAGAGAGAGAGAGAGAGAGAGAGAGAGAGAGAGTAAATACTCACGAACAAACCTTTATATTAAAGTTTTATTTTTTTATTTTTTTTTGCTGAGGAATTTATTATAACCAAAGGACTATACAGATGAGAGTGTTAGCCCTTTCTGTAAACGATGACGCTGCTCTTCCTTGTAGTAGAGTTATCATTAGACGATTTTATTCAGCTTAGGAAGGATTTGTGGAAGTCAAGGGGGGTTAATGGAGAGAGATAACAACCCTTCGATTCCTAGAGAGCCTTCCAAAGCCGAGTAAAATCGTCTAATGCTAACCAGAATACTGAAAGGGTTAAGGTGAGACACGCCTTTCATACGTGGCTGCACAGGTGGCAAAATAACTCTCGTCGCGGCTGTCATTGTGATTAGCTTGCTCTCGCTGTAATACTGTCTGCCAGATGTTGTTTATTTTATATTATGTTACTTATATAAAGAGACCGACAATACAGGTGAAGTTGTGAGGGCAGGATGCAATTTATTCTGCCAACTATACTGTCACGCTCGGCCACTTTAATTATATATTGCAAATTAGATACAATAAAAAACACGATTTGTTTTAAATATATAAAATACATATATAAATAAATACATAAATAAATAAATAAATAAATAAATAAATATATTAAATAATAAAGTACCGGTACTCCTCTACTAACCTTATCCAAGCTTGGATACAATGGTTTTGTTCATGACATCAATGCTAAGATCTTGTTTTTTCCATTTACTAGAGAGAGATAAACAGTTGAAATTGTGGTATTAGAGTTCGTTCATCATAGGTAAGCCAGAAATCGTACCCCTCAACCTCTGCAACTA
The DNA here is from genome assembly GCA_032716605.1 of Paralithodes platypus. NCBI lineage: Eukaryota > Metazoa > Arthropoda > Malacostraca > Decapoda > Lithodidae > Paralithodes > Paralithodes platypus. The sequence continues at coordinate 1,225,982 of CM064483.1, forward strand.
AAAAATCGACTAGAGTAATTATTGAGATAATACTTTCACTATTTGGGAAGAGTCAGTCAGGGAATAGCTGTGGAAATGTGCAGCTGATTTGCTCTACCCCATTTTGAGTTATAGAAGTTAAGGGCTAAAATTTCTGGCCTACATAATTATAATGAATGGACGGGTACATGCAATATTCTGCCGCCTGTACCCTTCACTGCAGCCAGGCTTTCACCAGCTCACCCAGGCGTACCCCCCCCCCCCTCCCCCCCCCCCCTCAAGCCCAGCACCGTGCTTTCTCTCTCCCTCTCTTCAGCCTCACGTACACCAACCATACGCCCTACTTTATGCCATTTTTTAAGGGAGCCCACCTCGCTTTTTTTCTCTTTCTCTCCCTCTCTCTTTGGCTTGTATCCATTCGGCCCCATTCAGCCAACTGTTTTAAGACGTTTATCCCCATCCAGGTGTCGATTTCTTCCTGGCAAGCGATAGCGAGCCAGCATTGTATGGAGAAATCCGGCTTCACCGGACACATTTTTCTATCGAAAAATGTACAAATTTAGCTTGCTGTCAAAACAAAAATATATACTGAATATGCTGGCTCGCTACCGCTCGTCAGGAAAACATTGACACCTGGATGGGGGTAAACGTCATAAAACAGTAGGCTGAATGGGGCCGAATGGATACAAGCCAGAGAGATAGGGAGAGAAAGAGAAAGAAGTGAGGTGGGTTCCCTTAACACACTTCTCTTCATCTTACTTACGTTTCCCCTCTTCATCGAGTTTTTAGCTCTATGTGCATATCAATTATTCTTCATCACTCATCATAATATGCTCTCTCTCTCTCTCTCTCTCTCTCTCTCTCTCTCTCTCTCTCTCTCTCTCTCTCTCTCTCTCTCTCTCTCTCTCTCTCTCTCTCTCTCTCTCTCTCTCTCTCTCTCTCTCTCTCTCTCTCTCTCTCTCTCTCTCTCTCTCTCTCTCTCTCTCTCTCCTCTCTCTTCCTCTCTCTCTCTCTCTCTCTCTCTCTCTCTCTCTCTTTTGTACAGTCCCTAAATCAAGTCACGATGACCTGCCTGGGATTTAAAAGAGGCAATAAAGATTGGACGTCCTAACCCAGAAACACAACAGAAAATAACGAATAACAATTACTATCAGGGGCCCACGATCCTGCTTTCTCTCTCCCTCCCCTGACACACAACACACGTTCAGGTACAGTCGTCCAATTAAGTCACGATACAACACTCTATCATGCAAACGAGTTGATATATCGACGTAAATTTCACGTTGACCACCAAGATAGGAACACAACTGACTGTTTGTCAGCACGATTTAGAAATATATAGATAAAACCACCATTAAATTAAGATAAATGCAAAACCCAGACCAAACAAAACTGATAAGTATGATGTTGATATGATATGACTATGATAATGAGACTAATATGAGGTGAAAAGCTAGACTGATTATAAGTATGATGTTGATATGATATGACTATGATAATGAGACTAATATGAGGTGAAAAGCTAAACTGATTTTAAGTATGATGTTGATATGAGGTGAATGTGATAATGACACTAATGTGGTGAAAAAACAAAACTGATTATAAACAATGTTGATATGAGATGAATATGATAATGAGACTACAATGTGATGATAACATTATCTAGCATACTCCAACAACATGCTAATGAGACAACAACATGCTAATGAGACTGTAAACCTTGATAACACCATTAACCCCTTCTGTACCGGCGACGTCTTTTCATTTTTATTCTAGCTATAATTTGATGATTCTTGAGCTGTTTCAAAAGGATCTGTGGACGTAAAAATGGTTAAGGGAGATAGTTCGAAGCCTGTTAATTGCTGGAGGCCCTTTTGAAACTGAATGAAATCGTCTAATAGTAGCCACAATAAAGTTAAAAGGACGGCACCTGTACAGAAAGGGTAAATCTAAAATAGTCCAGCAGTATGGCAATGAGTGTAAAATGAGAAAACATGAGTAATTAACCCTTTCAGGATACGATGACGCATTTATTTTCTGCTTATTATTAGACGATTGTATTCAGATTAGGAAGGGTATATGGCAGTCAGAGGGGTAATTGATATAGTATTTACCTTTTTGATTCCCGCAGAGCCTTCCTAATCTAAATAAAATAGTTTAATGATAGCCAGAATAACTTGTCAAAACGCGTCATAATACTCAAAGGGTTAATAAACAAAGAATAGCAGTATGATAAATGAGTGCAAAACAAGTGTAAAGTGATACAATACGATTAATTAACATGATATAGTCCAGCTCACATTCTCAGTAGTAATTAACATAATATAGTCGTTGTTACTATTCGGGCTCTGTCTCGAGTCGGCCACCCCCAGTAATAAATAAAAAATAAAAAATAAAAAATAAAAAATAAATCTAAGAAATGGGGAATGGGTCTGAGTAAATAGATGGATAGATATACATTCTCAGTAGTAATTAACATAATATAGTCCAGCTCACATCCTCAGTAGAAGAGCGAGGATAGGTGGGTGTGGCAGGAAGGATGTATCGTGCTCACTGTACATCTCATTAATCACAATAACACGTAGTCCACATTTAACCCCTTCAGTACCAGTTCTGTCCTTTTCATTTTATAATGGCTAATAATAGACGATTGTATTCATTTTAAGAAGGGCCTCCAGCAAATAACAGATTCCGAACTATCTTAATTCACCCTTTTTACTACCACAGCTCCAGCAAAAAAAGAGGCTCTTAACTATCCTAATTAACCCTTTTTACAACCACAGCTCCTTCTTAAGCTGCACAAAATCGTCTAAATATAGCTAGAACATAATATATAAGACGTCGCCGGTACAGAAGGGGTTAATGTCAGTCCCTTGAGTCAGCAGTACTAATGAACACCACCTCCAGCACCAGTTTGCCAAGGGGTGTGTGAGAAGGTGGTGCTGGCAATATAATGGGGGTGACCTTTTTTTTATCTCCTTTTCCCCCTTTCTCTGGGTTGTATTCATTCGGCCTTATTCAGCCTACTGTTTTAAGATGTTTATCTCCATCCAGGTGTCAATGTTTTCCTGGCGAGCGGTAGCGAGCCAACATATTGTTTATAATGTTTTTTGTCAGCAAGCTAAATTTGTAAATTTTTCGATAGACAAATTTCTCGAAGCCGGATTTCTCTGAACAATACTGGCTCGCTATCGCTCGCCAGGAAAAAATCGACACCTGGATGGGGATAAATGTCCTAAAACAGTAGGCTGAATGGGATGGAATGGATATAAGCCAGAGAAAACGAGATAAAACAAAGCAGGTGAGCCCCCTTAATGGTGCGAATGGATTGGGCATCATTATTGGCGTCTTTATCATTTTCTATATATGCCTGTAACAGCAATCGCCAATATCACTCGCCAATGCCTCCCAATAATCAAACTTATAATAAAATGCATTTGTCTATTTTCACTGAAGCTTCAATATATTCAAGGTATTCGCTCATGGGTAGATAACTTGATTTCACAGATACCATGTTTCAGTTCCAGTTAAATTCTGGATCGCCATTTTCATTTTGATTGCAGCAAACTTTGCACGATTTAGAACAGACCCCACTGCTGATCCTGCTACTGACAAGAGGCCTAGGTATATCCGAAGCCTGGTCCCCTACTCATGTCAATACACTCCAATTCACTGATGCTGTAAAATCCAATTCAATTCAATTACTGTCCACCATTTTCACTTCCTTACCGAAGAGTTTATACCATTTACAACTGAGCCTACTGCCATGGTGCCTAAGTATTGTATCCCTGACCCCATCTTCATGCCAATGGATCTCAATTCTATTAGCTGATAAATTCAGTTCAGTTAAATTAGAGTTCATAAGTTTCATCTTATAGCCGAAGATTGAGATCACTTAAGCCTGCAACTGAATTTACTGCCAAAAGGCCTATAGTTATTAAAATCCTTTGGTCCTCTTCCCATGCAAACCAATTTTAATTCACTGATGTTGCAAAATCTAGTCCAGTTCAATTAACATTCACTTTCGCATCACTTACAACTGAACCTACAACTAGGCAAGGTCCATAGATATAGAACTTGCTATTAGGTAGTATAATCGAATCCCGGTTCCAATTAACTGACACTGCAAAGTTTAGTTAATCCGTTTGATATATGTTCAGCTCGTATCACTTACAACTGAACCTACTGCAAAGCGGCCTAGGTAGTATAATCGAACCCTGGCCACCTGTGTTTGAGGGCTGGGAGTAAACTAACACAGTCACCCCTGCTAGAGGCGATGCTAAACTGACAAACTGATGGAGGAGGTGGTGGTGGTGGGGTGATGGATTATGAACACTTTGTCGCCACCAAAACACACGTGGGGTTTCATTGTGACCTGGCTTGGCTGACATGAGGGGATTCTGCGCAGGTTTCTATCTCCTTTTTTTTTTTTTTTCTGACTGACACACACTCGCAGTCTATCTCTCCTGTCATTCTCTCTTCGCATTACACCGTCCTGTTTGAACTTAACCAATTTGACACTGACATATATATATATATATATATACTGTATATATACTGTACATATATATATATATATACAGTATATATATATAAATATATATATATACTGTATATATATATACTGTATATCGTAACTTTGCATTGGGATGAACACAAATAGATGTATTCCCCTTTTTCTTAGTACCACCCCTGTATAACCTACCTTATGCCCATTCAAACCTGCCCACTTTCCGTTAAATTGCCTTTTTATAATTGTTTACAATTACGAGCCTATTATCACCTTCCTTCCCATAGTTCATGAAACCCCTCCTTTTCTCACTTATGTTTCTTTATTTACCGAATTCTTAGCTCTTTGTACACATATCCATAAGTCTTAATCATTCATCATATGTGGTCTCTCTCTCTCTCTCTCACACACTCTTACATACACCTAAATCTTAATCTTAACCTAAACAATAACAGCTAACAAAACATTTAACCGTTACCTATACCTCTCTCTCTATCTCACTCTCGCACGCACGCACACACACACACACACAGACACACACACACACACAGACACACACACCTGCCTCACCTCTTCCCTCCCCGTGGCCAAACATACACACATATCTTGAGCAAGGTTAAGAGATACAAGTTGTATCTCTTAACCTTGATCTTGAGGTGCTTCTTCGTCACCCAGAATCACGTTGGACGACACACCACATTGCAGGGTGCCCACAAAAATATAACCCGGGCTTATAATATGCTACTGAAATGGGCAGTTTGTACAGTTGGCCAAATAAGTCGTGTCGCCGCTGTCATTACGTTTTGCTCTCTGTGTGCTGTATAATGTCTGTTGGGTGTTGACTAGGGTGTGTATAGATAGGGACATGTTTGTATATCTCACTCGAAATTAATGCTTAGATAGTGCTGATACCAATTATTGATCGAACTACTGTATATATTTGGTGCCGCGACATCACTTATTTAGCCGACTGTACATATGGAAGCATTTCATCTGATTCACTTTCTACATACATATAATATCACTGATGTTCTGTATTCCTAGAGATTTATTACATTTATTCGCAGTACGGTAGAGAAATTCACACCAAGTTAAGTTAGACGTAAGGTAAAGTGGATTAATACATGTGTTGCAACAGACCTATGCCCGAAGTATGAGAAGTGATCTACATACAATAAACCCTGCCTCGGTGTGTGTGTGTGCCGTTTCATATCCCCTCGTTTCCCTGCGAGTCTGAAGGCAGTCATAAAAGGTGATTACCTGGGAGCGCTTGGAGATGACTTAAGGGAGCCCACATCGGTTTTTCCTCGCTCTCTGAGTTGTATCCATTCGGCCCCATTCAGCCTACTGTTTTAAGACGTTTATCCCCATCCAGGTGTCGATTTTTTCCTGGTGAGCGGTAGCGAGCCAGCATATTATTTAAAATGTTTCTGACAGCAGGCTAAATTTGTAAATTTTTCGATAGAAAAATGTCTCAGGCGAAGCTGGATGTCTCCATATAATGCTGGCTCGTTATCGCTCGCCAGGAAGATACCGACACCTGGATGGGGATAAAAGTCTTAAAACAGTAGGCTGAATGGAGCCGAATAGATACAAGCCAGAGAAAGAGAGAAATTTAAAAGGAGATAACAAAAGGCAGGTGACCCCCCTTAAGGGCGCCTTTACTGGGATATGGTCACTTTTGTTGACTTGTGGGAGCCTTTGCTGGGTTATAGAGCTAGTTATTACCCATGACCACAATTATTGGGGCGTGGGTACAACGATCAGCGCCATATGTATGTTTGTTTCGAAGGAGCAAACGTCCGATCTTTAATGGGAGTTGCCTGATTGACGGACGATTACACAGTAGCATTAACCCCTTCTGTACCGTCGACGTTTTTATTATTATATTCTGGCTATATTTAGACGATTTTGTGCAGTTTAAGAAAAATCTGTGGTAGTAAAAAGGGTTCAGTGAGATAGTTCGCAGCCTGTTTCTTGCTTGAGGCTCTTTTTAAACTGTATACAATCTTCTAAACATAGCTAGAGTATAATTAAATAGACGTCGCCGGTACAGGAGGGGTCGAAGTGCTATAGGGAGCTGGGAGTGTTCAAGATATACAGTACAGTAGTCTATATACCTTGGGAGAGTTGAGGGAGCGAGTTCTCTAGGCATTCACATTTGCCGAGTGTCCTTCAATTGTGTTTGTTTGAATTGGTGTATTTGTCTTTGCCACTAGTTCACACTTCCCCTATTCATTGTAAACATTCAGAATTATAGGGCTTAGTTTATTAGTTCATCACTCATTCACAAATCTGCAGTACAAGACTTGGGTCACTATATTATATACTTGCTATTAGTTTTAATTTATCATATACATTGTTATACATATACATTGTTATACATATACATTGTTATACATATACATGGCAAAATGTGACTGCCCGGTCAGTTATTACAGTTTCATTATCAATGTAGGAATACTTTGCCTTCAAATATGCAACACATTACTCATTTATAAAAGTATATACAGGTACGGTTGCCTCCTTTTCGCAAAATATGTCAATACATTCAACACGTGGAGTACACCAAAACACTCACAATACTTCCGTATATACAGAAACCATACAACGTTCTTCAGGCTTTCACTGGAAACCTCTCAACTACAACATTACAGAATAACACACATAAACTACACATATTATCTCTCACTGCCACAATATCCTCTAACAAAGTCTAGTTCGTATTTCAATAATATTTTGTTTAGGTGCGACATCGAACATGAAGTCAGTTTCATAACATCCTTATTCGATAACCACACACCAAACAGGCCTTATCCCTATATCTACTTCCTGTAAATGTTCCAATTAACCTTCATCACGTTATTCACCACCAACCCCCATATTCACAAGCACTTACGACAGCACCCTCACCATCCCAACTCTCCATCACCACCTCAACCCAAACAATAGCATCACCACCCTTCATGCCTCACATCCTCATCACCACCACTAACTATCTATCCCCACCAACAACACTATCATCACCACTACCACCGCCACCATCCCCCTCCATCACCAGCGCTCCCATCATCATCACTAACTCCTCCAGCACAACCATCTATCCCCACCAACAACACTATCACCACCACCACCAATCCCCTTTATCGCCACCATTAACTCCACCACAACCATCTATCCCCACCACCACCACTGCCACCAACCCCCTTTAGCACCACCCTCCATCACCACCATAACTCCTCCACCACAACCATCTATCCCCACCAACACTATCACCACCACCACCAACCCCCTTTATCACCACCCTCCATCACCCCCACTAACTCCTTAACCACAACCATCTATCCCCACCAACACTATAATCACCACCACCACTGCCACCAACCCTCTTTAGCACCACCCTCCATCACCACCATAACTCCTCCACCACAACCATCTATCCCCACCAACACTATCACCACCACCACCAACCCCCTTTATCACCACCCTCCATCACCCCCACTAATTCCTCCACCACAACCATCTATCCCCACCAACACTATAATCACCACCACCACCACTGCCACCAACCCCTTTATCACCACCCTCCATCACCCCCACTAACTCCTCCACCACAACCATCTATCCCCACCAACACTATAATCACCACCACCACTGCCACCAACCCCCTTTAGCACCACCCTCCATCACCACCATAACTCCTTCACCATAACCATCTATCCCCACCAACACTATCACCACCACCACCAACCCCCTTTATCACCACCCTCCATCAGCCCCACTAACTCCTCCACCACAACCATCTATCCCCACCAACACTATAATCACCACCACCACTGCCACCAACCCACTTTAGCACCACCCCACATCACCACCACTAACTCCTCCACCACAACCATCTATCCCCACCAACACTATCACCACCACCACCAACCCCCTTTATCACCACCCTCCATCACCACCACTAACTCCACCACAACCATCTATCCCCACCAACACTATAATCACCACCACCACCACTGCCACCAACCCCCTTTAGCACCACCCTCCATCACCACCATAACTCCTCCACCACAACCATCTATCCCCACCAACACTATCACCACCACCACCAACCCCCTTTATCGCCACCATTAACTCCACCACAACCATCTATCCCCACCACCACCACTGCCACCAACCCCCTTTAGCACCACCCTCCATCACCACCATAACTCCTCCACCACAACCATCTATCCCCACCACCACCACTGCCACCAACCCCCTTTAGCACCACCCTCCATCACCACCATAACTCCTCCACCACAACCATCTATCCCACCAACACTATCACCACCACCACACCCCCTTATCACCACCCTCCATCACCCCCACTAACTCCTTCACCACAACCATCTATCCCCACCAACACTATAATCACACCACCACACTGCCACCAACACCTTTAGCACCACCCTCCATCACCACCATAACTCCTCCACAACCATCTATCCCACCAACACTATCACCACACCACACCCCCTTTATCACCACCCTCCATCACCCCACTAATTCCTCCACCACAACCATCTATCCCCACCAACACTATAATCACCACCACCACTGCCACCAACCCCCTTTATCACCACCTCCACCCCCCACTAACTCCTCCACCACAACCATTATCCCACCAACACTATAATCACCACCACCACTGCCACCAACCCCCTTTAGCACCACCCGCCTTCACCACCGTGACTCGTCCACGATAACCAGCTAACCCCACCAACACTAACAACACAACTACCAACCCCCTTTATCACCACCCTCCATCACCCCACTAACTCCTCCACCACAACCATCTATCCCCACCAACACTATAATCACCACCACCACTGCCACCAACCCACTTTAGCACCACACCACATCACCACCACTAACTCTCCACCACAATCTATCCCTACCAACACTATCACCACCACCAACCCCCTTTATCAACACCCTCCATCACCACCACTAACTCCACCACAACCATCTATCCCCACCAACACTATAATCACCACCACCACTGCCACCAACCCCTTTGAGCACCACCCTCCATCACCACCATAACTCACCCACCAACCATCTATCCCCACCAACACACCACCACCAACCCCCTTTATCACCACCCTCCATCACCCCCACTAATTCCTCCACCACAACCATCTATCCCCACCAACACTATAATCACCACCACCACTGCCACCGACCCCCCTTATCACCACCCTCCATCACCCCCACTAATCCTCCACCAAAACCATCTATCCCCACAACACTATAATCACCACCACCACTGCCACAACCCCCTTTAGCACCACCCTCCATCACCACCATAACTCCTCCACCATAACCATCTATCCCCACCAACACTATCACCACCACCACCAACCCCCTTTATCACCACCCTCCATCACCCCCACTAACTCCCACCACAACCATCTATCCCCACCAACACAAATCACCACCCACCACTGCCACCAACCCACTTTAGCACCACCCCACATCACCACCACTAACTCCTCCACCACAACCATCTATCCCTACCAACACTATCACCACCACCACCAACCCCCTTTATCAACACCCTCCATCACCACCACTAACTCCACCACAACCATCTATCCCCACCAACACTATAATCACCACCACCACTGCCACCAACCCCCTTTAGCACCACCCTCCATCACCACCATAACTCCTCCACCACAACCATCTATCCCCACCAACACTATCACCACCACCACCAACCCCCTTTATCACCACCCTCCATCACCCCCACTAATTCCTCCACCACAACCATCTATCCCCACCAACACTATAATCACCACCACCACTGCCACCAACCCCCTTTATCACCACCCTCCATCACCCCCACTAACTCCTCCACCACAACCATCTATCCCCACCAACACTATAATCACCACCACCACTGCCACCAACCCCCTTTAGCACCACCCTCCATCACCACCATAACTCCTCCACCATAACCATCTATCCCCACCAACACTATCACCACCACCACCAACCCCCTTTATCACCACCCTCCATCACCCCCACTAACTCCTCCACCACAACCATCTATCCCCACCAACACTATAATCACCACCACCACTGCCACCAACCCACTTTAGCACCACCCCACATCACCACCACTAACTCCTCCACCACAACCATCTATCCCTACCAACACTATCACCACCACCACCAACCCCCTTTATCAACACCCTCCATCACCACCACTAACTCCACCACAACCATCTATCCCCACCAACACTATAATCACCACCACCACTGCCACCAACCCCCTTTAGCACCACCCTCCATCACCACCATAACTCCTCCACCACAACCATCTATCCCCACCAACACTATCACCACCAACCCCCTTTATCACCACCCTCCATCACCCCCACTAATTCCTCCACCACAACCATCTATCCCCACCAACACTATAATCACCACCACCACTGCCACCGACCCCCTTTATCACCACCCTCCATCACCCCCACTAACTCCTCCACCACAACCATCTATCCCCACCAACACTATAATCACCACCACCACTGCCACCAACCCCCTTTAGCACCACCCTCCATCACCACCATAACTCCTCCACCATAACCATCTATCCCCATCAACACTATCACCACCACCACCAACCCCCTTTATCACCACCCTCCACCACAACCATCTATCCCCACCAACACTATAATCACCACCACCACTGCCACCAACCCACTTTAGCACCACCCCACATCACCACCACTAACTCCTCCACCACAACCATCTATCCCCACCAACACTATCACCACCACCACCAACCCCCTTTATCATCACCACTAACTCCACCACAACCATCTATCCCCACCAACACTATAATCACCACCACCACTGCCACCAACCCCCTTTAGCACCACCCTCCATCACCACCATAACTCCTCCACCACAACCATCTATCCCCACCAACACTATAATCACCACCACCACTGCCACCAACCCCCTTTAGCACCACCCCACATCACCACCACTAACTCCTCCATCGTAACCATCTATCCCCACCACCAACACCAACACTATCATTCCCCCCACCACCACCACCAGACAGACTACCCTCCCCCTCCGTCAGCAGCACCCCGCCCCCATCAGCGCCACATAAAAGCGGGTGTGCATCACGTTCGAGGCGCCCTGATAAAAGCAGCGGCAGGCGAGGCAAGCTCCGAGTAAAGTAAAGTGATGGTGCCGTTGTAAAGGCTTACCCCTCCATACCTTCACCTATATTCTTCCCTGGGCTTTGGTGAAACTCGTGTCTTGCTTTATGTCGTTTCTCCCTCTTCCTTCAAATTCCTTCTTTACTGCTTTACATATTATATCAGTATTGTTACGTTATTATCTATTTTTCAATTTGTTTACATAGTTTACGTTTAGCTCTACCGCTCTTTGAATATCTTACACTGTCATTTCCATCGCATCAATGAACACAATATCATTCGAAGCAAGGCCCTCAAAGTGATATATTCTTCCTGGGGCTTTGATGAAACTTGTGATTTGCTCGTGTTGTTTCTCATCTCTTCTGTATTGCCTTACAAATTAGTTTTCACATACTTGAGTTATTGCTTTATTGATTTACATGTTTCATAGTTGTGTTTGCTTCTTTGCATCTTCTCATTACTGACCTCATTTTATTATATGTATTCATATATACAGTATTTCATTGGAGCATCTGTTTCATCACTTCATTTGTTTAATCTTCCTTATATATTGCTTTCAATGGCATACACAATAATAGCAGACAGGTAAGGCAAGTTCCTATTGAGGTCTCCCAAGTGATATATTCTTCCTGAGGCTTTGGTAAAACTTGTGTCTTGTTCGTGTCGTGTAACTTGTAGTAAACATCTTTACTACCTTTCATATCGCAGTATGGTTATTTTATGTTCTCTCTACATTTTTTATGTACTGTCTCGTTTCGTTCTACCGATTTATTAAGGGGAGACAGACCGTTTTTCTGGACCCCCTTCTCCCTAATGTTTAGCCCCACTAGTTTTGAGATTTTAAGACGTTGGTTCCATTAGTTTGGGGATTTTATGACCTTTCACCTAATTTCTTTGTCAATATTAGGACCCTTCGTGCCATTTACTGTAGGTGTCGATTTTTTCCTGGCGAGCGATAGCGAGCCTGTAATTTTAGAAGGAATCGGCCTTTGGCCGGGACATTTTTCTACCGAGAAATGTACAAATTTATCTTTTGGTGTCAATTTTTTCCTGGCGAGCGATAGCGAGCCTGTAATTTTAGGAGGAATCGGCCTTTGGCCGGGACATTATTCTACCGAAAAATTTACAAATCTATCAAGGGGGTGTTTTTCTAAGCTTGATGGAGGTCTAGGGAGGAAACAAAAAAATATATGAATTAATTAATTTATATACCAAACAAACAAACAGCCACTGTCCCCTTAACATATTGCTTTCCCTTCACATCAATAACAGCACCGAGCGAAGAAGTGAGGCCCTGGAAGTGATATATTCCAGAGGCCTTTTGTGAAACGGGTGTCGGTCGTGTCGTGTCTCTCTCTTCCCTCACGTAGCTCAGCGGCGGGGCTTTCATCTCTTTGCATATTGATTTTTCGTAGCAGAATACGTTTTATGTATGCGTCTTTACTGCTGCTATTTGTTACTAACGCTGTCTAAGGATTCAAAATTACCCAGTTACTCTCAATACGTTCCAAAAAACTGTAATAAATCCGCGCAGGCATAACAAAAAATACCCCCCCCCCCCGTGCCCCCACGCACATGCACTCTCTCTCTCTCTCTTTCACACACACACACAGACACACATACATACACATACACACACGCCCCCTACCAAGCGACAACCATCCCCCGTCATATTAAGTCACGAAAGGCATGCCAGGACGGGGAAATTCAGCGGTGATGTGTGTATGTGGTGTATTTGTGTGTGTGTTTGTGTGTATGTGTGTGTGTGTGTGTGTGGTGGGTTTGTGTTTGTGTGTGTATGCGTGCGTGCGTGTGTGTGTGTGTAGGAGAGAGAGAGTGTGTGTGTGTGTATGTGGTGTGTTTGTGTGTGTGTGTGTGTGTGTGTGTGTGTGTATGTGGTGTGGTGTGTTTGTGTGTGTGTGTTTGTGTGTATGTGTGTGTGTGTGTGTATGTATGTTAGAATCCAATATGAATTTGGGGTGGGTGTGCTGAAATTCCCTCATAAAAAAACATGGCACGTCGACGGGGATATGAACGATAACATTGGCATTATTAATATATTCGCGCGTTCACCCAAAAGTTTCTGATTAATAATTAAAACATGAAAGGCAAAATGAAAAGTGTGGGCGTTCTATTATTCCCCGTAAATATAAAAAAAACCCAAAAATAATAATAAAATCAAAACAAAACATGAACCTTCCACCACCTATACCCGATAACACAAAGGATTATTAAAAAAAAAAAAAAAAAAAAAAAAAAAAAAAAAAAAAAAAAACGTAGATCTAAACATACTGTACAGGATAAAAGGAGAGTGTTATTTCTGTAGGGTACATACCTCAACCAGCCAGGCATTTCCTCCTACCTAAGGGTGGGGAGGGAGAGAGAGGGAGGGAGGGGGTTCTATAAAAGGCGTTTATATGTTTGCGTGCGTATACAGTATGGTGGGGGGGGGGGGGGCAGTTCTATAAGAGGAGTTTATGTATACCTGTGTGAGTGTGTGTGTGTGTGTGTGTGTGTGTGTGTGTGTGTGTGTGTGTGTGTGTGTGTGTGTATGTGTGGGGTGAGAGGTTGGGGTGGGTGAGAGAGGGACAGTTCTATAAGAGGAGTTTATGTATACCTGTATGTGTGTGTGTGTGTGTATGTGTGTGTGTGTGTTAGTGTAGGTGTGGGGTGGATGTGGGTGGGGGTTGGGGGGGCGTGAGAGAGGGACAGTTCTATAAAAGGAGTTTATGTATACCTGCATGTGTGTGTTGGGGGTGGGGGGGGGGGGGGGTGGAGAGAGGATTGTTGACTCACCACATAGTAAACATATATGATACGTTACGAATTGCGTAGCGGGGGGAAGCAATCACCAAATGTCGCTTATATGATGTTCAATTTCTTGTATATAGCTATCCTAAGCAAACCAACAACGATAGAAGCAAACACACACCTGTAAACTATATTATCCTCCCAAACTCAACGGCTGAGGCAAAACAAATAAAAAGAACATAACAAAGAAACATTCATGCTGACGCTTCGGCTGAGAATCCAATTTGAACTTGAATTTGAATATGAATTGCCAAACCAACATCTATCAGTCTTCAAGTGCAACCCCCGCACGGACCAGACGACCCTAAAGAATAAAACAGTGATGAAGGTTAGTTGGATTCTATATTCCATATACCTCCCTCCCTCTCCCTCGATCAAATGTTTAGTTTATAATTATATTATTTTTATCAACCGAGATGAAGCAGTTGGTAGTCACTCATAATATCAGCAACATAAATAACAACAACTACGATGATGGCAATAATAATAACACAACAACAACAACAACAATAATAACTACTACTACTACTATAATATGTACATGAATGTAAATTGTTTATATATTATGAAATAAAGACAATTGAATTGACTTGAACTACTACTAACAACACAAACAAACAAACAATAATAACAATCCTTGGCCCCCTCCCGCGCACCTCTACCGTAAAAAGGCCGAGAGCTCTTCGTCGCAGCCAAATAAACCCTTAACATCGTTTTTCAATTTCGGTGTTAATGATAATCTAACTCTGTACGGTCTGAAGCGGGTGGGGGAAGTGCCGGGAATGTGAGAGGAAGCGAAGGAGAAAAGGGTTAAAAAGTAAGGGTGAGTAGGAGAAGGTAGAGGGAAGTAAAGGAGGGGGAAATGAGAATACAAAACAAGAAACGCAAAGAAACTGGATTATCTGGGGATGAAAATGTGAGAGAAAGCGAAAGATAAAACAGTATGGGAAGAAAGGATGAGTAGGAATTGGTAAAGAGAAAAAAGGTGGACAGATGAGAATATAAAACAAGAAACGCAAACAAACTGGATTATCTGGGGATGAGAATGTGAGAGAAAGCGAAAGATAAAAACAAAGTATGGGAATAAATGATGAATAGAAGACGGTAGAAGGAAATATATGGTAAACATTAGAATAAACAAACTGGAATATCTGGGAATGCGAAGTAAAGACTAAATGAGGGAGAAAAGGATGGGCAGAAAGTATGAGTACCGGTAGGAGATGGTAGAAGGAAGTAAAGGGAAAGATGAAAATACAAAACAAAACAAATAACTAACTACGATATCTGAGAATGGAGAGCAAAGAGGAAACGGAGGGGAAATAGGATTATAAGAAGAGGTATGAGGAAATTAAAAGGGGAAAAAGAATTGGGGGAGAAACAAATACGTGGAAAGGTCGAGAGGAAAAGAAAAAGAATAAGACAGAACAAAAGAGGAGTAGGGGAAACTAAAATACAGGAAAGGGAATGGTAAAGACGGAATGGGGAAGGAGGAATAAACAGCATGAAAAGGAAGGGGAAAAGGGACAAGAAAAAGACACGAACAAGAAGAAGGTGAAAACACAGACAACAGATAAAAAACGAGAATGGACATAACAAGGAAGAGTGAGAAGAGAAAAGTCATCACAAGATAAATGGCACGGAACACGAGAAAGAAGATAAAAAACAAATAAAACAAATAAAATAACACTAAAAGGGTAGAGTGTGAGCGAAAAGAACAAGGATACGAAAGGGCCCGGGAAAAAACGGATTATAAAGCTTATTCATTTTAACTTTGTGTGTGAAAATTTAATCCCTCAGCAGCTGATGGAAAAATATGAATCTACAATAAAATGTGATCATATTCATGCCGGTTTTCATAATTTACAATATATTTCGCTACAAAATGTTCATAACAGCTGAGTAATAAAATCTGGAATATGGGATTATACTGTCAACAACAAAACAAAACATACTCTAGTTTCGTGAATCTAAAAATTACCATCGAATTATCATAGGATTATGACATAACATAGTATAAGCTACGTTAAAGTAAGTTAAAACAAGCGATCAAAGATAAATTAATGAATAATATATAAAGTGTGCGAAGGTACGAAGTGAAGGGAGCACTTAGGGGATTATAAAAGACAACAGGTTTATGTTAATGCGAGGTGAAAGGAAGAGGGAATTTTGGCAGAGTGGGCTAAAGCAACACTCACGAAAATGTCTAAAGAATGAAAAAGTGTAGGTAGGATATATTACGATAAGAACACACACACATACACACACACACGCGCGCACGCACACACACACACACACACACACACAGAGTAAAACAAATCGAACCAAACCATACTGTATTCAACTAAACGAATCTAACCTAACTCAACGTAACTACCCAATCCCAAACAACACACCCAACCTAATCAAACCAAAACGAAAGGAAACCAGCACAAGCCAGCCTCATCCCATCCTAACATACCCTAACCTAAATACCCTGAAACTTAACCTGAATTACGACGAATTGAGGTGAGAGATGCAACAACAACAACAACAACAACAACCACCACCATCACCACCACCGAGGGGACGTAACAGGCTTCACACTCAACACTCCGGCTCGTAAATGGCATAATTGCATATTACAGACTTACGAGGACCCGAGCCAGGCCAAATACAGAGGGCTTCGCGGTGGGGCTTCGGGATACCACTGCTGACAGAGGCAATGGCCAGAGGACAGAAAGACAGGAACTCGGAAATTATTCAGACAGAAAGACCGTAACTCGGAAATTACTCATCATGTACATCACTCAGACAGAAAGACCTGAACTAGGAAATTACTCATCCTGTACATCACTTAGACAGAACGATCGGAACTAGGAAATTACTCGTCCTGGACAATTTTGTTTTAAGATTGGAGTGAATACGAGGGGGAATAAAGGCAAATGTACTGTATATCAAAATTATAATACAACAGTCTCTATTATTTAGTTTATACCTTGCAACAGTCCCTATCACAAAATATATAGATAAAAATACAAATAAATAGCCACACAATTACCTTATTATGCCAAACTCAGTAAAAAATAAAAAATAAATAAAAAACAGATAATCGTTGGTAGTCCAAATCTTCAGTTGAGAAACAATTACTTAAAGGATAGTGTGGATAGCTAAGGAAACTGTTTACCACATCCCTCACCACTGCCTAAACTGCTTCATAAAACCAACACTCTATAGACACTAATTGCTATATTCGTCTAAAAAAACTCGCCATATACCCCTCTCTTAAGCCAAGCCAAACTTCCTAAAATACACCCAGGGCTTATTCTACCCCCATAAACGCATATAAACGTATTTGCACTTGAACATTAAACCTATAACGCAAATAAACATCTGGTCATTCAACATCTCTTCAATCACAGTGAAGAGCAACAAGCCTGTACAGTTCGCAAAACATACGTCAAGCAACATTGTCAAAACAGGACTTGATCTTATACACAACATAAGGGGTAGAGGTGGAGTGGTGGTGTGAATGTGTGTGTGTGTGGGGGGGGGGGGGATCTGCAATACACGGCAATATCACAACACAAAACTCAGTTATAATATACAATGGAAGGATCTCCAATACACTGTAGAGTATTACAAAACAAAATCTAATCAAGCTGTACAAGGAGGCGATATGAAACTCTCCAACCCAAGAGTGAAACGCTATTCTCCGACTTTCTTCTATTCAACTGCTGAGCTCTGGAACTCTCTCCCAGAATCAGTATTTCTCTCGTCCTATTACTTAAATTGCTTTAAACTCCGTGTGTCCAGGCATTTTGGCTCGAACGTCCCTTGATTTTGGTCCTGTCACTCTTTCAACTCTGGGGGCGGCACTCGCTACAGGCAGTTCTGTCTTTTGTCTCCCTCACTCACATAGAACAAAAACAAACAAATATATGATATCGCAACACGTAACTCAAACTAACTAAAACAGTAGAGGATAATCATGAAAGTTAATGCACAAAAGCCCTACGTATTCTTTCTCAACTCACTATCAACACTTCCTTATATAAACAAAACCCATTTCGCCGTCAAAACAAGTGACATAACCAGGCGCCCCAGCACATTAAACGGTAACCTTCACAGCGGGGTTCATTGGAAGACGCAACACTCACCACCACCACCACCACCAGCCCCACATTCCCAAAACAACCTTTAACCCTTTCAAGATAATCCCATACAGTACCAGGGACGTCCTTTTATTCATATTCTGGTAACTATTAGACGGTTTTATTAAACTTAGGAAGGACCTCTAGCAATACTATGACTACAAACTATCTTAACCAACCCCATTGACTACAACAGATCCTTCCTAAGCTGCATAATATCGTCTAAATACAGCTAGAACGAAATACAACACACGTCGCTGGTACTCAAAGGGTTATGACGCATTTATACAGTTTATTCTGGCTATCATTAGACCATTTGTATAGTGCTAAGGAAGGATCTGTGGGAACTGAAAGGGTAAAGAATATCTCAATTATCCCTCAGACTTCCACAATAAAGTCTAAATAAAATAGTCTTAAAAAAAAAAAAAAAAATGAAAACAAATGCGTATTAGATCTTGAGAGGGTTAATATAAACACATTCCATTTCTCCTCAACACATACCTAACACCTATAGTTCCCTCTGTTACTATATGATCAGTATATATACCGGGTATTCATATTTTTTCACCAACCAAGTTTACTTCTAAACTCAATTAATTAAATCAACAAATACATCGGAACCTCTCCGGGTGGTCAGGGGCCGGGGGAGTGCTGGAGCGACCTTGGTAACCCTGGTCTCTGGGTCTTCTCCTGGGTGACCTGGATGTGTGTGGGTTTGTGTTTTTTATCTGTATTTATTTTTTGTTTTATGTTGTTTTTGTGTTTTCCCTGTTCTTGCTCTGTCTTGAGTCGGCTACCCCCAAAATGGGGATTGGGCCTGAGCATATAGATAGATAGATAGAACAAATACATGTGGCACTCCAAGGACTCGAACCTAGGATACTCACACCGAAATTCTGCGCATTATGCAATACGCTATCAAGACAGTTACAATTAGTCAATTATTCGTCTGGCTGACAATATCGCTCTTTAATTAAACTATTTACCAACCAGGTATTGAATAGTAAAATAGTATACCCCCGAAATAAGAGCAGTTGTCCATACTCGGTGTTCTAAAGGTTCTCTATATGGTGTGTTGTTGAAGATCAGGGTCACTAGAGGGGCAAGGTTAAGGGGGGAGGGGTCATCTTTATTGGCTCATACTTTATTTTATTTTTCAGTTTCCTCCATAGACCTCCATCAAGCTTAAAAAACACCCGCCCAAGACCTCCTTCAAGATAAATTAATAAATTTTTTGATAGAAAAATGTCCCAGCCGAAGGCCGATTTCTCTTAAATCACAGGCTCGCTATCGCTCGCCAGGAAAAAATCAACACCTAAATGACACGAAAAGTCTTAATATTGACAAAGAAATGGAGCGAAAGGTCTTAAAATTGCCAAACTAATGGGCCGAACGTCTTATAATCAGAAAACCAATGGGGCTAAATATGAGGAAGAAGGGGACCAGAAAACGGCCATCTCCCCTTAAAGGCAAATACAGACCACCAATTCTTTTCGGCAACTGTTTTCGTCAATTCTGGTCAAGCAACTTATGAATTAAACTATTATAAGAATTTTCCCCCCTACAATAATCTACCCTAATTTTTGGTCACCGATACCAGTGTAAATCAAGTTCCGAAATACAGACAGAGTAGTTTCTGCTGGAAAAATTGCTAGAAAAGGTGTACTCGTGTGAATCCGCCTCAAGCTAAGCGGCGCCACCATCTTCACAAACACATTATGTAAAAAAAAAAAAAAAAAAAAAAAAAAAAAAAAAAAAAAACGCATCCCTTGAGCGTGAGTCAGAGAGAGAGAGAGAGAGAGAGAGAGAGAGAGAGAGAGAGATGAATGTCTTAGTCAACATACGAGAGGTGGATATGCATGTATACAAAAGGTGGATTGTGTAAATGTATATATATTATTGGATGCAATAATACTGAGAGAGAGAGAGAGAGAGAGAGAGAGAGAGAGAGAGAGAGAGAGAGAGAGAGAGAGAGAGAGAGAGAGAGAGAGAGAGAGAGAGAGAGAGAGAGAGGAGGGGGCACACACACAGAAACAGAAAACAATAATAATAGCAGTAATAATAATACTGCTAATAATAATATAATAGATAAATAAATGAACACGATACGAGAAAGATTGATCAAGGTTAAACTATTTATATATATATATATTGCAAAATCGCACGGACGATGGACTCAAAATATCCTCGACTTTTATATTCAACATCTTGCAACGGAAAACGCCAATAAATGTTTGTGTGTGCATAAAAAATAATGGTTGTGTTGCCAAATCAACCGCATGAGTCCCAGCCAACTACGGGTTTTGGGTTTGTAAGATAGTTTTGCTTATATATTTATTTACATATCATAGTTATCGTGATTATTATTGTTCTTTATTATAATGGTCTACTACTAGCCTACTATAATACTACTACTAATACTACTACTAGTTAAAAATGATGACGACGATGATGCTAAAGACGAAGGTAATAACAATGATGGTGATAGTAAACACAGCCCCAGACAAATTTCAAATAGAACCTCCCAATTGGAGCCAGTGGTACGCTTGCCTCGTGCATGAAGGGCCCCGGTTCGAACCCTGGCCGGAGCACCTAGTTTATTGAATTACGGGTGTGGCTTTCCATACCCCTAGCTACACTGGCAGTCCTTAGAGGTGCTGTAGACAGTGTTGCACGTACACATGTGTATGCTAGCACCTGATCAGCATGAGCGAGCTGATTACATTGGTTACGGACTACATTAACATCCACAGCCATACCAACAGTACAATACTATTCCACATGAACCTCCACACATTATGTACACTATAGGGGAGCGGGAGGTTGGAAGATCCGAACCCGCAGCGAGCCACCCCACAAAAGAAGAAGAAGAAGAAGAAGACAAAGAAGAAGAAGAAGAAGAAGAAGAAGAAGACAAAGAAGAAGAAGACAAAGAAGAAGAAGAAGAAGAAGAAGAAGAAGAAGAAGAAGAAGAAACATAATAATAATAAAAGGGTACAGTATTTATGTCACGGTCTTTATACGCCTACTTATAGTTTACCTCCCATGCTAAAATTAAAGTGGGTAATTAATTAGACTTTAAACGAACCTACACCTGATCCTGGGTATCTAGACTGTGAAGGCCTTGGCAGTAAAGATCAACACTACACTCAGATACATGTACAGAACAGGGTTACCAAATCAAGTTCGCTAGATAGTAAATTAATGCCGAAAATCGCTAGCATAATGGCACAATTCCTTCAAGTTCGCTCTAAAATGACTTAAATCTACATAGCCTAATATCGCTAGAATAATGGCACAATCTCTTCAATATCGCTCTAAAATGACTTAAATCTACAGGATATCGCTAGAATTTATGTCGCTAGATGTACAAATTTGCCCCTAGAATCCTAGATCGAAGTTAATGCCTCTAGATCTAGCGGGAAAGTAGCTACATTGGCCACACTGGTACAGAGGCCTCGCTGGTGGTGGTGGTGGTGGTGGTAGTGATGGTGGTGGTGGAAACTAGGGCAAGGTAGTAGAAGAGTAGATGGGTGGATTAACTGGGAATTCGGCTTCACACACATATATACTTGTTTACACACTTAATCTAACTCACTCTCTCTTTCTCACACACTCGCACTTTCACATACATATATACACACACACTATCTCGCTCTCTCTCACACACACACACACACACACTCGCTTTCACACACATACACACACACTCTCTTTCTCACACACCCACACACACACACATTTTCTCCCTCTTTCTTGATACTAAGCCAAGAAAGTAGCTAAAAAAAGTGTATGGTAGACTATTAACAAGGAATTCTTCCACACACTTACACTTACTCCACATCCCCCCCCCCTTCTATCTCTCTCTCTCTCTCTCTCTCTCTCTCTCTCTCTCTCTGTTTACCCTCAGGACTAAGGGATCAATAGGTACGTTACGTAAATTTCACCATCACAAGGTTCCAAGAAGGCACAACAATAACAACAACAACAACAACAACAACAATGCTACTACTAAATACAAAGATACCATAATTATTACTCTCAGGAACCGTACCATAAAATAGTATCATAAACGAGGAAATTATAACAAAGAATATATACTAGAAACGACAATCCGATATTTAAAGCACACACACTCAACATGAATTCTACTCACACACACACACACACACACAAACACAAACACACACACGTACACTATACCCTCTCTCATACCAACGCAGCTGCACCCTTTACAGTCGTAGAACATTATTAACCCTTGCAGTGCCAGTGCCATCCTTTTCATTATATTCTCCCAACTAATAGATGGTTTTACTCAGCTTAGGAAATGTTTCTACCCGTTAAAAGATTACATAATATCTCAATTAATCCCTTTAGCTACCATATATCCTTCCTAAGCTTCATTAAATTGTCTAAATGCCGCTGAAAAAAAAACGTCGTAATGGTTAACAGATAATAAGAAACAGGGAACTACGGAGAACTGCAAAGAACACGAAGCATCAGAAGTTGGAAGTTAAAGAAAATGCAAGTCAAATGGTAATGAATGGTTATATGGGAAAGAGAAGGTGAAATTGTATATAATTGATTTAATGATGATGGTAATAATGATGATGATGATAATAATAATAATAATAATAATAATAATAATAATGATAATAATAATAATAATAATAATAACAATACTAATAATAATTGAAGAGGAATACACAACTGCTAACACTATCTGGTCCGACGTCTTTTGCTTAAATACAACAAAAACGAAATTGGAATAAAAAGATAACGATGATATTACAAATAAAAATAAATCAAGCAATAAAACAAGGAGTGCAGACAAGAGAACAAGATAACAAATATATAAAAAAGAAGTGCCTGAAAATTGAATGTGTAAAACATTATTGTAGGAAAATGAAAAACGGGACACATGCAAAACAATAACCTTGTGAATACTGACTGCAGAACAAAAATGGAAAAAAACAATGAAAGAGAAGTATACAAACAAAACACACATATAAACACACACAAACAAACACACACACACACACACACTATTACACTCAAACATGAATAAACGTATACGTACACATATACGCAAACACGCATAATCCCACACACCCATACACACTCTAGCACGCACATACATACTCATACGCACATACACACTCATACGCACAGACCATTTTATATAGCGACATATTATGAACATGACGAAGAAAGTGAAGAATAAATAAAACCTAAATAAAGCTATAATATAACTACACACACACACACACAGCCCGTAGCCTAGTAGGTAGAGCTCTCGTCTCACACGAGGGGTCGGGGGTTCAATCCCCGGCCGGGCGGAGACAAATTGGTCTTGTCTCCTTTCATGTGTTAGCCTCAGTTCACCTAGCTGTAAATAGGTACCTGGAATAAGTGGACGACGTTGTGACGTCCCATCTGGGGTTGGCAAAAATGGTACAAGGCGAGATGGGTATCATATGGTTCACCTAAGCTGATGGCTACCTAAGCCTTCGGGCGAGACGGTACCGTCTATAGTGAGAATGGTACCATACAGATCCACCCTAAGCCTTCGTTTCCAATGTCGCCAATTGGCTAAAATACAGACTACACACACATCCACAGCCATTCCAACAGTACATAAAACACTTAACATGCATTTCACGCAATACATTCCCAGTTAAGGAGGCGCGATAATAATGAGCTTAGCTCGCATTGCGTGGATTCCCCTTGACGACTGAGTAACTGAGTAACACACACACACACACACACACGTAAAAAACGATGGTAAGGGGATATAGGTCTTAGTAAGGACTTAGGAAAGGCTTGCCACATGTTTGGTT
This sequence comes from Paralithodes platypus, assembly GCA_032716605.1. Classification (NCBI taxonomy): domain Eukaryota; kingdom Metazoa; phylum Arthropoda; class Malacostraca; order Decapoda; family Lithodidae; genus Paralithodes; species Paralithodes platypus. The sequence continues at coordinate 1,250,481 of CM064483.1, forward strand.
AGGGCGGTACATTATGCCAACTCCAGCTACTACTACTACTACCCCTCTACACTACTGCACACTCACTACACACTGAAGAAGAATAAGAAGAAGAAGGGTTTGTAAACACGTGTAGAGTACGAAATGGCCTCTTATCTCCCTCACTTACTAATTCATGCTCTTGTGTTTTCTACCTCTCTCTCTCTCTCTCTCTCTCTCTCTCTCTCTCTCTCTCTCTCTCTCTCTCTCTCTCTCTCTCTCTCTCTCTCTCTCTCTCTCTCTCACCCCCACACCCCCACACAAACACACCCACCCACACACACACAACAACATAAAAATAAAAATAAAAATAAAACACACACACATACTGTACAAACACACACACACACACAGGTTAGTTTGGCAATGTTGGGTGTTGATAATCGATGGCCAGCTAACCAATTATCCACAACACTCTTGGTAAACAATCATTATACTTACTGTACATACGTAGACTTAACGTACAGGCACTCATCAAAGTTCGGCACCTCATCAGTTTTTCTCTATGCAAATACAGCCATTTGAATATATTTATAAATGGAATTTACTTCACAATAAATCCTCTATAGTCTTTTGTTATTAACACTTACAAATTCCAACCATTAATCACTTCCCATATATATACTGTATATATATAATCTTGAATACAATGTGCATAAATTACTTAATACATTTTAATCAATGAACAGCCACCAAAACCATTCTCTCACACAAGGTTAAATATGAACTGTAGCATAATAAGTAAGATCACTGTCAGGGTACACTCATATAAAAAGAGTGCTAGTGCTAAGATGAAGAGAACGGGATATATGAATCGCCAATTTATTGAACTTGATAACAGCTGAGAGAGAGAGTGAGAGTGAGTGAGTGAGTGAGTGAGTGAGTGAGTGAGTGAGTGAGTGAGTGAATGAATGAGTGAGTGAGAGAGAGAGAGAAGAGATAATTTGGTTAAACTTTGTAAAATAGGAAATACGAAATATTCTTCAGCCTGCAAAGTTGTAAATATTTCTTTCTTAACAGATAGGATATTTCTATACTACCAAACAATCTATAAATGAGGGAGAGCGAGAGCGAGCGAGATATAAAAAAAACAGAATGATTGGCAAGAGGACACGAAGGCAAACTGGTTCCCTAAAAGACTGATTTATCGCATTTGTTAATAGCGGTCTTACAAGGTATACATACTAATCCCTCGACGCTCCCAACCACTCCTCCCCAAATGGAATGGGTTATTTAATACAATGGCAAATTCTAATGCAGTGGCGACTTTAATGAAGTGGTGAATTGATTACAGTGGCGACTTTAATGCAATGACAAAATTAATGCAGTGGCGATTTTAGTGCAATGGCGACTTTTATAATACAATGGAGATTCAAGTATTGTTGCCGCTACCACACCCTTGCCTCACCACCACCACCACCATCACCTCTCCCTCCTGCTGCTCTCCAGTCGACTGTTTCCCTCTGGACGGGTGCCCAACCCCGAAAGGAGTTGAAATAGGGGAGGTATTCTCTCTCTCTCCCCCCCCCCCCCCCCCCGCCAAAGGCGGCTTTCTAGGGCCTTTCCTAGCTGATGCTGAGAGGATTGGGTTCTAGTCATGTGGTGATGGGCTGGTCTATCAGAGTGAGAGCTGAGCGATCTCTGCCATACCCATAGCTTACTCAGACTGTTCCTTTTACTTATACATTTTCTAGATCTCAAGTGACGGCGTCTTTTCCGTGGATTGACCTCCCTAGATTGGGAGCCAAAGTGTCATATTTTTCCTTTGCTCCTCAACTTTCCCTTCATAATTGCTGAGGGGCACAGGGCCTGACAGCCTGGGGAACAGCAAAAACAACAACAATAACAACAACCAAATAAATATAGAATAAAAGATGTAAGGGAAATGGACTGGAAAAGGAGTTTATGTATTTATTTGATTGCTAATTTATTTGGTTCCATTGTATATTTTACATTGTTTCATAAAACACAATTTAAGAGTACTGACCAAGATCTTTGATGATCAGAGTTATCTTTTGAAAGCTGAATGAGCAAATTAACATAATTGTATGTTATTACGAGGAGGAGGAGAAGGAAGACGACGAGAAGGAAAACGAGGACAAGAAAGAGGAGGAGGAAGAGGAGAAGCAAATAAACAAATGAAAACAGAAAACAAGCTAAACAACAATACTGGAGAAGGAGAAGGAGAGGAACGTCAAGGAGAAGAAGGAGGACGTCAAAGATAAGGATAATAAGGAGTAGAAGGAAGAGGAAGATAAGGAGGAGAAGCAAGAAGAAGATAAGGAGGAGAAGGAAGACGAGAACAATGAACATGAGATGGAAAAAAGAGGAAGATCAAATAAGTAAACGAGAAGAGAATCGACAAGACTTGAGAAGGAAAACGACGAGGCCAGGGAAGAATAGGAGGAGGAAGAAGAAGAAGAAAAAGAGGAGGAGAAGGAGGATTAAGGAAGCAGAATAGGAAAGAAATAAACAACAAGAAGAAGACTGGAGGAGGGTTTTAAAAGAAGGGGAAGCAGACATGGGAAGAAAGAACTAAGAACAAAAGACTGGAGGAGAGTTTAATAGAAGGGAAAACACAGAAGAAAGAGTGCAAGGAAGATCGAAAAAACAGACTAGGGAAGAAAGAGATAACAAAAAGAAGACTGGGGGATGGTTTTAAAAGAAGGAAGAACACAAAAGAGAGAGAGCGTGAGGGAAACTTGAATAATGAAGACAAAGATAATAAAAGACTATAGGAGGGTTTAATAGAAGAAAAAACACAGAAGAGAGAGAAGGAGAGAGGAGAAGGAGAATCAAGGGAACAGGCATGGAAAGAAAGACACAACAAGAAGAAGAAGACTGGAGGAGGGCTTAAAAGAAGGGATAACACAGAAGAGAGAGTTTGAGGGAAATTTGGCTAGTCTCCAGAGGGAAAAGGTCGACTGGAGAGCAGCAGGAGGGAGAGGTGGTGGTGATGATGGTGGTGGTGAGGCAAGGGTGTGGTAGCGGCAACAATACTTGAATCTCCATTGTATTATAAAAGTCGCCATTGCACTAAAATCGCCACTGCATTAATGTTGTCATTGCATTACAGTCGCCACTGTAATCAATTCACCACTTCATTAAAGTCGCCACGGCAGTAGAATTTATTCGGTTCTCCTTCTTTGTTATCATCCTCTTTATATTTGTCCTTACCCAAGTTTGCCGTTTCCCATTCTTCTTTATTTTGCTCCTTTCGATGTTTTCTCTATCTCTTCCTCGTCTTTCTCCAGTTCAATTACTACTTTCTCTGTCTATATTTTTTCTATGTTATCTCTGTTTTTCCTGTTTCGTCCTCCTCCGGTTTCGCTTCTCCCCTTTCTCTGCTTGTTTGGCCTATTTTTCTGAATTTGGACACCTTTCCCACATTTTTCGCTCACGATTTTTCATTTCCCTTTTAGCTTCGTCTTTTCCCCTTACCATATTTTAGTGGTCGAGTCGTTGTTGCTTTCTCTTATTGCTTCGTTCATCTATTCGCCCCTTTCTCTTCTCACCTTGTGTTTTATATTTTAGACTTTCTATTCTTTTGTCTACGTGTCTTGCTTCCATTTTCTTCTGTTTAAGTTGTAAATTATTTTTTCAGGTTAATTTGTCTTGCCAGCTTTCCCTGGCGTATACTGTACGTCTTCAAGTGAGCTCTTAAACACTACTAACTCTTTTCGTAAGCCAAACCGGTTTCTCTCTCCTCTGTTTTATATATTCAGATTTCTTTCATTGCAATACTCCTCTTTTCACCCTCGGTTCTTTACTTGATCTCTCTCTCTCTCTCTCTCTGTAACGAACACACACATACAAAGATCCCCCTACCCCTCTCTCTCACGTATCCATTTTCGCTCACTCACGAACACGCAACGCACTCACTCACTCACTCTCTCTCCACTTGACGTCTTGCTCTCTCACTGACTCACTCTCCACTTGACGTCTTGCTCTCTCCCTCCTTCTCCTCCTTCAGGGGTATTCTTTGGCCTTCAGCCTGTCCTGTTTCTTTTACCTTTATCTTGCCGTCCTGCTCTCTTCCAATTTTGCTCCTCCAGGCACTTGACTTTTACCATGCCTTTTTTATATATTTTATTTTGCCGCCTTTTTGTTTCTAAGGTGTATTACTATATATATATATATATATATATATATATATATATATATATATATATATATATATATATATATATATATATATATATTATAAACAAATATATAACTGTAGGCCTCCCTACGTACATATTCAAGAATATATATTTGTGTTCACTGGTTATTTCGCCGCTCTGCCCGTCCCCTCCTCCCTCCCCGGTGCTTACACATCACGAAAATCCCTTGGGGCGAGGAGTTTATGTTTCCGCCCCTGTGACCAGCATCCCCAAGCCTCTCCATCATCACTTCTTTGGGGTTTTGATCCGGAGCCAACAAACACATTTTAGAGGAAGGGTCACGTGATCACTCTTATACTATACACGGTGTCAGCGGCTCTGGAGACAAATTTAAGATGTTCGTTCCATTAGTTTGACAATTTTGAGACGTTTTGTCCCATTTCATGGACAATATTAAGACCTTTTGTGCCATTTAGGTGTCAAATTTTTCTTGGCGAGTGATAGCGATCCTGTAATATAGGAGGGGTAAAAAAAACACCAAAATGTTGGCAATATTAAGTGGGCGATTAATTTATGCAGGAAAAGCGTACATGTAAATAATTTGTCCTCTGACTTCCACATACCCTTCCCAATCTGAGTAAAATCGCCTGATAGTTGCTAGAACACAGACAAAATACATCCTCAGATCTTCTAAGGGTTAAGTCTTCCCTCTCCTCGTTTTCATTCACCTTATACTTTCTCCTCACATCGTTCCACCTTCCTGTCCACCCCCCACCCCCCCCCACACACACCACCCCCAACTCGTTTTCTCCTTGCTTTTCTCATAAATATAATCTTATGTCCTCCTGCTCACCCTCTCCCGTCGCCTCGCCTTCCAGAAACACCGTCCAATTCTCTAACTTTATCTTTAATTCCCACTTAGCTTGCCTCTCCATTTTCAAATTTTTTCACGTATATAATTTTTCAGAGAGAGAGAGAGAGAGAGAGAGAGAGAGAGAGAGAGAGAGAGAGAGAGAGAGAGGACACCCATATAATTAGAAGGGTCGTGATAACTGAGTCGTCATAATTGGGTTGAGGGGATATTTGGTTCACAATGGAAAGTCAACATAACAGAGAGAGAGAGAGAGAGAGAGAGAGAGAGAGAGAGAGAGAGAGAGAGAGAGAGAGAGAGAGAGAGAGAGAAAGAGAGAGAGAGAGGGAGTCGTCACAATTGGGTTGAGGGGATGTATGGAGAGTCAACATAACAGAGAGAGGCGAGTTATTAGTGGGAGAGCTACGGAATAATACATATTTTTAAAATTAAATTGTTTTTTATATTATTCCAGCTACCAGTTGCTCTATCTTAGTTAAGGGGGGTGACCTGATTTTTCTCTCTCCTTTGCTCTCTTTCTCTGGCTTGTATCCATTCAGGCCCCATTCAGCCTACTGTTTAAAGACGTTTATCCACATCCAGGTGTCCATTATCGCTCGCCAGGTTACTTATGAAATAATATATTTTGAACTCCATAAAGCTCCATAAGCGGTACATTTGTCGACAAAGAGTAAACAATCAAAATAAGCCAGACAGAATTATTGAAGTAAATTCGATTTAATTTTCTTCTTTGGCTAGAATAAGGTTTTTAATTTAAGAAGTGGGTAAAACTAAAAGAATAACAAAATAAATAATAATTATAACTAAAAACAAGACTTAGTTGAAGGGTAGGTTAACTATGAAAGGTCACTTAATGAAGGTAACAAACAACCTCTAACAAAAGTCCTCCCTCCCTTCTTTGACGTCACAAGGGGGGGAATGGGTGAGTGGTCCTGCTCCCATTCTTTTGTTCTTTTACCCTTATTTGTGTTCCTTTGGTCTCTCTCTCTCTCTCTCTCTCTCTCTCTCTCTCTCTCTCTCTCTCTCTCTCTCTCTCTCTCTCTCTCTCTCTCTCTTACTTAGGTCACTTTCTTTTCCACCTTTCCTACTCTTGTTCTCTCTTCTCTAGCTTGTTCTGCCGCCCCCCTCTCTTCTCTCTCTTTCTCTCTGTCTCTGTATCTCTCTCTCTCTGCCACTTTCCAATACATTTATCATCCAAATTCATGCTTGTGTTGTTCTGCTTAGCATTGCATTATTGAAAGTGGCCATTGTTTACTGCCAGACGTATGAGAATGGCTTAAACAATACAAGAAGAATTACGGCAGAAAGAAAACATTATAATTTAGTAATGAATAAGTCAATACAATACATACACAACTAAAAACATGGAATAATTATAAACTATGCCACTAAGTCAATAAGAAGTATACATTTTACTTTATAATCATACACAAATAGGGATGAGGAAATCTATGCAACGTGATATTCGATACACAATTAACTCATATATAAAAATATAAGTCAAGCTAAACAAAATAATTCGGTGTAGCCAAGAGAATAAATTGAATTAACGAAAGAGGCTTATCCAAAATGAGATTATAATTATAAGGATTCCTGAAAAGACGTGGATAATAAGTAGGACTGATAAAGGAAGGAGGGGTGGGAAAATGAGTGGAGGGGAGGGGAGGGGAGGGGAAGGGAAGTAGGAGGGAGGGGAGAGGGGAAGGGGAGTGGGGGAGGGTAGGAGGGAGAGGAGGGGAAGGTAGGAGGGGGAGAAGGTAGAAGAGAGAGAGGGAGAGGGGGAAGGTAGAAGGTAGGAGAGAGAGGGAGAGGGGGAAGGTAGGAGAGAGAGAGGGAGAGGGGGAAGGTAGAAGGGGGGAAGGTAAGAAGGGGGAAGGGAGGGAGGGGAGTGAAGGGGGATGACTCAACATTGCCTTGTTTAGATTAGTCCCCTAAAAAATACAATAATGAAAATGATTGGAGCATGAAGATTATATGGGTCATAGGCGTTTCATATATATATATATATATATATATATATATATATTATATATATATATATATCTATATATACGGTATATATATATATATATACGGTATATATATACAGTATATATATATATATATATATATATATATATATATATGTAAAGTATATATATACTATATACAGTATATATATATATATATATATATATAGATATATATATATATATATATATATATATATTGAAAGAGGAAATGTACATGAAAATCAGGAAATCAACTTAACGATAGCTTGCACATGTATACACATAGTATATATTGCAACTTTACATACAGAATAGAAAGACGAGCTGTCAGATTTACTACCAAAGGAACATCACAAAGGCCCACTTACAATACATTGTCTGCCTATTAACAATATAACGCCGCTGGTACTCAAAGGGTTAACAAAGGCTGACGGTCTCTCTGTAGCACTTGGCATACCTTAGTAGTAGAAGAGAGAGAGAGAGAGAGAGAGAGAGAGAGAGAGAGAGAGAGAGAGAGAGAGAGAGAGAGAGTGTGTGTGTGTGTGTGTGTGTGTGTGTGTGTGTGTGTGTGTGTGTGTGTGTGTGTGTGTGTTCTCTCGCTACAGCTTTTGGCACACCTTGTAGTAAAATAATTTGTGTATGTGTGCGTGTGTGTGTGTGTGTGTGTTTTTTTTTTTTTTTTTTTTGTTATTGTGTGTGTTCTCTCGCTACAGCTTTTGGCACACCTTGTAGTAGAATAATTAGTGTGTGTGTGGATGTTATATTCACTGTGTATATACACTGTGTATATGTGTTTCATATGTATGTGTATGTATCATTGTATGTATAAGATATGTGTATGTGTACGTGCATGTATACTAGTGAGCGTGTGAGCATGCATGATTCTTTAAGAGCCTGCATGACCTTTTAAGCAATATACTGATTTATTCATCTCGCTACAATGTTGTGTATGCATGAATGTTCTCGCGTGTAAAATAATTATGGATATACATAAATATATATAAATTACTATGGCCTCTGTGCATAAAATCAACTACGCACTGTATATATTATCACCTCATGAACAGGTAATTATACGGAAAACTGAATAATACATTTTTAACAGAATATATTTATATATAGCACTCGCATACACATTAACATAATTTATGCATGTAGTTCACAGGTTGCAACAAAAACAACACTAATTTATGTTGTGTATAATTATATAGACATTTAATGTGCCAATGCCAACAAATGTAAAGTGCCAATAATATCTCCAAGGATTTTGCAAATATATAAAGAAGAGATACGTTAAAAATTGAAGGTAAAAGTGTGCCTCGTTTATCTTAATATTCCTTCCCTCAAATCTTAAAGTGTGTTCTTGTCCTGCCACTCTCTCCTCCTCTCACCGACTTATCCCCTAAAATATGTGTGCAAAAACTTTCACCTCAGCCCCCCCCCCTCATCTCTCTCCCTCACCCCCTGCCTCTATCTCTCTCCCTCACCCCCTCCCTCTCCCTCCCCCTCACCTCCTCCTTCCTTCTTCCCCCCCTCTCTCTCGTCATCTCTCACTCCTCCCCCCTCTCGACTCTCTCTCTCTCTCTCTCTCTCTCGTATCGTAAGATCTATGCGGTTAGTGTATCTATATAAAACTATCTATTTATCCATTATATATATACAGTATCTATCTATATCTCAACTTATTCTTCTGTTTTTTTCTTCGTTTCCTTTATTATCGCCTGTGCTTTTCTCACATTAGCATAGGCAAGCTCAAATCATCTTCTCCCGTCTCCAACACTCCGCTCTCTCGGATCTCCTCCTCATCAATAACTCATCCTCCCTCTGGCTCTCCTCTATCTCTCTCATCTCTCTCGCCTCACATCACCTCCTCCCTCTACTCTTTCAACAAACCCACACCACGTCATCCGCTCCTCCTCTCAATACTAACTACCCTCTCAATCTATCTTCTCTCGTCATCCAATCCCACCCGTGCACGCCAAATCCATTACTCAGAAGGGCTGCACGATGACAGTCCAGTCCCCAGGTAGAAACTTTTCACGCCCAGCATAATGCATTAGTGACCCACGAAATAGATGAGAGAAAAATAGAAAATCGATGGTAATGGTGGTGATGGTGATGGTGATATTGATGATGATGATAATTATTGATGGTGGTGGTGATGATGGTGATATTGATGATGATAATTATTTATGATGATGGTGGTGGTGGTGATGATGTTGGTGGTGATGGTGATATTGATGATGATGATAATAATATATTATGATGGTGGTGGTGGTGATGATGATAATGATGGTGATATTGATGATGATAATATTTAATGATGATGATGGTGGTGGTGGTGATGATAATGATGGTGATGATAGTGCTATTGATAATAATTACTATTGACGATGGTGGGGGATGATGATGATGAAAGTGACAATGATATTTAATAATGATGGTGGTGGTAGATGTGGTGATGATGGTAAAGATGAATATTATTGATTATGGTAGTGATGATGATAATATTACTGATAATTATTATTGATGATGACCATGGCTGATATAAAGATCAAGATGACCTCAGAAAATACATTAGCGACACAGAGATAAAAGATGAAAGATAACTATATAATCGATGGTGATGACATTGTGATGATGATGGATATGAAGGTGATGATGACCTCAGAAAATGCATTAGTGTCACAGAGAATATTGACAGAAAAAATAGACAATCAACGCTGGTGGTGATTACAGACGATTATATACTAGCACTAGCACTAGCACTAGCACTATACTGTATTTTTTTCCAGCTGATCTTAAATTTAATCTCTTATTAGCTGATTTCTCGATACTTAATGGAAATATATGAAACTACTATGGCTGTGTGTCATATTAATGCCAAGTTTTCAGAATAACCATCATCTTTCGCTACAAAATCTAACCTTATAAGCCGACCTAGTACCCGAAGATAGAAACATGACAATTTAGGTTCAGCTGGAAAAAAATAGACTATAGTTAGACAAGGACATTTTTTTGACAGCAGGCTAAATTTGTAAATTTATAGATAAAAACAAATCTCCGGCGAAGCCGGATTTCTCTATACAATACTGGCTCGCTATCGCTCACAAGGAAGAAATCGACACCTGGATGGGAATAAACGTCTTAAAACAGTAGGCTGAATGGGACCGAATGGATACAAGCCAGATAAAGAGAGAGAAGGAGAGAAAACAAAAAGCAGGTGACCCCCCTTAAGGCATTATGAACGGTGACGTAATGTTCCTAACGCCCCGGTAGGCCTCATTATTCCCAAGCAGTGAGTCGGTGAATAACGCTACTACACCTGCATGAATAATAACAAACCCTGCATGTATAAGTAATGAGTGAGGAGCGGTGGTGGGGGTAGTACGTATATGGCCAGGCTCAGGAAGGGGTAAACATATATATAGTGATGCCGTTATGCTGCAAAACCTTGAATACAAATAAATAAATGTATATATAAATAAATAAATAAATAATATAAACAATACAAAAGTAGATGAATATTAGAAGTTAAGAGGTATACAGGAATAAGGTACCTAAATTGACTAATTCCTTGAACATGACGATGGTGCATTGTTATATGTGCGATCAGTTTGCTTGGGAAACCGAGATTGACTTTCTCAGGTAGTAAATGTACAACCCTATGTGGTGGGATTATGTTCTTTT
>CM064483.1:1261256-1283756 GCA_032716605.1 Paralithodes platypus
AAAAATGCGAATGAAATATTTTTTTTTTGGCCCTGACATTGAAAAAAATGTGAGCTGCAGAAGAGAGAGAGAAAGAGAAAGAGAAAGAGAAAGAGAAAGAGAAAGAGAGAGAGAGAGACAGATACAGAGAGACAGAGACAGAGAGAGAGAGAGAGAGAGGGTCGATATTCGCATTTAAGAAGTCGTTGTAATCAGTTACGTACACATTTGGTTTATCTTCATTTTGCAGGAGCCAACATTTGAAAAGAAAGACAATTATGAAATATATACACTGTATAATTCAAGCTAGTATATAACAAAACATTTGTTAGCCCTGAAAGGTAAGATATTTATGCATGGTTTTCAGTAATTATGCATATTTTGGTATCTCATTGTTTACTAAATTGATACATATCTTTTAAAACTCTGTCAGCCCTTGGGATGCCTTGAAAAGATATTTGGTGTAATTTCAACATCATACACTTTGACTAAATGAGTACAAAGGAGTACAAAGGAAATCAAGCAACAACAGATATAGTGACCCTTCTAGGCTGCTTGTCCTCCGGAACCCTGTGAGGATCAAGTGTCCAAACAGTGGTTTAGAGTGGGTAAGTGAACATTTAAGGGAACTACTAGCCCTGTGAACCGAATTCTCCGGTGGCAAGGAGTTAGGAAGTTAAGGTAGGGATACAGATGGGTTAGTAACTTCGGGAGGATAAAATAAAGTTTATTCAGTTTACATAACCGAGTTCATGTCGCGGTGTTTGATGCGCAGATATTTATCTAGGCGGAGTTTAAATGAATCAACGGTGCTGCAGTCTAGATGCCGCAGTCTCGGGGAAGCCCCGATGGTCCATACGTTGACAACTCGTATTGTAAGAAGAAATTCTTAGCTTCGTGTGAGTTAAAATATATATGTATATATACACTGGTATAGTATATATATAGATATATATATATATATATATATATATATATATATATATATCAGTAAAGGAGTGTAGCATATTAATCAGCCACACCCTACCATCCATCTATCTAGGGTGACGGCTGCTACGCCCCCCCCCCCCACCCCTCCCCGATCCCCCCCCTTCATTGGCTCTGGGGCCCGGGGCCTAACACCCACCCACCTCTCTATCTCTCTCTATGTGTACATCTCCGTCTTATTCATAAGTAATACCTTACCATGTGATTATATATCACAATACCATAAGAATGTAATGACTTGACTAAAATACCAGCTACAATTTTCTTCGACTTCCACAAATAATTTGACAGGCACCATATGGAGAATTGTTGACTAAATTCAGATACTAGGCACTAAAGCAAAAATGATACCTGGAAAACCTAATAATCAGTAGACAAATTGGCAGCTAATGGAGTAGAACACAAGGGAGAGACTGTTTATAGAGGATTGCCACAGGGGCTGGTTCACGGGCTCCAATATATTTCGCATTTTTATAAATGACCCTGGTGTAGGACTTAATAATACTCTTTCCAACCTTACTGCTGATACCAAGATAAGAAACACAGTAGGCCTATCTACCGAAGGAGACAGATATATACAACAATCGGGTTTAACAAAATAGATGCGTGGTCAGATAAATGTCAAATGGCTTTCAACGGTGAGAAAGGTGAGGTCTTGTAAATCTGTAATATTAAACCATGTTGGCTATTATCAGACTGTTACTCAACTTAGGCAAAGTGTAATGGCGTAAAATATATATCACTCAACCCTCTTGACTTCCAAAACTCTTCCATACTGAACAAAATCGTCTATTGATAGCGAGAATCAAAGGATAAAACGCAGCCTCGTATACAGAATGGGTTGACAAAATACGAAGAGAAAAGGAAGGCAAACAGATAAAAACGAAAAATGTACTTTAGAAATTTTAGTCACCTATGTTTGGAGCCCATATGCAAGTCGGTGGGTGTGGTGGGTAGGGAGAGAACCTTCTACTTTACTCTCCTTATTTTCCGTTATCTACCAGCTAGCCTACTAGTATAAATTATATATCAAATTACCCAATACGAAGATCTATGCAGTCTGCTTATCTGTATAGGTTTATGGTACTCACTCTCACTCACATATTAACCCCCCCCCCCCTATCACTCTCTCATTACAAAGTGAAGGGTAGTGAGAGATCATTCGGTGTTGCTGTATTTACCTTTCTCACATCAACCTGCTCATTCCTTCTTTCAATTCTCTCTCTCTCTCTCTCTCTCTCTCTCTCTCTCTCTCTCTCTAGTTGTTGCTTGCACGATCTTGTAATAACCTTTGACTGATACACTTTTTTATCTAAAAAGAGTAGGCTACTGCTTTACTAGTCTTCAGTGACACCAGGGTCATCTGTCTGACGGGACAGTATATTAACCCCTGTGTGTGCGTCACACTTTAGATTTTTTATATAATCTTCTATGTGGTGAACTTGTCATATTTAGTTTAGCATAGTCTGTATATACATAGTCATTTGTTTAAGGTTAGTTGTATCAACAACCTGGTAGCCCTATTTCTGCTGAATTTCCAATTTTATTATATTCGGCGGATTATGGCTATTCAAACGCTGGTTAGCCTATTCTTGCGTGATTTCATTTTTAAAAAAACTTGTTGGTTAGGCTATCGCCCCCTGGAAGCCTAATTCTTGCGTATCGTCAACATTTTTTGTTGTTCGGTTGAGAAGGCCTGATCACACCCTGACTACCCTATTTCTGCGGTATGTTCAGCATATTTTGTTTTTCGGTTGAAGTGTTGAAGTTGGTTTAAAGTGAGTGAAGTGTTGTAAAGTGAAGTGAATTGTTGTTTAAGTGAGTGAAGTGATCTGAAGCAAAGTGACTGATCACCATGCCTCGCGCTTTGTGCGAACTGCTCCGGTAGGTTTTGGGTGTAGTCCACATGTTTGCTACTAAATCTATCTTCCCAGTCTGCCGGCTCTGCCAGCAAACGAGAGAATTTTAAACAGTGAAATTTAATATGGAAGGCCTACAAACAAGATCCAACGTCCTCACCATTGAAGCTGGAATCACGGTCCAAGATTTTGTAACACGTCAACGTTGGAGTGCCACAACTTCAAATTGTCAACCGGCAAACTCCAATCATCCAGGCCAACGCCCCCAGACGTACAACTGCCCCAGAACACATTCAACGCCTACAGTAGCCATTTCAGCTGATGTTTTCCGATACTCAGATACAAACATAGCGACTGCTCTTTGGCCCCCTCAAGACAACTTCCGTGTCCGTGAGGGGTGAACAACGTTTGCCGGCCAAGACCAGGAAACACATACCGATGTACCGAGTGTCAAAACCGTTTCCAGATACTCGCAGACTCAGATGAGCGAAGAGGGAAATAGAAGAGAGTCCGGGCTCGTGGGAGACTCGATGATACGTGGTCAGCTCACAGATTAATTTTGCGCCAGGGGCCACCTAAGACCAGGAAGCGTGTTTGTGTATCCCTTGTGGTGGGTGTGTATGACGTAGTTGGCAGGCAGTTGGACAAAGTATCAAAGCTGGTCCCCAGCTAATACAATGTACGTCAATCCACGTAATGGATCCAACGATGTAACTTCGAACCGCCGGTCAAAGATTTGCTTTTAAAGTACCAGGCAGCTGATCCAGTCGTGTTAAAGGAGAAGTCATCAAGGATCATCGTAACTCAGGAATCGTCCCCACCCGGCTCGTTTGTAGAGAGCCGATTCTACAACATAGCCACGGCAGCACAAATCGTGATCTAGCAAAACCTCTGCGAGGAAAATGAGAACGGGGGGATTCCGTCGACAACCTGGGACAATATCTACTACAGTAATGACGTATTTGTTTTCCCCGGGGGGACGGAAAATTGGATGTTCATCTGAACCAGGTGGGAGCAGCGGCATTGGGTCGTCTTCTCAACGATGGCGGTGAAGGATTTTCGGAGAAGCAATCGACTCATGCACAGGACAACTCAGGCAGGATGACCGAAGACAGCGAGGACTGCAATCTACAAAGGAATTAAATACTCTCCGTCACTAACCGGCGAATGTTGGATTAAAGCTCCACCACCACGACCCAAATTCAAAGACCGTCAGGGATAACGCCCGAGAAGATTACCGAGGACAGCCATGAATGTAAATTTAAATCCGACCAGAACCAATAATTTGAATAAAGACCGTTCCTTGAATCCCAAAGCCAAAACTTTGAATGTTTTCTCCCTCATGCAAACGCTCGTAGCCTACGCAATACATTTTTTCAGAATTTAGAGGAACTAGTGTTTACAGAAAATTCTGATGTTGATTGGCAAATAAACAGAATCTTTGGCTCAGATACACAAGATAGAGACTTTTTAAGCAGAGGTATTTCACTTCCCGGTTTATGGTTAATGTTTTAGAACAGGCCGAATAAATAAAAATGGAAGGTGGGCGTTTTATTTTATATCAAAGAAAGTTCCTTAACCCGATCCCTCGTTGTTCAAAACCTCAATTGGTGAACGTCGACACATCTTTTTGTGGCGTAATAAAGAATAAATAAAGTTACAAGAAATAATACTTGCGTTAATATAGCCATACCTCCCACGCTCAATCATTGCAAACTGACCGAGAAATTTACGAACAAATTGGGGCAGATGTAAGGTAACTCAGCAAGATACACGTAATTTTTTGGCGACTTTAATTTTAACATGTGAACCAATGGGGCGATACTCTTACTCTGGGGTCACACTCCGGACATGACTTGTATACGAACTTGCAAGAGAGTTCGCTTTAACAATTTGTTCGAATGCCGTCCCGTTGTAATAACGTTCTTGACATGTACTTGCAACAAAAGAAGACTTGATAAAGAATTTGCATGTTGGTGATGAATTCAGTAACAGCGACCATCGTACTATAACTTTCACTTTAAAGTTTACTAGTAACGAACCAAATAGTAGCATCGAAAAAGTCCCTACTTTCAAGAAAGCAAACTTCCATAAACTTAGAGCTATGTTTAAAGAAACTGACTGGAGCTTTTTAATTAACAATAACGACATAAATACATCTTGGAAGTTATTCGAAACCACTTACCTAAAAGCAGTTCAGAACTGCATACCATCGAAAATACGGCGTCCAGGCCATAATAATAAGCCCAATGGTGGAATAAAGATATTTCAAACTGCCTGCTTGCTAAAAAATTTGCTAATGATAGATTAAAATCCTCACAAAATGACGAAGAACGGGTGAAATTTGTAGAGCTACGACGCAAAGCCAAAAAGTTAATTAATCAAAGTAAAAAGACCTTAGAGTTACATATTGCGAATCAAAGTAAAACCAACCCGAAAGAATTCTATAGTTATATCAAAAAGAAAAAAGTAGTTACTTCAACTGTTGGACCGTTAGTCGATGAAAATGGAGAATACACCAAAGACGAAGTACAAATGAGTCATGCCCTCAATACCTTCTTTGCATCAGTTTTTACAACATAAGACCTCAGTGATATCCCTACACCATCGCCGATTCAGATTGATAATTCAGATGTTCTAAAGCACTATCACCGTTACAGAGAGAGAAGTATTGAATTGTTTAGATAAACTCAAGGTAAATAAAAACGCCAGGACCTGATACAATCTCGCCTAGAGTTCTAAAGGAAGCTACAATGAGCTCTCCAAACCACTGACATTACTATTCAATAAATCCTTGCAGTCTGGAACTATGCCTGATCAGTGGAAGCTAGCCAACGTAACACCGATATTCAAAAAAGGCAGCAAATCCCTACCCAGTAACTATCGTCCAATTAGCTTAACCTCAGTTGTATGTAAAATGCTAGAACGGTCATACGAGACAGACTCGTAAATCACTTAGAGGAAAATAACATACTTGAAGATACTCAACACGGCTTTCGTAAAAAACGTTCCTGTTTAACAAACCTCTTAGACTTCTTCCACGATATCCTCAACCTCTACGATGAGAGTAAAGCTGTAGATATTATATACCTTGATGTTCAAAAGGCCTTTGACAAAGTTCCCCACAAACGTTTACTGCTAAAACTAAAAGCGCATGGAATACAAGACGGTGTGTTGAAATGGATAGAAAATTGGCTCAGCAACAGAAAGCAAAGGGTAGTCATAAACGGTACAGCATCTAAATGGACCAATGTAAGTAGCGGTGTACCCCAGGGATCGGTTCTAGGTCCAGTTCTCTGTCTAATTTACAACAACGTCAGAGATATGGTCTCACCTGCACAATCTCAAATTTGCTGACGTACAAAAATTGCAAATAGCGTACTCTCCAAAGAACAAGTTGACGATATGCAACACAATCTAGATAAATTGTCATGTTGGGCCCAAATTTGGCAAATGAGTTTCAATGCGGATAAATGTAAAGTACTACATGTCGGAGAAAGCAAACTATTCGATGAATGGCACTCAGCTTAAGAATGTAAACAGAGAAACTGATCTGGGAGTAACAATATCGAGTAACCTAAAACCGAGTCAACAATGTTCAGAAGTTGTTAAGAAGGCAAACAAAATAATTGGCTTTATAGGCAGGTCATTTGAGCATAAATCCAAAGAAGTTATCCTAACCCATTACAATTCCTTAGTCCGCCCTCTTCTGGAATACTGCGTTCAATCCTGGTGCCCTTATTACCAAAAAGATATAAACAAGCTAGAACGAGTTCAACGTAGAGTACCAAATGATACCTAGCCTAAGAACAAACCATACGAAGAGCGTCTTAGAGAATTAAATCTATTGCCTTTAACCCAGCGCAGATTAAGAGGCGACTTAATTCAAGTGTTCAAACTCATCAAAGGCATCGACAATATGAACTGTAGTAAGTACTTCACTATCGACCAATCTAATTACACGCGGGGAAACGGTTGCCAATTATTGGTAAATGTTCTAACTCGCACGAATCTAAGAATTTCTTCTTCAATCGAGTTGTCAACTTGTGGAATGGGCTTCCCCGAGACGTTATAGACTGCAGTACCGTTGATTCATTTAAATTCCGCCTAGACAAATATCTCGCATCAAACCCGCGACTGACTGCGTTTGTAAATGAATAACTTTATCCTCCCCTCAGTTACTAACCTATATGTCCCCTACTAACTTCCTAGTCCTGCCACGTTAGTGGCAGGGCAGTAGTTCCCTTTCCAATGTTCCCTTACCCACTCTAAACCACTGTTTGGACACTTGATCCTCAGTGTTTTGGAGGACAAGCAACCTAGAAGGGTCACTAGACCTGTTGTTGCTTGATTTCCTTTGTACTCCTTTGTACTCTCGTCACGCCCCACAGCTCCCGCCACTCATCCATCTTAACACTCCCTATCATCATCACCACTATCATCATCACCACCACCATCACCACCGTCATCAATACCACCACCATCATCATCACCACCACCATCACCACCACCACCACCGTCATCAATACCACCACCATCATCACCCCCACTACCTTTGTCACCCTTACCTTAAATCTTCACCGAATTAAAGGAGACTATAGGCTACCCTGTACTCGGTTTGTTTATCCTAATCTGAGGTGAAAATGTTAAGTATAATTGTGTTTTATTCGTAATTGTCCTTTATATATATATATACCGTGTACAATACAATCTTTTCCTTTCCTTTATATAATTCATCCTGGTCCTGTGATGTTTGCTGTAGTTTTGCCAATGTTGCTTTCGTTTTAAAGATCCTTAGTTTGTTAACATTTAAGTAATAACCATGGTTATTACTTATATGCTAACAAACTGTGTTCATAGTTGACAATATATTCCACATCAATACTGTATGTAATCAAGGCACCAGACAATCGATGTCAATAAAGTGCTCCTCCTCAAATGGTGTTTATATTAATTAATATTAACGTTTCTGAATTTACCAATATGATTAAGACTATATTACATAAAATAAATAATCCTAAACAGAACCGAGTTAGTTACAACATTAAACATATATTACCCAAAAGAAATAATCCTAATGAGAGCCAGTAACTCGTTTGCAACCCACTCCAGCAATATACCTTCTTCTTCCTGGAGTGTGAAGTAACGACATCATCAGGCCGTGTCAGGAGGTTAATGTGGGCGATGGTGGTGAGGGATAACGCAATTACTGACACTATATAGAGATTTCTGGGAGGTTCCGACGGGGGTTCTATTTTTCATATTTTTTTATACTGGATATACGATTGTAAAGTTTAACAAGGGCGCAGGAACACATACACGCACACACACGCACACACATACATACACACACTTTTTTATAATTAGGTTGCCGAACATAATGAGAAAAACAATCATAACAGTCGTCGAAACTGCAATTAAGGAGGAATTTGCCTTTGGCGGGATATTTTTCTACCGAAAAATGTACAAATTTATATCGAAGGGGGGTCTTGGGAGTAATTCGTCTATCAAGATCCTTTGTCACTAACATGATTTATAGCACCGGTACCAATAATAGTAGTACGGTAGCTAGCTTAGTCAATTTACAGTGGAGTACGATTATGTAGTACCGGTAGTGCATAACCATATATCATATATTCACTTCCAGCCATCAAAACACGTACACACCAACACCTACCGTACATGCCCTTCCATTCACACACACACACACACACACACCACCGCAGGAATTCCGTCGTTCAGCCTAGCAAATCTTAGTAATTTGCCCTCGACCCAAGCCCTATATATCACACTGTTGTCGAAGGTGTGTGTGAGAGAGAGAGAGAGAGAGAGAGAGAGAGAGAGAGAGAGAGAGAGAGAGAGAGAGCGAGAGCGAGAGCGAGAGCGAGAGCGAGAGCGAGAGCGAGAGCGAGAGCGAGAGCGAGAAAAAGAGAGAGAGAAAGAGCGAGAGAGAGAGTGTGTGTATATGTGTATGAGAGAGAGAATGTGTGTAAGAGAGTGAGGGTGTGTGTGTGTGTGTGTGTGTGTGTGTGTGTGTGTGTGTGTGTGTGTGTGTGTGTGTGTGTGTGTGTGTGTGTGTGTGTGTGTGTGTGTGTGTGTGTGTGTGTGTGTGTGTGAGAAAAACAAATTAGTGAGAGTATTTAAAATAAATACAAAAACGTCAAAGGGGTTTACACTAGATTGTGCTTGAACGCGGTACTCATCTCCTCGCCTAAGCCACTTGTAGCTGTGTTGGGCGGGTGATATATATACAGGGACTACTCCACAATATCAAGATATCTGGGACGTCAAATTCGTAATAATCTTCAGGTCTTGTATTAACCCATACAGTACTGGTGACATCCTTTTCTTTATATTCTGGCAACTATTTTTTTTTTCAGCTTATTCAGCTTAAGAAGGACTTATACTCATTAAAAGACTACAGACTATCTCAATTTATCCTTTAGCTACCGTATATCTTCCCTAAGCTTCATAAAATCGTCTACATGCACCTGAAATAAAAACAAAAGACGTCACTGGTTTCTGTATGGGTTAAGCACCATTTCTCTCTAGCCCTTGCTCCGAGATTCAATAGCGCTTGACATACTGACATGTAGTAAGCTATATTACTGATAAACTATTACCCATTTCCGTGTTCAAGGGCAATGGTACCGGCTATCAGTGTATGCGAAAAATAGTCATACTTGAGCGGGGGATAGAGCCACCTTTCTGAACCCCCAGATGGTGTTGATAGAGCCATCTTTCTGACCCCCAGATGGTGTTGATAGAGCCACCTTTGTAACCCCCCAGATGGTGTTTACAGAGCCACCTTTCTGACCCCCAGATGGTGTTGATAGAGCCACCTTTGTAACCCCCCAGATGGTGTTTACGGAGCCACCTTTCTGACCCCCAGATGAGTTGATAGAACCACTTTTGTAACCCCCCCCCCCCAGACGGTGTTCACAGAGCCATCTTTCTAACCCCCAGATGGTGTTGATAGAGCCACCTTTGTGAACCCTGTCAGTGTGAGTGCCCAACTAACGAGCCAGATCATGAGAGGGGCGCCACACTTCGTCAGGCTGCACCGGAAGTGATTGGTCAATATATAACAGACTTCTGGAGGAGGGTTGTTGGTTGAGGTCAGAGGTGGTGGGGGAAAGGGGGTTATAAAAGGGGGATTGTTGGGGTTGTTGGTGGTGGTGGTGGTGGTGAGGGTGTGCTAATGGTGAAAGTAAGGTTATAAAAGGGTTGTTATTGTGGTTGGTTGGTGATGGTGATGGTGGAGGTGAGGTGATGGTGAAAGTGAGGTTGTGAAAGGTTTGTGGTTGTTGTTGTTTGTGGTGGTGGTGATAGTAGAGGTGTGGTGATGGTGTAAGTGTGTTTTTTAAAGGGTTGACATTTTTGTTGTTGCTGATCTTGGTGATGATGGTGGAGATGGTGTTGATGGTGAAGTGTGGTAATAAGAGGTAAGCTTTGTTGTTATTCTTAGTAATAGTGGTATGTGCTTGGGTATTAATGTTGTTGTGGTGGTGTCTCGAGATGCGGTGGTGTTCGAGAAGGTGGTGCTCAAGGGTTTGTTTTCGTTGATCGTGGTGCTGTTAATGGCATGGTGTGGTGATGGTAAATAGTGGTGTTGTAGACCATGTGACAGGCACCACACTTCGTCAGGCTGCACCAGAAGTACGGTAATTGGCCAATATACTATATACCAAAGGGTTGTTCGTTGGTACGTTGAGGATCAGAGGTGGTGGTGGTAATAAGGTGTGCTATTAGTAGGCCTAGTGATAAGACGTGGTGTATGTATGTGTGTGTGTGGGAGGGGGAGGGAGGGGCGATTGACAGGGGTAGAGGAATGTTGAGGGAGAGTTCGTTATAGTGGTATATTCCGGTGTGTTCTTGATAAACAGTCTTGGACAAGAATTTGGACAATTTGGTGGAAATCCATTGTGAGACAGATTATTATGATACACTAGTGAACAATTTTGATAAACTAATTGAGCAATAAATATGAAATTACTAGGAAACACGTCTAATAATCATAATCTTGTTTTGGGGAAGAAATAGGAGGACTAGGGTAATCACAAACATCTTTATTATGTTCAACGATTCGACTTAGCATTTTTAATTTTTTTGTTTTCCCACAAGCATTCACAACCACAATAATTGGCCACTTGCAAGTTTCAGGCTATAAGGAAGTTGGAGCTGTAGACATCGATATTTAGCAGAATTACCAGCTAAAATACGGTTGTAGCGCATGTATATACCCATAACAAATATACAGTATTTTATCATACATTCTATCCATCAGAAACCTACATCATCATTGCATTTCTGTTTTATATCCATGTTTACAGCTCCAACTTCCTTATAGCCTGAAACTCGCAAGTGGTCGACTGGCGCTGGTTGAGATCTACTGGTTGAGTTTTCCTGTCAATAGAATATACGGTATCCCAGAAAAATTAGGCTGGTCTGTTATCCATTGCTATTACACATTGTTACAAAGGAAAGCAAACAACAACAGATCTACTGCTACCTACTTTTGCCAAACTTTCCCGGTATCAGGACATCTCAACACCATGCCATCTCACCACACAAACAAGACGAGTCACCTCAACACCATGCTATCTCATGACCAGACCTTTTCTTCACCAGTCGGTTTCATCACCATACCAGCTCAATACCAAGCCAATTCAATACCAAGGCATCTCAATACCACACGTTGCCACATCTACTGTCCTGTACAGCGATCACGGGTACCCCCCCCCCCATCTCTCTCTCTCTCTCTCTCTCTCTCTCTCTCTCTCTCTCATCTATGCAGTAAAGATAAGGATAAAAATTGCTCTCTACCCACTACTGGGGAAACTTTTCGTATATTTTGACACACATAGGCCTACACGTATTATATATACACTATAAATTATATATATATATATATATATATATATATATATATATATATACCGGTATATTGCAGTACCGGTAATGTGTTTTATATTTCAAATATATTTAGACGGCTTTGTACTGCTTAGGAAGGGTCATGTTAGCTAAGGTTCATTGAGATGGTTTGTAGCACTATAACTGATAGACGTCCTTCATAATTTGAATAAGATCGCATAATAGTTAGTGAAATAAAATAATACGATCGAACTATTTCATTCGGTACCGTATATTAAATAATTTAAGATATGATAGGGGTTTACGGTCTATTCGCCCACGTATTTTTCGCCCACACTAGGAATTTGTTAGCCCAAACAATGAAGTTCGTTCATCCACACCTTGAAGTCTTTTCGCCCACACTTTGAAGTTTGTTAGCCTCCCACACTCTTAACTGGTTTCTAAAGGATGCACAACCATTTTGTGTATTATGTTGACGACAAAATGTTGTCCATTAATAATAAAATAGTGCTATGAATAATTTGTGTCATCTCATTTCCGGACTTAACTTAGTTTAAATATCTTCAGATTAATTGGTTAACTTTTCATCAAATTCATATTACTAACTCTGTGTAATGTTGAGGCTAAGCATTTTGTTTTAATCCACATTGTCTGACCCATTCAGTATATATAAGACTTCCATGAGAGAGAGAGAGAGAGAGAGAGAGAGAGAGAGAGAGAGAGAGAGAGAGAGAGAGAGAGAGAGAGAGAGAGAGAGAGAGAGAGAGAGAGAGTATATAGCTCATATTCAAGGAGCAAATCATAACAATATATAACACTACTAGTGAAGCATTGTACAACTAGGAATGTCCTGTGTTTTAGTGTGTGAGGAGACTAATGACGTGACCGATTAGAAGGATTAGAGTAGGAGGAGAAGGTATAATAATTATATAGGATTAACTCGGTCACTTTTCTGGGCAACTATATTCTGGAATATCTAATGTTAATTTTGGAAGCTTCTAAATATATGTTATTATTAGAATGTAGATCATGGTCATTATTCAAACTCAGTCAATTATATACATAACAGCGCCTCATAGTGCTGCCACAAACATAACTGTCGATCAAAAATTTCCGGAAATAGCCTGTACCTGTGCACGGATTCCTGTATACATTTTATGTCAAATACTCTAACCTCAAAAGTCCTACATAATTATTATCAATCGTAATTTATTGAAATACTAAGAAGAACATTGCTTATTCTCTTTTTTTGGATTTGAATGCTCAGTAATCTTTCAATGTATGTGTTGACCAGTTGACAAGCAAAGTTTGGGAAATGTTTCACTCTTCTATCAGTATTACAACAATCAGTGTTCCTCAGAACACTCTCAGTGCATACCCCCTCTCCTGCGGCGAGTGTGAGGCACCCGCCTTTCAACACAGTCCCACTCCTATTCTGTCCAGCTCTCCAACCCATGAATTAGCAAATTTTCTCGGGTCTTTTTTCTGCTCAACAAGCTCTCTCCCTTAATTAATCTTTCCTTCATACTATGACTTAGACTGCTTTATATTCCGTGTGTCCAGGCATTATGACCCCAACGACCATTGAGTTTGGCTCTCTGTCACTCTTTTGGCTTTGGGGGAGACACTCGTTACAGGCACCCTGCCGTTTGTCTCCTCCATACACACAAGACAAAATACTTATTGAAACGTTTTGCTGTCTTTCAAGTGTTCTTGATCTGTAGTAGGAAAGAACCAAAACAATCGTGATAGGTTGTCCTGTCATATAAATATTTCATATGAATTGTTGTATATCATAAATGTCGTGTTTCTAATATCGGTATATGTATTGTAGATGTATACTTTCCAACTCATTTTTGTGTTATTTACAGTCAACTTCAAATCGCTTAATAATCAGATAAGTTTGAAGTTCGAGTTAGATGCACTGTATAAGAATGTGTACATTGAAGTTGTAAGGAAATAATGCAATCCAGTAGATGTTTTTTATTATGGACAGGCTCTTAAAGTAGTTTTTTGTAGTTAAGACTAACACAAAATTAGGATGTTAGGAGTTTAACGTGGACATATCGGCATGTAATACATTGAAATCTGATAGTCAGCATTATGTGAAATGCATATTTTGTTGTGTTCTTTTGCTAGCATTATATCCATCGATCTGGGTGTTCATTATCTCTCGATACCTTCACCTGACCAGGTCAGATCGACGAGTCGAGTAATTTAGCCAAGTGAGATGAGTTCTAATATCTACTTAGTTGGATAAAAAACACCATCTGAGGAAGAGCACTTTATTGACAACGTTTCGCAGATAGCTTCATCAGGTCACTTCATACAGTGACCTGATGAAGCTATCTGCGAAACGTTGTCAATAAAGTGCTCTTCCTCAGATGGTGTTTTTTATCCATTCTGTCTACTTTTCAAGTACCACTCAACATCTACTTAGTTCTACTGATGACTGATATATACAGTATATACTTGATTGTAAATTCCCTGAAATAGTCCAAGAAAGAATAACAAACATTATATAGATATATTTGTCATGAAGGAGCTTATAAAGGGTTTTGCTTGCATTCATCAATATGAGTAAATTTGGAGGGAAATTATAACATAACGGTACTTAAGATAACTGACTCAGGGATACTAAATTGTGTAAGGAAATTGAGCATTGATGTTAATTATAATATTATAGAAAGTTTTGCTTAATACATATACAAATAGATGTTTGCAATCACAAGTTGAATAAGGCTAAGCGAATTGAAGTTGACTGAAAATAACAACAATATGGGTTGGAAGGTATACATCTACAATACACATACATAGTTATGTTAACCACCACCACCACCACAATAACTACCACAACCACCACCACAATAACTACCACCATCACCACCACAATAACTACCACCATCACCACCACAATAACTACCACAACCACCACCACCACAATAACTACCACAACCACCACAACTACTACCACAACCACCACCACAATAACCACCACAATAACTACCACAACCACCATCACAATAACTACCACAACCACCACCACAATAACTACGACAACCACCATCACAATAACTACCACAACCACAACAACTACCACAACCACCATCACAATAACTACCACAACCACCACCATCACAATAACTACCACAACCACCACCACAATAACTACCACAACCACCATCACAATAACTACCACAACCACCACCACAATAACTACCACAACCACCATCACAATAACTACCACACCCCCCCCAATAACTACCACAACCACCACCACAATACCTACCCCAACCACAATCAATTAAACCACAATACTACCACAACCACCATCACAATAACTACCACCCAACCACACTACCACAACCACCACCACAATAACTACCAAATAAGTCGTCTATTAGCCAGAGACATAACTGTCAAAATGGTCATAATCCTCTCAATGGGTTATTAAAGATAGTTATTATGTATTTCCTTCCTAGACGTCCTTACTAAACTGCATAAAATCGTCTAATAATAGCCAAAACATAATGAAGGAAGGAAGGCGTCATAATAACCTGAAGGGGTTACTTATATCACCCACATTTCTCACCTTATTTCAGCCTATTTCCTTCCCATTCTCCTCTCAGCCCGTCCGTTATTCGTCATATACCACCTCCAGTCTCTTTCCGCACTTCTGGCACTCGAATATCGCGCACAAATAACAAAAATAACTACGCCAAGAGCAACGCGTCTTTACCGAGCGTCACCGTCTCTGGGAATCAAGCAAGAGTCTATAATCCTCCACCTGGACACTTATACACAATAAAATAAATATCCGGCTTAAAAATCAACTAAACAATACAAACGTTAACTCAATATTATAATGTTGTTTATGGGAAGTGAAAATACTTATAAGGACCACCTAGAGTTAAATATGGAAGGTGATTTGATACCCTCTCCCGGTGGGTTCCCGGATGTCACGCGTTTCCCGCCAAGACCATGGAATGCTGGGCGGCTCTCGTTTTCTGTGAAAATGTATAATTTTGCTTGATCTGAATATAGGATTATACTGTATCATATACACTAGCGCGGTTATATATACCGATGTGTATATACAGTATATATATATATATATATATATATATATATATATATATATATATATATATATATATATATATATATACCGGGTATATATATATATTATATATATATATATATATATATTTATATATAGGCATATGGACGAGATGGGTTGGGTATGAGGGGGATCTGCCGGGTGTGGGCCAATCGGCGCTTAGCAGACCCCAGTAATTTTGTGTTAATCTCTGACCGTTTTGGTGGGCTCATTATTCAAGGTATTATGGAGTCAATTGGGCCTATAATTGGGCCTTGTAATTGGGGTTGGGCGTGACAGGGATCTGCCTTGTGTGGGCCGATCGGCTGTTTGCAGACTCCCATTTTCTTATGTTCTTATATTAGAAACACGAAATTAATAATATATAACAATTCAGATGAAATATACGACAGGACAACCTATCATTATTGTTTGTGTTCATACTACAGATTAAAAGGTTTAGAAGACAGCAAAAAGTTTCAATAAGTATTTTGTTTTCTTGTGTGTATGAAGGAGACAAACGGCAGGCTGAATGTAACGAGTGTCTCACCCAAAGCCAAAAGAGTGACAGGGAGTCAAATTCAAGGGACGTTTCGGTCAAAATGCCTGGACACAAGGAATATATAGCAGTCTAAGTCATATGATTAAGGAAAGATTAATCAAGAGATAGAGTTTGTTGAGTAGAAGAAAGACCGAGAAGAACACTGAAGGTTGTAATACTGATAGAAGAGTGAAATATATCAAAGTCTTTGCTTGTCAACTGGTCAACACAGAACGAAAAGGAACTTGATAACTAAAATGCATAAATGGAAAGATTATAGAGCATTCAAATCCCCTCCCCCCCAAAAAAAAAAAAAAAAAAAACAAACAGTGTTCTTCTTGTTAGCATTTCAATAAATTCTATCTATCTATCTATCTATTGCCTGACGCCGCGATCCCCGAAGGGGTGGCCACGAACGAACCGCCTCCCTGCACCTCTGTCCCCAGTCAGTCGACGCCCCTCCTCCCAACTGTCGATTGATAATAATTATGTAGGACTTTTGAGGTTAGAGTATTTG
The DNA here is from genome assembly GCA_032716605.1 of Paralithodes platypus. NCBI lineage: Eukaryota > Metazoa > Arthropoda > Malacostraca > Decapoda > Lithodidae > Paralithodes > Paralithodes platypus. The sequence goes on from CM064483.1 coordinate 1,278,113, forward strand.
ACATAAAATGTATACAGGAATCAGTGCACAGGTACAGGCTATTTCCGGACATTTTTGATCGACAGTTATGTTTGTGGCAGCACTATGAGGCTCTGTTATGTATATAATTGACTGAGTTTGAATAATGACCATGATCTACATTCTAATAATAACATATATTTAGAAACTTCCAAAATTAACATTAGATATTCCAGAATATAGTTGCCCAGAAAAGTGACCGAGTTAATCCTATATAATTATTATACCTTCTCCTCCTACTCTAATCCTTCTAATCGGTCACGTCATTAGTCTCCTCACACACTAAAACACAGGACAGTCCTAGTTGTACAATGCTTCACTAGTGTTGTTATATATTTGTTTATGATTTGCTCCTTGAATATGAGCTATAATTATTACTCTCTCTCTCTCTCTCTCTCTCTCTCTCTCTCTCTCTCTCTCTCTCTCTCTACTCTCTCTTCTCTCTCTCTCTCTATCCTCTCTCTCTCTCTTCTCTCTCTCTCATCTCTCTCTCTCTCTCTCTCCTCTCTCTCTCTCCCTTCGCCTCTCTCTCTCTCTCCACTCTCTCTCTCTATCTCTCGCAGCTCTCTCTACTCTTCCATTATCTCTCCCTCCTCATCTCTCTCTCTCTCTCTTCTCTCTCTCTCAATCACTCTCTCTATACTCTGGGATCTCTCTCTCTCTCTCTCTCTTCTCATCCGCTCTCTCTCGTCTCTCTCTTATCTCTCTCTCTCCTCTCATCACACTCTCTAATCATTTTCTTCCTCTCTCTCTCTCTCTCTCGGGGCCGATTCCTCATAATGGCGCACCATCATATCTCTTACCCAATTATTTAGATGTGGAACTATAGCCTCTTCTCTTTCTTATCTATCCTAAGTATCTTATCTGTGTATCTATCTACCGTCTCTATATCTATCTATCTATTTACCTATCTATCTATGAGTATATCAAGTCATCTACCGGTATTGTGTTGTCTACTATTGTCTATATTTGTGTACGTGGTTACCTACATTTAACAATTTATCTATATATCTATTAGTAGTCTCTCTCTCTCTCTCTCTCTCTCTCTCTCTCTCTCTCTCAGCATTACCGGAATAACCACTCTCAGCGTAATCAGGCTTATAATTAGCAACACAGCCAAACACGTGTAATTGAACAGATTATTAGGAGTAATTAGCCCTAATGTCCCCTACCTAACCCTTTCGAGAGACGAGGACGCATTTAATTTTAGCTATGAGTCGACGATTTTTTCAGATTAGGAAGACACTGTGGGGGGGGGGGGGGGGGGGTTAGAGATTTAACCCCGTGTGTACCGGCGACGTCTTTTCCCTTTATTTCAGCTACATTTCGAGGATTTTATGCAGTTTAAGAAGGATCTGTGGTAGTATAAAGGGCTAATTGGTATAGTTCGAAGCCTGTTAATTGTTGGAGGTCCTTCTTAAGCTGAATATAATCATCTAATAGCAGCCAGCATACAATGAGAAGGATGCCAATGGTACGGTACTGAATGGGCTAACCCTTTCCAGAGACGAGGGCGCATTTACTCCTTTAAGGGGGGGGTGACCTGCCTTTGTTCTCTCCTTTTCTCTGGCTTGTATCCATTTGGCCCCATTCAGCCTACTGTTTTAAGACGTTTATCCCCATCCAGGTGTAATTTTTTTACTGGTGAGCGGTAGCGAGCCATCATATTTTTGTTTTGTTTTTTAATTTGACAGCAGGCTAAATTTGTTCATTTTTCGATAGAAACATTTCTCCGGCGAAGCCGGATTTCTTCACATAATACTGGCTCGCTATCGCTCGCCAGGAAGAAATCGACACCTACTGTAGATGGGGATAAATGTCTTAAAATGGTAGGCTGAATGGGGTCGAATGGATACTAGCCAGAGAAAGAGAGAAAGGGAGACAAATAAAGAAAAGCAGGTCACCCCCCTTAAGTTTGGCTAGGAGTATCCGTTTTCTTTAGATTAGGAAGACACTGTGGATGCATGTCTTACTTCACCTTTGGCTATGAGTAGACGAGTGTTTTGTTTTTTCAGATTAGAAAGACACTGTGGGGGGTTAGAGAGTTTAACCCCTTCAAACACGATGACTTAATATTCATCATAGTCTGGTCAGGGTGTCAAACCGGACCAATTGTGTTTGAAACATTGAATGAATATGAGAAGGAATACAAGGAATACAAGGAATACAAGGAATACAACACAATTAAGGGGAGGTTTTTAGTTTGTTTCCTACTCCTCCAGCAATCTTAAAATTTGACCCTCTTTGAAGATAAATTTGTACATTTTTCGGTAGAGAAATGTCCCGGCTGAAAGCCGGTTCCTCTTATATTACAGGCTCGCTATCGCTCGCCAGGATAAAATAGACAGCTATATGGCACGAAAGGTCTTAAATTTGACAGAAATGGGTCGAAAATTCTTAAAATCGTCAAAATAATGGGGCGAACGTCTTAAAATTAGAAAAGCAATGGGGCTAAACATGAGGGAGAAAGGAGTCAAGAAAAAAATCCCTCCAGTGGAAATCTCCCCTTAACATGATGTACGGTGGCATTGTTTTGGCCATTGTATCACGTCCAAAGATATAAATGATGCTATAAACCTGAATTTAAACTTGCCTATACAACAATGAAGACTAAAAATAATGGATTTGGATTTCGTTTGACACCCTGAGTCTGGTTACGGTACCATTAGACGATTATCTTTAGCTTACAATCCACCTCTTGGACTCAGAGGGGTACACACAATCTCAATGAACCCTCTGAGTAACGTAGATCCTTCTTAAACTGAATAAAATCGTCTAACTTTAACCAGCAACAAACGTAAAAGGGCGTTATCGTGATGAAGAGCATATTTTTCTTAAGCATATATACAACATTTGCAAAGGTACCGGTACCTACTTAAATTCTTTACTAATTCCATATATATTCAGTACGGTACCGGTACATAGAAAGAAAGAAAAAACAAAAAAAAACAAAAAAAAAAACACACGCACACAAGTGGGGATTGGGCCTGAGTATATGGATGGATGTACATTTTAAATAAGTTGAACTCAAGACAAATAAACCTTTGAATCAGACACTTGATCTTAATTTTTACTAACTTCTAAAACAACTTATATTTTACTTGTACTTTAAAATACTTATCATTTCTTTATAAATAAACTAACAACTAAAAGACACTTGGTACGCTTCAGCATAATTTGATTTCAGACAATTAATATTTAACCAGCTTCTAAAACCACTTAAATTTCATATTGACTAACATCTAAAATTACTTACACTTTACTTGTATCCGAAAATAATCACATTAATATCTTAGTAGCCTCTAAAACACACTTAGCACACTTCAACATACCGTAATAGAAATTCAGTATTATATTTTTACCAGCTTCCAAAAACACTTCCACTTCATTTTAACTCACTTCCAAACACATTTAGCGCACTTCAGCATAATTGAATTTCGGACACTTAATATTTTACCAACTTCTAAAAACACTTACTCTTAATTTTTACTAACTTCTAACATTATTTACACTTTACTTGTAGCCTAAATATACTTACAATAAATGTATTACTAACCTCTAAAACACACTTAGCACACTTCAACATACCGTAATAGAAATTCAGTATTATATTTTTACCAGCTTCCAAAAACACTTCCACTTCATTTTAACTCACTTCCAAACACATTTAGCGCACTTCAGCATAATTGAATTTCGGACACTTAATATTTTACCAACTTCTAAAAACACTTACTCTTAATTTTTACTAACTTCTAACATTATTTACATTTTACTTGTAGCCTAAATATACTTACAATAAATGTATTACTAACCTCTACAACACACTTAGCACACTTCAGAATAACTGAACTCCGGACACTTAATAATATATTAGCTTCTACAAACACGTGCTCTTCATTCTTACACTTATATACTGTTCATAAATACCAACTTCCAAAAACATTTAGCACTCTGCAGCATAATTGAATTTCAGACACTTTATATTTTACCCTGCAGCTTCTAAAATAACACTTAGACCTACACTTCATTTTCACCAACTTCCAAACACACTTAGGACACTGTAGCATAATTGAATTTCAGACACAATATGTTACCAGCTTCTAAAACACTTATTTTCACTAACTTCTAAACACACTTAAACCTACACTTCACTTTCACTAACTTCTAAAAATACCTAGACCTACAATTCATGTTCACTAACATATAAACACACTTAGGACACTGCAGCATAATTGAATTTCAGAAGCGGTGTTGCAATGCTGGCGTCTGTGTCGTCATGCTGTTAGGGGTACCGGTACATTAATGCTGCAGTGCCTCATTAACAACTCGTGAGCCTAAATACCAGGAGTGGATAGCAAGCTGTATAATACTAAGGGGATATGGGTCGTTTTTTCTGGTCCCCCTTCTCACTCATGTTTCGCCCCATTAGTTTTCAAATTTAAAGACGTTTGGCCGAATAGTTTGGCGATTTTAAGACCTCTTGCCCCATTCCTGTACCGTAATTTAAGAGGAACCGGCCATTGACCGGGAAATGTCTATCGAAAAATGTACAAATGTATCTTGAAAGGGGCTCAAGGGGTTGTAATTCTAAACTGGATGGAGGTCTAGCGAGGAAACTAATAAATAATACAAAGATAAATATATAAGTCAATCAATACGCCCATCCTCCCTTTAACCCAGCTTCCCAGGGAGGTGTTGCTTGTTTGTTTGTTTCACAAGCTGGTATAATTAGCTCTTTTAGTACCGGTACTTCCTAATCTGTAGGAAGTTGTCTAAGGTTAGCCAGAATAAAATGCGTCTTGTCCTATTACGGAAAGGGTTGAAGGACATTGCTGAAAGGTGTAGACTGTAGAGGATAGTAGTACATGATGCAGAGAGAGAGAGAGAGAGAGAGAGAGAGAGAGAGAGAGAGAGAGAGAAAGTGTGAGAGAGAGAGAGAGAGAGAGTGAGTGTGTGAGAGAGAGCGAAGACGACGAGTAGAGAGTGAGAGGAGAGAGAGAGTTGTGAAAGAGAGAAAAAAAAGTGTTGAAAGTGTAATGAAAGTGGTGGAAAGGAAAGAAAAGGAGACGAGAGAGAGAGAGAGTGAGAGTGAGGAGTGTGTGTCTTAAAGGTGAACATATGGTAAGAACAGGTTTATCTGGGAACCATACGAGAAGAGGAGGGGGGGGGGGGGGGGGAGCCAGGGGGGGGGGGGGGGGTGGTTGGATGGTGGGGGGGGGGGGGAGGGGTGGGTGAGGTGGGGGGGGGGGGGGGGGGGGGGGGTGGGGGGGTGGGGGGAGGTGGGGTGGGGTGGGTGGGTGGTTGGGGGGGGGGGGGGGGGGGGTGGGGTGGGGGGGGGGGGGGGGGGGGGGCGTAGAGGGGGAAGGGGGGGGGTGGGGGGTGGGGGGGGGGGGGGGGGGGGGGGGGAGCCAGGTAGGGGGGGTGGGGGGGGGGTGTGGAGCCAGGTATTAACCCTTTCAGTACCGGTGGTGTATTTGTCATCATATTCTGGACACTATTAGCCGATCTTAGTCAGCTTAGCGAGGTCGTCTACCAATTAAAAAGGAGACATCTTTTAGCTATCATACACAATATTGGCTGATCTTAGAGCGAGGACGTTTACCAATAAAAAAGGAGACATCTTTTA
>CM064483.1:1288756-1293756 GCA_032716605.1 Paralithodes platypus
CACAGGTGTGCTAGGTCAGTGTACAGTCGGCCTAATAAATGATGTCTCGACACCAAGTATATTTCGATCAATAATTGGCATCACCAATATTGACACATGATTTTTTCTTTTTGAGTGAGATATACAAACATGTTCCTTCACTTACCACCCTATTCAACATCTGGCAGACATTAATAGAGCACAGAACGAGCCAAATGTAATGACAGCTGAGACATGACTTATTAGCGCCACTGTACAGTCGGGTACTTTCCAACAGGTGACTCATCTCTTAACCCTTTCTGTGCCGACGAGGTGTTATATTTTGGTCTACCATTATGTAGACGCTGTTATGCAGCTTAGGAAGGATCTGTGGTAGTTAAAGGGATGGATGGAGATAGAACGAAGCCTGATCATTGCTGGAGGCTCCTTTTTAAACTGAGTAAAATCGTCTAATAGCAGCCAGAATAAAGTTAAAAGGACGGCACCGGTACAGAGGGGGTAAATATCGGGGTCACAAGGACGTTTTGTTTTTGTGTGTTTGTTTTCTAATGACAATTTTTCCTTGGTATTATTTCGAGGCTCTTTAGCAGTTACAAGTATTGGCAACGGGACTGATATTTCATTATAATTGAAGGGGGTAGTGCTCGTTTTTTGGTCTATATTGATTTATATATTTAGTATTGAGTTTCCTCGCTAGACCTCCATCTAGCTTAAACAAAACATCCCCTAGACCCCTTTCAAGCTAAATTCGTACATTTTTCGGTAGACAAATTTCCCGGCCGAAGGCCGAAGGCCGCTCCTGGACTTCACCTTATATATATATATATATATATATATATATATATATATATATATATATATTGGCACTGATGCTACTTATCTATCGATCAAGCCTTATAATCGGGTGTTTAGATTCAAGAAAACATGTGCCAACCATAAATAATAATAAACATGTGCCAACCATAAATAATAATAAACATGTGCCAACCATAAATAATAATAAACATGTGCCAACCATAAATAATAATAAACATGTGCCAACCATAAATAATAATAAACTTGATTCAACTCTAAATTTAGTAGCCTGAGCTCACCATTAAGTCTGCTATTTATGATTTATGATCAAATACATGTCCTCTCTATTGCCTTGCTAGCATTAATTTCACTTGGACTTCAGGGGAGATAGGTCGTTTTTCGAGATCCCCTTCTCCCTCATGTTTAGCCCCATTATTTTTCAGATTTTAAGATGTTTGACCCATTAGTTAGTCGATTTTACGACCTTTCGCCCCATTTATTTGTCAATATTAAGACCTTTCTTGCTATTTAGGTGTCGATTTGTTTCCTGGCGAATGATAGTGAGCCTGTAATTTGAGAAGAACCGGCCTTCGGCCGGGACACGGTCTGTAGCCTTTTAACGAGTAGACATCCCTCGTGCGCTGAATAACATTGTCTAATAGTTACCAGAATATCATGAATAGGACGTCGCCGGTACAGAAGATACATCACACGCCTATACAGTATATCCTATCTGCCCACCAAATTTCGTGAAAATCTCCCGCCCATCTCCTAAATTGAATTACTTATTTCTTGGCGCATATCGTCTCTGCCCAACAAATTTCGTGAAAATCGGCTCATAACTTTGTGAGATATTTCGTATACAGATAGGCAGTCAAACAGAGGCGAAAACATCGTTGGTGAAGGTAGTAAAAGTAGTCGGGGCCTTTAATTTAGCTACTGCTTAACAAATCCCCCCCCCCCCCTTGGGGAAAAAAAAAAAAAAAAAAAAAAAAAAAATCGTCCCCTCTCTGCGAATTACTGTCCGTCTCCATAAACTCGTCACCTTCCCTCCACCATATTCACCCGAGTCATTAATTGCATGGGCGTACACCGTCTGGGTCGATAATTGAGGTATTATCTCTTCACACCATACACAAATAAAATAAATAAATAAACCGGTGTGGGTGTGTGTGTGTGTTACTCAGTTACTTGTTCGTCAAGGGGAATCCACGCAATGCGAGCTAAGCTCATTATTATCGCGCCTCCTTAACTGGGAATGTATTGCGTGAAATGCATGTTAAGTGTTTTATGTACTGTTGGAATGGCTGTGGATGTGTGTGTAGTCTGTATTTAGCCAATTGGCGACATCGGAAACGAAGGCTTAGGGTGGATCTGTATGGTACCATTCTCACTATAGACGGTACCGTCTCGCCCGAAGGCTTAGGTAGCCATCAGCTTAGGTGAACCATATGATACCCATCTCGCCTTGTACCATTTTTGCCAACCCCAGATGGGACTTCACAACGTCGTCCATTTATTCCAGGTACCTATTTACAGCTAGGTGAACTGAGGCTAACACATGAAAGGAGACAAGCCCAATTTGTCTCCGCCCGGCCGGGGATTGAACCCCCCGACCCCTCGTGTGTGAGACGAGAGCTCTACGTACTAGGCTACGGGCTGTGTGTGTGTGTGTGTGTGTGTGTGTGTGTGTGTGTGTGTGTGTGTGTGTGTGTGTGTGTGTGTGTGTGTAACTGTCTTGTTCATTTGACTGATTGGTTTAATGAATTTGATGATTTGGTTGAATAGACTGATAAGGCGAATTTGCATGCCTTGGTAAAACAATCTAGCTTGTTGGGTTTGCAAGAAAATGCAGAGGAAAACAACTGAAGGCAAGCAACAACAGACCCAATGGTTCTCACTCTAGACTGCTTGTAAACAAACAAATAATAATAATAATAATAATAATTAAAAAAAAAAAAAAAAAACATGACTGACCTGATGGAGTTGGTTGAAAGTGAATGGTATAAAACGTGTCTTTAGTTGGTTAGAAGTGAATGCTATAAAACATGTCTTTAGTTGGTTAGAAGTGAATGTTATAAAACGTGCCTTTAGTTGGTTAGAAGTGAATGCTATAAAACGGGCCTTTAGTTGGTTAGAAGTGAATGCTATAAAACGTGCCTTTAGTTGGTTAGAAGTGAATCGTATAAAACATGCCTTTAGTTGGTTAGAAGTGAATGCTATAAAACGTGCCTTTAGTTGGTTAGAAGTGAATGCTATAAAACGTGCCTTTAGTTGGTTAGAAGTGAATGCTATAAAACGTGCCTTTAGTTGGTTAGAAGTGAATCGAATAAAACATGTCTTTAGTTGGTTAGAAGTGAATGCTATAAAACGTGCCTTTAGTTGGTTAGAAGTGAATGCTATAAAACGTGCCTTTAGTTGGTTAGAAGTGAATGCTATAAAATGTGCCAATAGTTGGTTAGAAGTGAATGCTATAAAACGTGCCTTTAGTTGGTTAGAAGTGAATGCTATAAAACGTCCCTTTAGTTGATTAGAAGTGAATGCTATAAAACGTGCCTTTAGTTGGTTGGAAGTGAATCGTATAAAACGTGCCTTTATTGGGGTACACTCAGTCCAGGGGTCCACACAGTCCACCCCAACACCGAAACACCCTCTACATTTCCTAAAACCTTGAGTACCAGACGGAAGAAGAAGAAATAAAAAGAGGGTCCTCTAACGAAGCAGGTTTTCAATATCCTGTTGGGTTGCTAATGCGTTTATCATAAAGTACTTTAAGAAGGGGGGGGGGGGGGGGTTAGGGGTTATTTATTGGTAGGCTACATTTATTTATTTACTTATTGGTTTTTTTTTTCAGTTTCCTCCCTAGACCTCCACCAAGCTTAAACAAAAACCTTCCCAAGATCCCCCCTTCTAGATAAATTTGTACATTTTTCGGTAGAAAAAATGTCTTGGACGAAGGCCGTTTCCTTCTATATAACAGGCTTACTATCACTCGCCATGAAACAAATCGACACCTAAATGGCACGAAAGGTCTTAAGATTGACATAGAAATGGGGCCAAAAAAAAAATCGCCAAGCTAATGGGGCAAACGTCTTAAAATCTGAAAACTATTGGCGCTCAACATGAGGGAGAAGGGGGTCCATACAAACTCCCCCTTCCCCTCTACAGCCTGTTTGCCTTGCCCTTGGAGCCATCTTGTACCTTTCTCGCTACTCTATCATCTATCCATTATAACGAGGCTATAGTCTATTCGCTGTAAGTAGGCGATAAATCATGACCTCTATCCTCTGTAACTCAAAAAGGGATAGAGCAAATTGGCTGTAAATTTCAACATATATTCCTTGACTGACTCTTCCCAAATGGTACATTTTTTAGCTCGATTACTCCATTCGTTTTTTTATAGAGGTTAAAGGTCATGATTTATCGCCTACTTACAGCGAATAGACTATAGACATTGTGACCCTCAGCCTCTTGTCAAACAGGCAGGGCTGGAGCACACGGGCTGGCAGTTTCCCTTTGTGAATGAAAGAGACAAAATGCAGGCTTTCCTGTAACGAGTGTCTCTCCAAAAGCCAAAAAAGAGTGACAGACAGCCAAATTCAAGGGACGTTGGGGTCAAAATGCCTGGACACACGAAGTTTAAAGCAGTCTAAGTCATAGGATGAAGGACAAACTGATTGAGGGGGAGAGTTCCAGAGTTCATTAGTCGAGTAGAAAAAAGACTGAGAAAATTTGCTAATTCTTGGGTTGGAGAGCTGGGCAAAATAGGAGTGGGACTGTGTTGAAAGGTGGGTACCTTGCACTCGCACCGAGAGAGCTCTGAAGAACACCGATTGTTGTAATAGCGACAGAAGAGTGAAACATATGTAACATTGCGGCGTGTAGAAAGATATTGTAGGGAACTAGTAAGAGGAGGGGAGTTGATGAGGCAAAATGCTTTTGAGTCTACTTTTTTTGAGAAGTGCGGTATGGGTGGAACCTCCTCACACAAACACTATAGTAAGGCTTGTGGAAATTAAGGGGAGGCAGTTGGTTCGAGTCCTCCTCCTCCCTTATGTTTAGCCCTATTAGTTATGAGATTTCAAGACATTCGCCCCATTAGTTTGGCGATTTGTCAGACCTTTTGCCCCATTTCTTTGCCAATAGGGCTTCTGCAGATTTCCATTTTTCTTATGTTTTTATGTTCTTAATATTAAGACCTTTCGTGCCATTTAGGTGTCGATTCT
>CM064483.1:1298756-1320312 GCA_032716605.1 Paralithodes platypus
TATATGCTAGTAAATATGGGGGTATATGCTAGTAAATACGGGGGTATATGCTAGTAAATATGGGGGTATATGCTAGTAAAGATGTGGGTATATGCTAGTAAATACGGGGGTATATGCTAGTAAATACGGGGGTATATTCTAGTAAATACGGGGGTATATGCTAGTAAATATGGGGGTATATGCTAGTAAATATGGGGGTATATGCTAGTAAATACGGGGGTATATGCTAGTAGATATGGGGGTATATGCTAGTAAATATGGGGGTATATTCTAGTAAATACGGGGGTATATGCTAGTAAATATGGGGGTATATGCTAGTAAATATGGGGGTATATGCTAGTAAATACGGGGGTATATGCTAGTAAATATGGGGGTATATGCTAGTAAATATGGGGGTATATGCTAGTAAATACGGGGGTATATGCTAGTAAATACGGGGGTATATGCTAGTAAATATGGGGGTATATGCTAGTAAATATGGGGGCATATGCTAGTAAATATGGGGGTATATGCTAGTAAATACGGGGGTATATGCTAGTAAATATGGGGGTATATGCTAGTCTTCACGTTGCAGCCTTGCTCATCTCCAAGTGCTTAAGGAGAGGTGGTTGTTTTTTGTGGACCCCCTTCTCCCTCATATCATGTTTAACCCCCTTAGCTCTGACATTTTTCGACTTTTTTCCACATTAGTTTGGCGATGTTAACACCTTTCGACCCATTCCTTTGTCAATATTAAGACTCACTCACTCACACACACACTCTCACTCACTCTCTCTGTCTCTATCTATCTATCTATCTATCTATCGCTCTCTTGCCTCATTACACAAACTAGAGAAACGCTTCAGCATCTCAAGGACCACACCACCACCACCACCACCACCTCCACCTTTCCACACCACCACCACCACCACTCAGGTATGCCACGGTGATAGGCTTTGATGGCAACCACTTAGCGTAAGCATCTTGTCTCATTTTCTCAGTATAATCGCATCACTAAATATTTTCGAGTTTTCCTTGTGTCAACATTCTTCCAAGGGGTTTCAAGGGAAGTCTTTCTTAATGCTTTCAGTAACGATGAAGCCATTCTCAATATTGCATTGCTGTCATTAGACGACTTTATTTAGATTGGGGAGAATATATATATATATATATATATATATATATATATATATATATATATATATATATATATATATATATATATAACACCTCCAATGAAAATAATGAAAGCATATATGAAGAGCTAGATAGACACACAGGTAGATAAATATACAGATAAACATATATATATACAGTATATACATATATATATATATATACAGTATATATATTATGTACAGTATATATATATATATATACAGTATATACATATATATATATATCTGCAGAGAGGGTACACACAACCCACAAGAGATCCCTCACCTTTATTCACACACACCGCACAGCTGACTATTGATAACACAATCCAATTTATTTGCTCAATTATATATTATTTCACTATTTTTTTGTTTCCTCCCTAGACCTCCATCAGGCTTATATAAAGACCCGGCCAAGACCCTCCTTAAAGATAAATTTGTACATTTTTCGATAGAAACATTTCCCGGCCAAAGGCTGGTTCCTATTAAATCACAGGCTCGCTATCGCTCGCCAGGAAAAAATCGACACCTAAATGACACGAAAAGTCTTAATATTGACAAAAAAAAATGGGACGAAAGGTCTTAAAATCGCCAAACTAATGGGCCGAACGTCATAACATCTGAAAACTAATGGGGATAAACATGAGAAAGAAGGCGGGACCAGAAAAACGGCCCATCGCCCCTCAATGAAGAAGAAACAGAATACACCAACAACACATCACCAACATCCCTCAAAGGACATACATGGTTAGAGACATTAGAGTTACAGAGATCGACCAGCTATATTATGAGATGATTTATATTCAGCTTAGGAAGGACGTCTACCCATTCAAGGGGTACAGACAATGTCACACAATCCTTTCGGCTGTTTACTATCCCTCCTAAGCGTCTTAAAATCCGTCACCACCACAATCACCACCACAATCAACATCCTCACCACCACAATCATCACTACCACTACCATCACGACAACATAATACATATCACCATCACCACCAACACACCCACACCATCACCACCACAATCATCACTACCACTACCCTCACAACAACATAATATACATCACCATCAACACACCCACACCATCACCACCACAATCACCACCACAATCAACATCATCACCACCACAATCTTCACCACCACAATCATCACTACCACTACCATCACGACAACATAATACATATCACCATCACCACCAACACACCCACACCATCACCACCACAATCATCACCACCACAATCAACATCCTCACCACCACAATCTTCACCACCACAATCATCACTACCACTACCATCACAACATAATACATATCACCATCACCACCAACACACCCACACCATCACCACCACAATCATCACCACCACTACCCTCACAACAACATAATATACATCACCATCACCACCAACACACCCACACCATCACCACCAAAATCATCACTACCACTACCATCACAACATAATATATACATCACCATCACCACCAACACACCCACACCATCACCGCCACAATCATCACCACCACTACCCTCACAACAACATAATATACATCACCATCACCACCACAATCATCACCACCACAATCAACATCCTCACCACCACAATCTTCACCACCACAATCATCACTACCACTACCATCACAACATAATACATATCACCATCAACACACCCACACCATCACCACCACTACCCTCACAACAACATAATATACATCACCATCACCACCAACACACCCACACCATCACCACCACAATCATCACTACCACTACCCTCACAACAACATAATATACATCACCATCACCACCAACACACCCACACCATCACCACCACAATCATCACTACCACTACCATCACAACATAATACATATCACCATCACCACCAACACACCCACACCATCACCACCACAATCATCACTACCACTACCATCACAACATAATGTACATCACCATCACCACCAACACACCCACACCATCACCACCACAATCATCACTACCACTACCATCACAACATAATATACATCACCATCACCACCAACACACCCACACCATCACCACCACAATCATCACTACCACTACCCTCACAACATATCACCATCACCACCAACACCCCACACCATCACCACCACAATCATCACTACCACTACCATCACAACATAATATACATCACCATCACCACCAACACACCCACACCATCACCACCACAATCATCACTACCACTACCATCACAACATAATACATATCACCATCACCACCAACACACCCACACCACCACACACATCATCACTACCACTACCATCACAACATAATATACATCACCATACCAACCACCACCACACCACACCATCAACCACACAATCATCACTACCACTACCCTCACAACATAATATCCATCACCATCACCACCACCACACCCACACCATCACCGCCACAATCATCACCAAAAACTACCTCACAACAACATAATATATACATCACCATCACCACCACACACCCACACCATCACACCACAACACACTATACACTAACCTCACAACATAATAACACAACATCACCACCCCACAACAACCCACACACCACACCATCACCACCACTACCCTCACAACAACATAATATACATCACCACCAACACACCCACACCATCACCACCACAATCGTCACCACCACAATCGTCACCACCACAATCGTCACCACCACAATCGTCACCACCACAATCATCACTATCACTACCCTCACAACATAATATACATCACCACCAACACACCCACACCATCACCGCCACAATCATCACTACCACTACCATCACAACAACATAATATACATCACCATCACCACCAACACACCCACACCATCACCACCACAATCATCACTACCACTACCCTCACAACATAATATACATCACCATCACCACCAACACACCCACACCATCACCGCCACAATCATCACCAATACTGTCATCACACATCACCAGCATTAGCATTCTCTCTCTCTCTGTAACTTCATTGTGTGCGTTAATTAAGCAAGTAGATCAGCTGTCTAGTTTCGCACACATGACATTCAGACACATACCATCCCTAGTCTCTCTCTCTCTCTCTCTCTCTGTATGTATGTATGTATGTGTGTGTGAGTGTGTGTAAAAACGCATAGCTCACCTAATCTTTTTCTTCATTCAGTGAGCGTGCGTGTCTGTGTGCGTGTGTGTGAGCGTATGTACGCCTGTGTGCGTGCCTCTGTGTGTGTGTGTGTGTGTGTGTGTGTGTGTGTGTGTGTGTGTGTGTGTCATTCAGTGAGCGTGCGTGCGTGCGTGTGTGTGTGTGTGTGTGTGTGTCATTCAGTGAGCGTGTGTGTGTGTGTGTGTGTGTGTGTGTGTGTGTGTGTGTGTGTGTGTGTGTGAGTGTGTGTATCGTACGTGCCCGGTATTAGCAGTGTCAAGAGTGGTGTTCAGTAGAGCATCCCCAGTATGCTTTTGTTTACACTCTAGGTTCGAGGTTCGTATCTATTGGTTTGTACTCATTTATGTCTGCGGCCGTATTGGTTGACTGTCTAACTGTTTAATGGCAGCATTGGACCGTCTACTTATGGGTCTAGTTAACAAATGTCGTGTTAATTGGTCACACACACACACACACACACACACACACACACACACTCACACGGAAATACCAAAAGCCGAGAAATAGTAGCCTCCTATACCAGCACAAATCTCACATTTTATACCTCTTTCGTACCTTCCGCCGCCTCTCAACCTTTCCCTTCAGCCACACACACACACACACACACACACACACACACACACACACACACACACACACACACACACACTATCTCTCACTCTCTCTCTCTCTCTACCTCTCTCAGTAGTCTCCAGGGCAGCCATTACTCCTGATATAGAGCTGGGAACCCAACCTCGCCTCTCGCATCCTCGGGGTTTTAGGATTTATATATAGTTACTCGAACCTTTTCTGTAGGCTATTAATTCCTTTTAGCTATATTGTTATGTTTTTATTGTTATGTTTTTATTGTTATGTTTTTATTGTTATGTTTTTATTGTTATGTTTTTATTGTTATGTTTTTATTGTTATGTTTTTATTGTTATGTTTGTATTGTTATGTTTGTTATGTTTTTATTGTTATGTTTTTATTGTTATGTTTTTATTGTTATGTTTTTATTGTTATGTTTTTATTGTTATGTTTGTATTGTTATGTTTTTATTTATTTTTACTTGAGTTTTTCCTGCGGGCTATTTCTGTTGTATTTATGTGAACGAGGTTTTATTGTAATATTATTTATTTAGTCTTGAGGTTTTCCTGTAGGCTTTCAATGGATTTTATTTATGTGAAGACGGTAATATTCCTATCTATCTATCTATATACTCAGGCCCAATCCCCACTTTTCCAATATTTTGTTGGGGGGAGGGGGGGGGGGGGGTGACTCACGACAGAGCCCGAATAGGGACAACACAACAGAAAACAATGAACACACAACAACAAAATACAAATTCACACACATCTAGGTCATCCAGGAGAAGACATATTCTAATGTGTATATATATATATTTACTCGAGCTTTCCCTGTTCAA
The DNA here is from genome assembly GCA_032716605.1 of Paralithodes platypus. Taxonomy (NCBI): domain Eukaryota; kingdom Metazoa; phylum Arthropoda; class Malacostraca; order Decapoda; family Lithodidae; genus Paralithodes; species Paralithodes platypus. The sequence continues at coordinate 1,304,464 of CM064483.1, forward strand.
AGTAAACAGTCCAAAACTCTTGACCACATACCTCTATAACTCAGGAACGACTATAGTAATCTAGCTAATATTTCTACCATTTGGGAAGGGTCATTTGGGAATACGTGTGGCAATTAACATCCCATTTGCTCTCGTCCTTCTTTATTCACAGAGGTTAGGGTTCATGATCTTGTAATCTGATCTTAAGGAACTATTGTCTGTATTGAAATAGGCCCTTGTTACACAGGGTCAAAAGGTGATATTAGTGCTCAAGTGTACCTGAGTTATATCACTAATAGTTATTGTATCGAGATGTATGTGTAATTGCCTGTATTCACACACACACTCGCTTTCACTCTCTCTCTCTCTCTCTCTCTCCACAGTGTTTACCTCGTCACGAGTCATTGGTCATTCAGTGTATTTCCCACTCCAAAGTCCCCTCCCTCTCCCTCCCTCCCTCTCCCTCTCTCTCTCTCTCTGGTGCCCTTATTACCAAAAAGATATAGACAAGCTAGAACGAGTCCAACGTAGAGTTACCAAAATTATACCTAGCCTAAAGAACAAACCATACGAGGAGCGTCTTAGAGAATTAAATATATTTCCTTTCCCAGATATACGAAAGATCACTTATAACTGTGTTATGTTACTAACCCATCTGTCCCCTACTAACTTCCTAATCCTGCCACGGACATTAGTTCCAGGGCAGTAGTTCCCTTTTCAATGTTTCCTTACCCACACTCTAAACCACTGTTTGGTAACTTGATCCTCAGTGTTTTGGAGGAAAAGCAGCCTAGAGGGGTCACTAGATCTGCTGTTGCTTGATTTCCTTTTGTACTCCTTTGTACTAACACCCAATGTTGCTCAATTATATTAACGAGTAACCTTTCTATACTAATGGAGTATTACAGTTAGAGTAGGGAGATGAGACACGAGTTTTGAACGTGACTGTACTGAAGGCAAAACTACTCTATAATAACGTAACACAAAAATCTCTAAAGACCCCCAAGACGTCGGACCAGAGAGTGTTAATATTTTAATGATATTGTTATACCCAGTACTCACCTCAGTCCCAGTACGTCACCTAGTCCCAGCACTCCCCCCAGTCCCAGTAATCCCCCCAATCCCAGTGCTCCCCCCAATTCCAGTACTCTCCCCCAGTCCCAGTACCCCCCCCCCACATATCCAGTACTCCCATTCAGTCCCAGTATTCTCCCCAGACTCAAGCACGTCACATAGTCCCACTACTCCCCCCAGTGCCAGTACGTCACCCAGTTCCAGTACTCCCCCTGTCCCAATATTTTCCCCCAGTCTCAGTACTTCCCCCAGTCCCAGTACTCCTACCCAGTACCAGTACTCCCCACAGTCCCATGGTACTCCCTCCAGTCCCATTACTACCCCAGTCCCAGATTTCCCCCAGACCTAGTACTCCCCTCAGTCCCAGTACTCCATCCAGTCCCAGTACGTCACCCAGTCTGTTGTACCGGTAACGTCCGCTCCAGTACATACCTGTGGAAGAATAGAAAACAGGGTATTAGTTATTATTATTATTTATTCATTTATATACCTATTCATTCATTCACTCACCCTTTTGTGAAATTATTAATTTATTCATATATTCATTTATTCATACATGTTTTAATTCATCTATTTACGTATTTATTCATTTTGATCGATAAGGAGAGAAGACATGTATGTAGCATATGCATAGCTAGTATTTACAAACTAACACATTAACAAAAAAAACAAAAAAATATATACCGTATATATATATATATATACAATCATTGAAGGTAACAGTATCAGGAGTTTTACTTGCCCCACACATTATTTTAGAGGTTAAATGAAAATACTGTATGTTGCAACAGTATTTAGTTTCAACTTACCTTTCTCGCTCTCTCGCGCGCGCGCGCTCGCTCGCTCGCTCGCTCTCTCTCTCTCTCTCTCTCTCTCTCTCTCCTGATTTGCTATCCTTTCCTTCCACTGTCCCTTACTCTCGGGTTAGCTAACTCTAATAGAATTAAGACCTGACCACCTCGCTGGGATCGTAAGGTCTGTGTGGTCAGTGAAATTTATGTTACGTAAATATCTCTCTCTCTCTCTCACACACTAAGCACGTCGTAATCACAAGACACACACACACATACCCTCGTTAAGACACCGCCCTACAAACGTCACATCACACGGCCGCGAACTACGGGTTCTCTATGTGTTTGGTGTCTTATTTAACTCTCACTCTCTCTCTCTCTCTCTCTCACACGCACATACACAACTTTCTTTGTCTCACACACACATGCACACCTTCTCTCTCTAAGCACTTCGAAATTAACACCCACACACCCACCCACACTAAGACACCGCCCTACAAACGTCCCATAACACAGGTGCGAAATACGTGTAGTCTATTCGTTTCCTTTATTATTTGTTGATTTTGTGTACATGTTTTTATTTAACCAACGAAAGGCTTCTAGCTTTACTGTTGTTGTTGTTGTTGTTCCCTAAGCTGCCTGGCCGAACAGCCCCGAGTCCCTGAGAAAGGCCATGGCCACGATCGGGCTTTCCCACAGAGCTCTCATTGAGTGTAGATTGTGTTGTTGGCGTAAGTGGTTGTGTGAAATGCAGTCTTCTATGATGTGTTTAATGGTATGGGGTGCTGTGTTACATCCCGGGCAGGCGTCGACAACGGAGTCATCCAGTCTCTTCTGATAGCTCAGGAGAGCTGGATGGTGTCCGCAATCTCATCCTGGCCAGGTGGACTCTGTCCTCGCGAGGAAGGGAGGATTCGGAAGGATGGATTTCGGGAGGTCGTGCATGCAGCTGTGTGTTGTCTGTGAGTGAGTGGATGGATCGGTGAGAGATATGAGGATGTGCTTCTGGATGTTGGTTCGGGGTGGCAGGGAGGGAGAGAGGACAATAATTGTGTGTGATACCGTGTGCTGGGTGTTGTTTTTGATATTTCTTGGTGTCTGTGGGTGTGTTGCCATGTAGTTTAGTGGGTGGTCTTGGTTCGTGGAGGCTGCTGCCAGGAATTGAGTGCCTCTCATGTCCAGATGGTCTTTGACTTTGAGGATTTTGGTTTCTTGATGTAGGTGATCTGTGGGTGCAGTAGCTGTGCAGCCTGTAATGATCTTCAGGGCTTTGTTTTGAATAGTCTGTAAGGTCTTATGATGTGTTTCAGCTAGGTTAGAAGCCCAGGCTGGGCTTGCGTATTCCATCACTGATCTTATGTATTGTTTATATACTGTGGTGGTAGTTTCTTTGTTGTGTCCAAATTTTGTGTGAGCAAGTGACCTGAGGGCGTTTAAGTCTGGGTGTCAGTTTCTTTTTAATGTTTGTGGTGTGCTGTTTGAATGTCATATGAGTATCATATGTTACTCCTAGGATTTTGGGTGTGTGTGTAATGTGTTAGGGGTGTGTTGTTTATGGTGAGTTGAGGGATGTATTCGTGTTCTCCTGTCCAACTTGTGAGCAGGTGTTGCGGTGGATTTTGGCTGGGGCTAGATTAAGTCTGTTTGTAGTGCACCAGCCATGTAGTGTGTTGAGATAGGGTTGAAGGAGATCTGTTGCTCTTTTTGGGTCATGGTGTGTGCATGTGAGTGTTATGTCATCTGCATAGGAGGCTAAGTTTATTTGGGGCGTATTGGGTGTAGTTATATCGTGCATGTACAGATTGAAGAGTGCGGGCGATTAGGACGGATCCTTGTGGGACGCCGTTTGGAAAGTTTCTGATTTTAGATGACTGACCCGCAAAAGATACGTGTGCACATCTCCCTGCTACGAAGTTGGCCAGCCACCGTTCTGTGTTGTCGTGCATGTTTTGGTGTTGTAGATTTGTTTGTTAGGTTGTGGCGGGGGATGGCATCGAAAGCTTTACTAATGTCGAGTGGTGGCTAATAGTGATCTGTGTTGTGGTCTAGCTGAATTGATGCCGTCGAAAGCTCTTTGTGTAAGGTCTGTGAGAAGAGTGTTTGTGGAGTGCAGTGGCCTAAAGCCATGTTGTGTTGGAGCTAGGGGTAGGTCAGGTGTAATTAGTTGTAATACTAGGCGTTCCATGACTTTGGAGGGGGAGCAAAGAAGTGTGATGGGGGGGTGCGAGGAGGGTACCGTGGGGTCTTTGTTGGGTTTGGGGAAAGTGATGATGATACCATGCTTCCAAATGTCTGGTATTGTGTTGTGTGAATAGCTGTAGTTTGATATGTTAGTGAGTGCTTGTATGCCTTGTGGTCCCAGGTGTCTGAGGTGTATGTTGCTTATGTTGTCTAGGCCGCAGGCGGGTGAGTGCTTGAGATTGTTGATGATATGCTTTGTCTGGTGATTGGTGAAGGGTGTATAGTCAGGGTCTGTGGGGAATTGTCTCTTACGTCGGATGACACGTCGGTCGTCTTTGTGAGGTTTTAGGTGGCTGACATGTGAAAAGTGATTGATGAGAGTGTTTGCTTGTTTTGTTTTACATGAAGGAGTAGAGTCTGTTGTTGTGATTGCAGCATGTGATTGTGTTGTGTTGCTGTTGGAAAGTGTGATGCTGTTTAAGTGTTTTGTATAGTTTGTTGGGGTTTGTTTTGTGATCAAGTGTTTTTAGGAAGTTATTCCAATTTAGTTTTTGTTGTTCTTGTATTTTGTTGTTAGTTTGGGTGTTGAGTGCTTGAATTTGTTGTGTGATGTCTTGTGTGTGGGGTGCTGGGGAGTGTTTTCAGTATGTCGCGTTGTCTGAGGAGGTTTTGAATTTCTGGTGTGAAGTTGGGGTTGTGCCTTTTTCTGTTTACCTCTTGGAATGTGTTTCTGTCAGCGTTTTGGATAGTTTTATTGAGTATGTGTACAGCATTGTTGATGTTAGTGATGGGTGTACTGTTTAGAGTTGTGAAGTGTTGTTCTGTCTCATTTGTGAATGCTGTCCCAGTTAGTTCTTTTTATAATTGGTGTATGTGTGTTTGTGGCTAGCTGGGGTGAGTCTGGTTTTGGTGGTGATAATGATCGGGAGGTGGTCAGAGCCTAAGGTTCTGACCACCCTCCAGGATGTTGTGGGGGCGAGTTCTGGGGAGCAAAAGGTGATGTCTGGAGATGATGGGTTATAGAGGGCTTGGTGAGGAATATGGGTATGTTGATGGATGTCGTTAAGGATGATGAGGTTATCGGTTTGGTTTTGTAGTACCAGCCCTCTGTCTGTGGTCGGGGTTGTCGACAAACCAGGCCGACGTCTTGGCGTTGAAGTCACCACCCAGGATGATGCGTGGGGTGTGTGGGGTGTTTGTGATGTGTTGTAAGTGTGGTCTGTATTCATTTGGTACTGTAGGGATGTTTGGGGAGGGATGTATGTGTTTATGATGGTTATGTTGGAGTTGTTGCAGTGCGTATTTTAATTGACTGTATTTCTGTTGTGTTATCATTTGGGGGGAGGAGTGATTTGGGTTTGTACAACTGGTTACTATGTATGATATTTCTTTGTTGTACCAGGTGATGAGTCCACCGCCCCCTGCCGACAGCCCGGTCTTGTCTGATGGTGGTGAAATTATGAAATGTGGGTGTTTTTTGTGTTTGTTGCGGAGTTTTGTTTCTTGTAAGATGGCAATGTGTATGTTGTGTTGTTTGATGAAGTGTGAGAGTTCGTGTTTCTTTGTGTTGATGCCATCTATGTTCAGTTGAAGAATGTTAATGTTATGTGCACGATGTACGTTGGGTGCTGCTGCACGAGGATGGGGTGGGGGTGGGGGTGATGGGGGGGGTGGGGGTGAGGGAGGGGCTGGGGGTTGGGATGGGTGAGGTGGGGGTGGGGATTGGGGAGCAGGAGATGGGGGTTGGAATGGATTAGGATGGGGTGTGGTGTGTTGGAGTTTGAGGATTGTGGATGGTATGGGAAGATTAGGTGGGTTAGGGAGGAGAGGTGGACGGGTTTTAGGGGGGGGAGTGGATGATATGGGAAGGTTAGGGGGTTGGGGAGGAGAGGTGGACGGGTTTTAGGCGAGGGATTTGACTGGGAGAGGGAGGGGCATGAGGAACAGGTCCAGGTGTTTGTGTAGTGTTTCTTGGAGGTAAGTGTTGTGCAGGTGAAGTGGGTCCAGTTCCCACATGAATTGCAGAGAACTGAACCCTTAGTATGGCGACTCGAAGTGATGGGTTTTGAGCAAGTTGGACATATGTATGTGAACGTGGGTCCTGGGTTGCTCTCAATGTCTCCGGCTAGAAGAAGTCTTCGAGAAATGACAGCCGGAGAGTCATTTCTCGGTGTAGGAAAAACTGTGTGATGTGTGTGTGTGGTGTGAGAGGTGTGGAAATTCCCGGCGCGACCGAAGCCGCTCCAAGGACCCGTGCCCCCAGGGAGGGGGCAGGGGATGGTTGTGACGGTTTGGCTCCCGAAACTGCTCCCCGCGGCCGGCATCCGGTTTTTCCTCCACTGGTCGTTGATTTTGTCTTCGGCTGTGGAGGGTCGGCAGCCATCCGCGGTTGGCAGCCTCGGGAGGTGGCCCCACGGCGTAGACGCCGCCACATCAGGAGCTTTACTGTTAATTTATTTTGTCAACAATACTCATTTGCTTATCAACATGAGCTATTGATCGACATAATTTACTGTTTTATCAAATAGTAGTTTACATAATTATTATTGTATTTATCAACAATAAGATTATACTATTATGTAAACAAGAGTCTTTTATAATACAATACTATAATCATATATAATCATACAACATCGAATAATATTAATCAATATACCCGGTAGTAAATAAGCTAATAAAACACAAATCAACAAGGTGAGTTTGTTTCATATTTATACGTTTTTTTTTTTTTTTTTTTTTTTTTTAGGGAGCATTATTTTTTTTGTTCCTATAAACACACGGGTTTTGTAAGGCCTCATTAGTGAAGTAATAACACGCGTTGGTTGCTGCCTCGCCTCCTCTAACGAACCCTTTACAGGGTGGCTGTATTTATGTATTCATTTGATTATATATTCATTAATTATTTCTTTAGTTTCCTGCCTAGACCTAGATTAAGCTTATAAAATCACCCCTAACACCCCCATTCAAGAAAATGTATATATTTTTAGACCTCTATCAAGCTTAAATCCGTGCATTCTTCGGCAGATAAATGTACCGGCCAAAGGCCGGTTTCTTCTAAATTACAGGCTCAGTATCGCTCGCAAGGAAAAAATTGACAATAAATGGCACGAAAGCTCTTAACATTGACAAAGAAGTGGGCCAAACTAATGATGAGAACGTCTTAAAATCTCAAAACTAATCGGGGTAAACATGAGGGAGAAGGGAGTCAAGAAAAAACTAAAAACCTCCCTTTATAGCTATATCCATGTTGTGTTCATCAGTTTTCAAAAGGAGTACCAGCCATTTCTTAAAAGTGTTGGCTAATTTGATTATACCAATTATATATATTTAAGTGCGCTGTATATATAACTAAAAAAATATATATCTTCTTCTACCCGCGATTTTCAGTATATATATATCTGAATGTATCTATTTATCTATCTAATTATCTATCTACAGTATCTATCCAGGTATATTTCTATCTAGTTATCTACCAGTCAATCTGTCTATCACTCTATCTATCTATCTATCTATCTATCTATATATATCTATCTATCTATATATATATATATATAACTATCTATTTATATATCTATTCATCAGTCAATCAATCTTTCTACTTATCTATCTATCTATCTATCTATCCATCAATCCACTTTCCATCTGCTTCAACAAGAGGCTTTAAATTTTCATTATCAACAATATTTTTTCTTTGTTAGCCCCTCATTAGTGAAGTAATTACAGGCGCTGCTGCCAACCCTCGGCCCTCAACGAGCCTTTATTACCTTAATATTATAAATCCCGATATTTTATTTACACATTCCTTTTATAGGGGCGATTTAAAGTGTACTGTAGTTGTTTTGTGTTTGGTAAGTATATATATATATATATATATATATATATATATATATATATATATATATTATATAATATATATATATATATATATATTTATATATATATATATATATATAATATATAGAATACCGGTATATATTATATATATATATATATATATATAAATATATATATATATACCGTATCTATATATATATATATATATATATATAGAATATATATATATATATATATTTATACTATATACCGGTATATATAATATATATATATATATATATATATATATATATATATATATATATATATATATATATATATATACAGTATAACTATATTAACATTCCATTAATTTTAACATTTTGCGACTCTTATGTCTACAGTATTATAATCAATCTATCCAGCTGCCCAACTTAATGTCTATCAAAAAATGTACCATCTTACCCACGTCTCCATCTAGGCTATCTACATACCCGCCTCCCGTCTAATTCTTCTATTCATCTACTTATCAACAAACCTTTCCATCTACGTAGCCAACCGTCCCATTATTAGCATTCTCTGCGTCAGTTGAGGATTCGAACCCGGGGTGTGGCCGCAGACAATGGCGTTCCGAACCCCCGCACCACTGCACACCAGACATGCACAAACAAGTTCCGGACGAGTGGAAGAGGAGAGAAGTAACCCTTTCACCACGGTATCGCCTGCTTTGACTCTAATTCTGGCGATTATCAGACGATTTTATTTAGCTTAAAAAAGAACTTGTGGGAGTTGGAGGGTTACTTGAGCTAGATTATACTTCTAAGACTGATAGAGGTCTGTCCTAACCTGACAAATATCGTAAAGTATTAGCCAGAACAAAATCGAATAAACGCAATTGTATCAAAAAGGGTTAAAGACAGATCCAGCAGCAAAGCGAGTGCGGACAACTTTTCTCCATGACGACAGTGTTTCTCTTTGTCTTTGACCTTTGTGTGATAAAAAAAAAAAACACAACATTAGAAAATAATTGTGTGGTCATTGTGGATTAACGAATGGTTATCATGTGTATAAAGCCAGTTTCGCGTGACACACACACACACACACACACACACACACACACACACACACACACACACACACACACACACACACACACTCACTCTCTCTCTTAATGGCACCTGTCAACCTTTCATTTTCTTCACCACACACTGAAGTAAATATAATGTTAACTAATCGACATTTCTCCCTTATACCTTAACGGCCTAATCCATTAAGTTAATAAAGACTAAGTTGCACGTATTCTGGTGATTACCTTGCATATACTGTATAATAACTTTAATACTTAACTTGCAATACACGATATACATAACACACTTGTTCATTACTTCATATAAACGTTGAAATATTATGGATATCTATAGCAGCAACGGGTGTGTGTGTGTACAAAGTACAAAGGAGTACAAAGGAAATCAAGCAACAACAGATCTAGTGACCCTTCTAGGTTGCTTGTCCTCCAAAACACTGATCAAGTGTCCAAACAGTGGTTTAGAGTGGGTAAGGGAACATTGGAAAGGGAACTACTGCCCTGCCACTAACGTGGCAGGACTAGGAAGTTAGTAGGGGACATATGGGTTAGTAACTGAGGGGAGGATAAAGTTATTCATTTACAAACGCAGTCAGTCGCGGGTTTGATGCGAGATATTTTCTAGGCGGAATTTAAATGAATCAACGGTGCTGCAGTCTATAACGTCTCGGGAAGCCCATTCCACAAGTTGACAACTCGATTGAAGAAGAAATTCTTAGATTCGTGCGAGTTAAAAGATTTACCAATAATTTTGCAACCGTTTCCCCGCGTGTAATTAGATTGGTCGATAGTGAAGTACTTACTACAGTTCATATTGTCGATGCCTTTGATGATTTTGAACACTTGAATTAAGTCGCCTCTTAATCTGCGCTGGGTTAAAGGAAATAGATTTAATTCTCTAAGACGCTCTTCGTATGGTTTGTTCTTTAGGCTAGGTATCATTTTGGTAACTCTACGTTGAACTCGTTCTAGCTTGTTTATATCTTTTTGGTAATAAGGGCACCAGGATTGAACGCAGTATTCCAGAAGAGGGCGGACTAAGGAATTGTAAAGGGTTAGGATAACTTCTTTGGATTTATGCTCAAATGACCTGCCTATAAAGCCAATTATTTTGTTTGCCTTCTTAACAACTTCTGAACATTGTTGACTCGGTTTTAGGTTACTCGATATTGTTACTCCCAGATCAGTTTCTCTGTTTACATTCTTAAGCTGAGTGCCATTCATCGAATAGTTTGCTTTCTCATTAGGTATCCGACATGTAGTACTTTACATTTATCCGCATTGAAACTCATTTGCCAAATTTGGGCCCAACATGACAATTTATCTAGATTGTGTTGCATATCGTCAACTTGTTCTTTTGAGAGTACGCTATTTGCAATTTTTGTATCGTCAGCAAATTTTGAGATTGTGCAGGTGAGACCCTCATCTATGTCGTTGATGTAAATTAGAAAGAGAATTGGTCCTAGTACCGATCCCTGGGGTACCCCGCTACTTACATTGGTCCATTTAGATGCCTTACCGTTTATGACTACCCTTTGCTTTCTGTTGCTGAGCCAATTTTCTATCCATTTCAACACACCGTCTTGTATTCCATGCGCTTTTAGTTTTAGCAGTAAACGTTTGTGGGGAACTTTGTCAAAGGCCTTTTGAAAATCAAGGTATATAATATCTACAGCTTTACTCTCATCGTAGAGGTTGAGGATATCGTGGAAGAAGTCTAAGAGGTTTGTTAAACAGGAACGTTTTTACGAAAGCCGTGTTGAGTATCTTTAAGTATGTTATTTTCCTCCAAGTGATTTACGAGTCTGTCTCGTATGACCGTTTCTAGCATTTTACATACAACTGAGGTTAAGCTAATTGGACGATAGTTACTGGGTAGGGATTTGCTGCCTTTTTTGAATATCGGTGTTACGTTGGCTAGCTTCCACTGATCAGGCATAGTTCCAGACTGCAAGGATTTATTGAATAGTAATGTCAGTGGTTTGGAGAGCTCATTCTTAGCTTCCTTTAGAACTCTAGGCGAGATTGTATCAGGTCCTGGCGTTTTATTTACCTTGAGTTTATCTAAACAATTCAATACTTCTCTCTCTGTAACGGTGATATTGCTTAGAACATCTGAATTATCAATCTGAATCGGCGATGGTGTAGGGATATCACTGAGGTCTTCTGTTTGTAAATACTGATGCAAAGAAGGTATTGAGGGCATTACTCATTTGTACTTCGTCTTTGGTGTATTCTCCTTTTTCAATGACTAACGGTCCAACAGTTGAAGTAACTACTTTTTTCTTTCTGATATAACTATAGAATTCTTTCGGGTTTTGTTTTACTTTGATTTCGCAATATGTAACTCTAAGGTCTTTTTACTTTGCTTAATTAACTTTTTGGCTTTGCGTCGTAGCTCTACAAATTTCACCACCGTTCTTCGTCGTCATTTTGTGAGGATTTTAATCTATCATTAGCACATTTTTTAGCAAGCAGGCAGTTTGAAATATCTTTATTCCACCATTTGGGCTTTATTATTATGGCCTGGACGCCGTATTTTTTGAGAGAGAGAGAGGAGAGAGAGAGAGAGAGAGAGAGAGAGAGAGAGAGAGAGAGAGAGGAGGAGAGAGAGAGAGAGAGAGAGAAGAAGAGAGAGAGAGAGAGAGAGAAAAAGAAAAGAAAGAAAGAAATAAGAGAGAGAGAGAGAGAGAGAGAGAGAGAGAGAGGGAGAGGGGTGGGGGAGGTGGAGTACAAAGAGTACAAAGGAAATCAAGCAACAACAGATCTAGTGACCCTTCTAGGTTGCTTGTCCTCCAAAACACTGAGGATCAAGTGTCCAAACAGTGGTTTAGAGTGGGTAAGGGAACATTGGAAAGGGAAATACTGCCCTGGAACTAATGTCCGTGGCAGGATTAGGAAGTTAGTAGGGGACAGATGGGTTAGTAACTGAGGGGGGGATAAAATAAAGTTATTCATTTACAAACGCAGTCAGTCGCGGGTTTTGATGCGAGATATTTGTCTAGGCGGAGTTTAAATGAATCAACGGTGATGCAGTCTATAACGTTTCGGGGAAGCCCATTCCACAAGTTGACAACTCGATTGAAGAAGAAATTCTTAGATTCGTGTGAGTTAAAAGATTTACCAATAATTTTGCAACCGTTTCCCCGCGTGTAATTAGATTGGTCGATAGTGAAGTACTTACTACAGTTCATATTGTCGATGCCTTTGATGATTTTGAACACTTGAATTAAGTCACCTCTTAATCTGCGCTGGGTTAAAGGAAATAGATTTAATTCTCTAAGACGCTCTTCGTATGGTTTGTTCTTTAGGCTAGGTATCATTTTGGTAACTCTACGTTGAACTCGTTCTAGCTTGTTTATATCTTTTTTGGTAATAAGGGCACCAGGATTGAACGCAGTATTCCAGAAGAGGGCGGACTAATGAATTGTAAAGGGTTAGGATAACTTCTTGGGATTTATGCTCAAATGACCTGCCTATAAAGCCAATTATTTTGTTTGCCTTCTTAACAACTTCTGAACATTGTTGACTCGGTTTTAGGTTACTCGATATTGTTACTCCCAGATCGGTTTCTCTGTTTACATTCTTAAGCTGAGTGCCATTCATCGAATAGTTTGCTTTCTCATTTAGGTATCCGATATGTAGTACTTTACATTTATCCGCATTGAACTCATTTGCCAAATTTGGGCCCAACATGACAATTTATCTAGATTGTGTTGCATATCGTCAACTTGTTCTTTTGAGAGTACGCTATTTGCAATTTTTGTATCGTCAGCAAATTTTGAGATTGTACAGGTGAGACCCTCATCTATGTCGTTGATGTAAATTAGAAAGAGAATTGGTCCTAGTACCGATCCCTGGGGTACCCCGCTACTTACATTGGTCCATTTTGATGCCTTACCGTTTATGACTACTCTTTGCTTTCTTTCTGTCGCTGAGCCAATTTTCTATCCATTTCAACACACCGTCTTGTATTCCATGCGCTTTTAGTTTTAGCAGTAAACGTTTGTGGGGAACTTTGTCAAAGGCCTTTTGAAAATCAAGGTATATAATATCTACAGCTTTACTCTCATCGTAGAGGTTGAGGATATCGTGGAAGAAGTCTAAGAGGTTTGTTAAACAGGAACGTTTTTTACGAAAGCCGTGTTGAGTATCTTTAAGTATGTTATTTTCCTCTAAGTGATTTACGAGTCTGTCTCGTATGACCGTTTCTAGCATTTTACATACAACTGAGGTTAAGCTAATTGGACGATAGTTACTGGGTAGGGATTTGCTGCCTTTTTTGAATATCGGTGTTACGTTGGCTAGCTTCCACTGATCGGGCATAGTTCCAGACTGCAAGGATTTATTGAATAGTCATGTCAGTGGTTTAGAGAGCTCATCCTTAGCTTCCTTTAGAACTCTAGGCGAGATTGTATCAGGTCCAGGCGTTTTATTTACCTTGAGTTTATCTAAACCAATTCAATACTTCTCTCTCTGTAACGGTGATATTGCTTAGAACATCCTGAATTAGCAATCTGAATCGGCCGATGGTGTAGAGATATCTATGGGGTCTTCTGTTGTAAAAAATGATGCAAAGAAGGTATTGAGGGCATTACTCATTTGTTCTTCGTCTTGGGTGTATTCTCCATTTTCATCGACTAACGGTCCAACAGTTGAAGTAACACTTTTTTATTTCTGATATATCTAAAGATTTCTTTCGGGTTTGTTTTTATTTGATTCCCTATATATAACTCAAAGGTCTTTTTACTTTGCTTAATTAACTTTTTGGCTTTGCGTCGTAGCTCTACAAATTTCAGGCCGTTCTTCGTCATTTTGTGAGGATTTTAATCTATCATTAGCACATTTTTTAGCAAGCAGGCAGTTTGAAATATCTTTATTCCCACCATTTGGGCTTATTATTATGGCCTGGACGCCGAGTTTTTGATGGTATGCAGTCTTGCACTGCTTTTAGGTAAGTGGCTTCGAATAACTTCCAAGATGTATTTATGTCGTTATTGTGAATTAAAAAGCTCCAGTCAGTTTCTTTAAACATAGCTCTAAGTTTATGGAAGTTTGCTTTCTTGAAATTAGGGGACTTTTTCGATGCTACTATTTGGTTCGTTACTAGTAAAACTTTAAAGTGAAAGTTTATCGTACGATGGTCGCTGTTACTGAATTCATCACCAACATTCAAATTCTCTATTAATTCTTCTTTTGTTGCAAGTACAATGTCAAGAACGTTATTACCACGGGTCGGCGTTCCAACAAATTGATAAAGCGAACTCTCTTGCAAGTTCGTATACAAGTCATGTCCGGAGTGTGAAGTAAGAGTATCGCCCCACTTGGTCACAGGTAAATTAAAGTCACCAAAAATTACGGTATCTTGTGAGTTACTTACATCTGCAATTTGTTCGTAAATTTCTCGGTCAGTTTGCACTGATTGAGCTGGAGGGTCTGTATATTAATGCAAGTATTATTTTGGTACCTTTATTATTCTTTATTAGCACAAAAGATGCGTCGACGTTCACAATTTGAGGTTTTGACAAGAGGGTAGGGTTTAAGACTTTCTTTGATATAAAGTAAAACGCCACCTCCATTTCGATTTATTCGGCTTTTCTCAAAACATTACATAACCGGGAAGTGAATACTCTGCTAAAAAGTCTCTATCTTCTGTATTGAGCCAAGATTCTGTTATGCCAATCACATCATAATTTTCTGTAAAACACTAGCTCCTCTAAATCTGAAAATTTATTGCGTATGCTACGAGCGTTTGCATAGAAAACCTTTAAATTTGTTATTTTAGAACTCACGGAACGCTCTTTAATAATATTTTTGGTTCTTGTCGGATCTACATTTATGTTCATGGCTGTCCTCGGTCCTCGCTTGTCTTCGGTCCTTATCGCTGGTGGTCCTCGGTTGCCTCTGTTTTTTTCTTGGCGTTGGATGATTTATGTCACTGCTGCTTCTGTCTCGGATGGCGTTTTTTGATCCATGGCTGCGGACTGCTTCGTGTAGGAGACGACCCATGCGTGCTGAACCCACAGGGTTTAGATGAGTGCCATCCTTGGCGGAAACAGAGTAGGCTGGTTGTAGAAGTTGTCCCAGAGGTTGATGAATTCAACTTCTTCCCTCAGACACAAATGTTTTAGTCGGCTATTTGTGCTGAAGCCTTGTCGTAGAATTGTCAGGTGCGTCGATCTTGGGGAGAATGCCTGAGATGATGATATTCCCTGACATTGTTTTTTGTAGTGCTGGATCATCTTGCGATATTTCTCCATCAACTCTTCGGATCTGGTGCGCATGACGTCATTTGAACCAGCATGGATGACAAAAAGGGTATTTTCATTTTGCATCCTTTGTGGTATCTTCGAAGGCTTCCACAATGTCGTCCAGTCCAGCTCCTGGGATGCAAAATCTTTTTCGTTGATTTGGGACTCTGTCGCAGACTCTTCGACCTGTCCTCGTAGGATGGAATCCCCCACGAGCCTGGTCTCTTCTGGTTCGTCTTCCATCTCTACCAATATCTCAAAATCTGTTGGGACATTGTGACTGGTAGATGAGACCTTTTCTGCGTTGGCCGTGCACCATTCCTCACTGGTGTAAAATCCGGAAACCTGTGGTGGCGGGACTCTACGTACAGGTCGGGGAGAGGAGTGGTTAGAACGGGGGCGAGGGGTTGGTACTGTTCGTGCTAGCAGGCTTCTTGCACGAGGAGTGGGGGAGAGACTAAGGTGAACAGGGCGGCTGTCCTGGTTTGATGTCGGCTCAGGTTCATCAGAAGCATCTGCTGCAGTGTCTACTGCAGTGTTGGATTGTTTGCAGATGACGTTGGGACGGTGGTGGATGCTGGAGTTGAAACAATTTGAGTTAGTGATACTCCAACGTTGAGTGTTACAAACTCTTGGAGTGATTCCAGCTTCCTGGTGAGGGCGTTGATCTTGTTGA
>CM064483.1:1320412-1390412 GCA_032716605.1 Paralithodes platypus
ATTTCACTACAAAATCTAAAAAAAAAATGAAATCTTGATGGGAACTTTGCAATTTACCGTCAGTTCAGAGAGACAGGGTATATTAGATCATTTTCAACCAGTAGACCAATTCAACCAGTGACTCTTTAGGTTTAGATTATTACAATTCTCTCTCTTTTTAATACCGGCTAATAATGACCATGTACCCTCTTTCTGATACCTAAGCTGTGGCATGATTAAAGTTATTGAAATGCGGTACTAATGATTACGACCTGATAACGAAGAGAGGCTAATCATGATGGTAATGTATTCTTCTATCATGTCAATATTAACCTATTTACTACTAACAGAGGACTAATTATTGCTTACTTGTACTGAATAGAGTATAGGTTGGTATCTGGTTTGAGTTAGTACCCTACTGATTAAGGGGGAAATTTGTTTTCTTTTTTATGATTACCTCGGGCTAACAAATGGTCGGAGGATGGTTTTTGCCTCCGTTTGTCTGTCTGTTTGTCTGTTTGCCTGTACATCAGATATATCAAAAAAGGTAATATCCGAGGTTAACGAAATTTTGGTGGGCAGATAGAATATGTGCCAAGGAAAACGTGGTTCAAACTTAGGAGGGAATCGGTAGAGCTCATACCTCTGCCAGCTTAAGCAGATCATAAAGTTTTCACCCGCCAAGAATAACAGATGGACACCTAAAAATGTTTTTTCTATGTGTATGGAGGGGAGACAGACATGCAGGTTGCCTGTAAACGAGTGTCTCTCCCAAAGCCAAAAAGAGTGACAGAGATAAATTCAAGGGATGTTGGCGTAACAAAGGCCGAGGACCCAAAGTTTTAAAGCAGTGTCTAAGTCATATGATTAAGGAAAGATTGATTGAGGGAGAGAGTTCCCGAGTTGACCTTGTTGAGTAGAAGAAAGACTGAGAAAATGTGGCCAATTCTTGGGTTGGAGAGCTGGACAGAATAGTATGTGGGACCGTGTTGAAAGGCGGTTGCCTCACACTCGTCGCAAGGACGGGTGTATGCACTGAGAGAGCTCTGGAGAACACTGTCAATTTTAAGACTTTTCGTGCCAACAATCAAAGAAATGGGGCAAAAGGTCTTAAAATAGCCAAATTAATGGGGTGAACGTCCCCAAATCTCAAAACTACTGTGGCTAATACATGAGGGATAAGGGGAACCATAGGGGTCCCCCCCCCCCCCCCCACAAACTTTAAGATGATCCTGGTTGAGTGTCTGGCAGAGATCTACTTGTTGTAATGGTCTACTGGTTGAGTGGACTGGATAGAATGTTAAGAAAGTTTATGTTCTTCAGCGACTCCATGGCTAGGTCTGTTTACCTCTTCAGTACACTAACGCAATTTACATTTAATTCTGCCTACGATTAGACCATTGTAGCATATTTAGAGACACCCTCTAATTATTGAATGGGAAAATATATTGCAATCAAGCCTTTGAATCACTTCATTGGGGTAAAATCGCCCTACAATTTGCTAGAAATAAATTATCAATAAAGACAAAATGGTACTGAGAGACGTACTGCTCGTTCTATCATGGGTTAAAAAATCCCTCTCGTTCATGGTCGACGTTAACTCCTTCAGCACGACCACGTAATTTTCAACATATTCTGGTTAAAATTAAATGAGTTTTCTTTTTCTCTACCTCTAGGACTGAAAGGGGTAAATATGATCTCGATAAGCCCTCTGAATAACATGGGTTCTTCTTGAACTGCATACCAACGTCGAATTTTGCTCTATATCAGAAGGTAAAACGGCGTCATCGCGATGAAGGGATAAAAGGTGGCTTCTCCTTTGTTTACCGCTAAAAAAACGGCCTTCTGTTATAATGGGATCACGTGAGGGATTGGGATGGCATGAAAGAAACAAGCAAAGGAAAAAACAAAAAGAAAGGAAGGGGGAAAATGAAGGGAAAGGATGGTGAGGAAGTAGCCTTTGGAGAGGAAGACAACAAGTTAAAGATGTGAAGAAGAAGAAAGTAAGAGGGTAGAGAAGGAAACAGTAAAATGAGAAAGAGGAAGGGAAGAAACTTACCTGAAGAGAAGTAGGGAGGGTAGGGTGGAGGAGAAGGGGGGGGAAGAGACATTAGAAGAGAAGCAAGGATGTGACACCGTAATGAGGTAGTAAAGGAGGGAAGAAGAGAAAGACGAAGAAGAATGTAGGATTAGATTAAGGAGGTAAACAAGACAGGACTAAAGGGGAACACGCGTAAAAGGAGGATTAGTTAAGAGTTAAGGTTTGAAAGAAGGAAGTGAGAAAAGGATGTGATGGAGTGAAGGAAACCGTAATAAATATAGACATGGGAAATGTGCAACTCCAAAGGGGAAGGAAGGAGGGACGAAAGAAGGAAGGACACAACGAAGACAGACAGCAAGGGAAGAAAGAAGGAGGAGGATGAATGAGATACATTTAAGAAAGAAAGTGAGAGGGATAAATTAATGAAATGAAGTAACGAACGGGGTAATTGGTAGAACAGCAAAAACGAAAGGAAGGGAAGAAATTCTAAATAATAGCAATTAGAAAACAAGAGATTGAAAGTTGGTAAAGAATCTAGAAGAAACAACGAGCTTAAAAATATAGGAGAGAGGAAGAAACATATAAAACAAATGAGGATACAATTATGCGGGGGAGATGTGGAGGAAACAAAGAGAGATGGATGGAGAGAAACAAATAGTAAGCCAAGAAGAAAAGTTTGAGTAGAAAATATACATGGAATGAAACGTGGGACGAAAAATCAAGTAAAAGAAGAAAAGAGGGGGGGAGAGAACACTGAGAAGGGGGAGAGGGAAGTGAGGAGAAGAACAAAATGATGAAGTGCAAGACAATATGACAGAAGAAGAAATGAGGATTGAAACAAAAATGAAGAGAAGGGCAGGGAGGAAGGAGGAGGCAGGAAAGGAATAAAAAAAAAAAAAATATAAGAAAAGTGAATGGAAAAAGGGAGAGTAACAAGCGAAAGAATAAATAGACGGAGGGAGAATTAATGAGAGGGAGGAAGGGGGAGAAGGGAGGGTTATGATGTCTGGGAGGGGAGGAACCATCCTGAGAAAGAGAGAGAGAGAAGAGAGAGAGAGAGAGAAGAGAGATAGATAGATAGAGAGAGAGATAGAAAGAGATAGATAGATAGAGAGAGAGAGAGAGAGAGAGAAGGGAAGATACAAAAACAAATATAAACCAAAAAGAGACAAACAGAAAGAGGACGAAGAATATCAATTACAAACAACAAAAACCTAATGGACATAGAAATAGCTGATGCAGAAGTAAACCCAAACCTACTCTGACTCCACACACAAAGTACTCCATCAAACATGAACAAATACTGTGAGTCAACCGTGAAGTAAGGACGTGATGAATGATGAAGGCAAGGAAAATCCCCTCCCCCATCAAACGTCTTAAGAGGGAAATCCAGTGAGTAGGTATATGGTAGTGGGAAGCTGGGTCTCTCTCTCTCTCTCTCTCTCTCTCTCTCTCTCTCTCTCTCTCTCTCTCTCTCTCTCTCTCTCTTCTACTCTCTCTCTCTCTCTCTTGTTCTCTCTTGCTCTCCTTCCTCTCTCTCTCTCTCTCTCCTCTCTCTCTCTCTCTCTCTCTCTCTCTCTCTCTCTCTCTCTCTCTCTCTCGTTTGTCACCTACTGGTTTTGCAATAGTTAATGCATCGGCCAAGCACCTTATAGTATGTGTTCAATTATAATATATATACAGTAATACTGGAAGCTATCGTCTCAAAAAGTATTGTTTGCCCATATCCAAAATGTGGACCAGTAAAGAAAGCTTATTGAACCAAGGTAAGTCCCTTTAAATCCCAGTACCAGGTATAGGGAGGTAAAGATACTGGGGTACAATACTGCTACATTCATATATACAGTATATACGGTATATATATATATATATATAATCTAAATTAAGCAAAGACATCACCAGCAACACCTGTTCTTCTGATAGATGTAATACACAAAAAGTCGCTTGTGACCTCCGTGTAAATTTTCCTTCCTTCCCTGTGGGTATATATATATATATATATATATATATATATATACCATAATATATAATATATATCTCGGACTACATAGGGAGGTTGTGGTCACAGGATAAACACCACCCACAGGCTATCAAGCTACAACCTACACGATAAACCACCATGTCTTACCACTCTCCGTAAACTACACACCCTCAGCCATCAGACACCAACCTGAAAAGAAAGAAGACACAAGTAAAACATATGCAATAGGAAATATACTGTATAAATACTTATACAATAAGGTATATATAAAACAAGTAAGAACATATGCAATAGGAAATATACTGTATAAATACATATACAATAAGGTATATATAAAACAAGTAAGAACATATGCAATAGGAAATATATAAATCAAGCAGATAATAAATAATAAAATTATATAAAACACGAAAATAGACAATAACACTATAAATCAAGTAAGAAAAATACAATTCGAAACATAAAAGGAAATTTTATATATATATATATATATATATATATATATATATATATATATATATATATATATATAAAGTAAGAAAATATACAATAAGAAATACATAAAAGTAATAAATATAAATGAAAGAATACATAGTAAAGTAAAAGGATACGCTATAGGAAATATACATTAAACGAGGAAAATATATCTCTCACTTCTCTAATCCTCTTACTATTTCTCTACAATCTCTCTCTACACGCCGCAATGTTGCATCTTGCTCTCCCTCTCTCTCTGCTACCACTATTACAATGATGTGTGTTCTTCACAGCTCTCTCAGTGTACTGTATACCTCCTCCCTTATGGAGGGTAAGTTACACCCGTCTTTCAACACATTCACACCCCTACTTTGTCTAACGTTCTAGCCCAAGAGTGAGCCAATGTTCACAGTATTTTCTCCACTCATTAAGTAAACTCTGGAACTGATATCGCCCTCCCTCAATCCATCTTTCCCTCATCCTAAGACTTAAACTGATTCAAGCTCCGCTTATCCAGCCATTTCACTCTAACGTACAGACCTTGAATTTGGTTCTGTTACGCTTTCAAAATGGGGGGGGGGACACTCGTTACAGGCAGATTTGCCTTTAGCCTCCTTCTTAATCATAGAAGAAAAATCGCTCCTCAGCTTACTATATACTATGGAATGCATCATAAGATATGTAAAATGTTGAAACAAAACGACAATACTAAACCATATATACACAGATAGATAGATAGATAGACACCAACGATCACATAACCTCCACAATCTCCGTTTGAAATGGATAAAAAGTCAATACTGAGTAAACACGTTCTAAGGCAAAGCAACATACGGTAATACACAAAAACCGAAAACATCCCAATAAAAATAAAGAGGAGAAAAATCCATCGTTTTCCGGGCCGAGCGCTTAGGGCAACCACGTGGAATAAATTTGCCATGAAATTCAGATATCGAAAAATCCACCAGAATTCAAGATTAAAATATCACTGCTGGCCGGCGGGAGGTTCAGTTTGTATATATATATATATATATATATATATATATATATATATATATATATATATATATATAAAGCGAGAGAGAGAGAGAGAGAGATAGACAGATACATAAATAGATAGATAGATAGATTGATGGGATACTAGGTGAAACTGATCTATTAAACTACACCTAGAACTTGAAGTCTAAGTGAATGGATACCCCAGAAGGGACACACAAGACTGAACTTTACTAAAAAGATGTTCAGTGACTAACAGAGCAACTTTAAAGGCTTCCCCAACTCTTATCATGCCACTAGCAAGTATTTCATTTCACAATTATTGAATACCAGATATTTAAGACATCAACTTAACTCATATACATATAGTCCAACCACCAAACAAAAGATAATTATTTAGTCCTCCATAAACTAAAAAGGTCCATCATATATAGAAGGAAACATTCAAGACATTTAATAAACTAAAATTACTATTATTATGCAGTTACTCAATTAATGAATAAAGAAAAGAAAAGTAAATTATGCTTACAAACAGTTACTAAATGTATAACTATTTAAATATTTAAATCATAAATAATTAAACAATAATACAACTCAATTTACCACTTGCGAGTTTCAGCCTATAAAGAAGTTGGAGTGGTAAACATAGCTATTAAACAGAAATGCAATAATAATGTGGGTTTCCGATGGATAGAAACTGTATTGAATTAAGTTTCATTTATTTTTATATGTACTACAGCCGTATTGTATCTTGTAATTCTGCTAAATATCGATGTCTCCAACTTCCTTATAGAGCAAAACTCGCATATGGTCAATTAGGTAGCCGGCTGTCATCTGTGTTAACTCACGATTAACAAAGTCTCGGCCACTCTAGTCACACTCAGAGAAGGGGATAAGGGCAAGATGAAATAATCCACTGGTGTCGACGCAATCCAAGGAACCACTTTCTGAGACACCATTTAATCTGCTACTGCCTGGGCTAGCTCCTAAAAAATCCCACGTCACCTCGGAAAACCTCCACGTAAAAAAAAAACACACAAAAAAAAAAAAAAAAAAAAAACAAAAAAAATCGTCAGCCATAACCCAGACGGGAAACTGCCAGCTCCTATATGGTGGTGATAGTTCCAACCTCGTCAAAAGACTTTTGGCGAGTAGCGAAGCAGTGAGAGAGGGTGGTGATGGAGGAAGGTCGAATCAGCGGGTGGCGCCACAACTAGCTCGGAACGGGACACCAGAAGAATCAGGGCGTTACAATATATATACAGTATGACATCATGATAAGGATACAAAGCTTATTCCATTACTTAGAAGACTGAGCAATGAGGACCAGTTGAGAGCTCTTGATCTCTTATCGTTGGAGACATGCAGACTATGAGGTCAGCTCATTGAAGTTTTTAAAATAGGTTACTTAATGAGTTTGACAATGTGGATTATAGCAAAATGTTTAGCCTCAATATGAATACAACACGCAACCGTGGCTGGAAATTATAATTGAAAAGATTCAACACTAGTATTTGTGGAAACTTTTTCACATGTAAGATATGTACTACCTGGAACACATTTCCCTACGAAATTGTAAACAGTTCTTCAGTAGAGCAGTTCAAGAAGAGAGTAGATATTATTTTGCTCACTCTCTAATGAGTGTAGTGCACTAAACAGTTTCTCTCCTTCCACTTCGAGTATCTCCACGGAATGGACCGCAAAGTCTCTGAGATCCTAACTAGTTCCTGTATCTCTCTCTCTCTCTCTCTGCTTCAATTTAAATCCCCGGTTTTCAAGGTAGCATTGACGGATTTTTTTTTTTTTCATTTAAAAAAGGTAGCATTGGAACTAGTCAACTGAGCCTCCCCCCCCCCCCCCTCTCCTGGCTGTGAACCAATAGCAGGAGTCAATAACCACTTGGAGGTAGAGATCCTGCAGTAACAGAGACCGGCCACCTTTGACTTCGGTTGACATTTTGTGGCTATAATTATCAAAGAACAGGGGGAAAAAATAATATGTAACATGTAATATTTAGATCCAAAGATCAAACTCCATATCTTGTACCAGTATTGCCGGATTTTTGTTAGGAGTACAAAGGAAATCAAGCAACAACAGATCTAGTGACCCTTCTAGGTTGCTTGTCCTCCTAAACACTGAGGATCAAGTGTCCAAACAGTGGTTTAGAGTGGGTAAGGGAACATTGGAAAGGTAATTACTGCCCTAGAACTAATGTCCGTGGCAGGATTAGGAAGTTAGTAGGGGACAGATGGGTTAGTAACTGAGGGGGGGATAAAATAAAGTTATTAATTTACAAACGCAGTCAGTCGCGGGTTTGATGCGAGATATTTGTCTAGGCGGAGTTTAAATGAATCAACGGTGATGCAGTCTATAACGTTTCGGGGTAGCCCATTCCACAAGTTGACAACTCGATTGAAGAAGAAATTCTTAGATTCGTGTGAGTTAAAAGATTTACCAATAATTTTGCAACCGTTTCCCCTCGTGTAATTAGATTGGTCGATAGTGAAGTACTTACTACAGTTCATATTGTCGATGCCTTTGATGATTTTGAACACTTGAATTAAGTCACCTCTTAATCTGCGCTGGGTTAAAGGAAATAGATTTAATTCTCTAAGACGCTCTTCTATGGTTTGTTCTTTAGGCTAAGTATCATTTTGGTAACTCTACGTTGAACTCGTTCTAGCTTGTTTATATATTTTTGGTAATAAGGGCACCAGGATTGAACGCAGTATTCCAGAAGAGGGCGGACTAAGGAATTGTAAAGGGTTAGGATAACTTCTTTGGATTTATGCTCAAATGACCTGCCTATAAAGCCAATTATTTTGTTGCCTTCTTAACAACTTCTGAACATTGCTGACTCGGTTTTAGGTTACTCGATATTGTTACTCCCAGATCGGTTTCTCTGTTTACATTCTTAAGCTGAGTGCCATTCATCGAATAGTTTGCTTTCTCATTTAGGTATCCGATATGTAGTACTTTACATTTATCCGCATTGAAACTCATTTGCCAAATTTGGGCCCAACATGACAATTTATCTAGATTGTGTTGCATATCGTCAACTTGATCTTTTGAGAGTACGCTATTTGCAATTTTTGTATCGTCAGCAAATTTTGAGATTGTACAGGTGAGACCCTCATCTATGTCGTTGATGTAAATTAGAAAGAGAATTGGTCCTAGTACCGATCCCTGGGGTACCCCGCTACTTACATTGGTCCATTTAGATGCCTTACCGTTTATGACTACTCTTTGCTTTTTGTCGCTGAGCCAATTTTCTATCCATTTCAACACACCGTCTTGTATTCCATGCGCTTTTAGTTTTAGCAGTAAACGTTTGTGGGGAACTTTGTCAAAGGCCTTTTGAAAATCAAGGTATATAATATCTACAGCTTTACTCTCATCGTAGAGGTTGAGGATATCGTGGAAGAAGTCTAAGAGGTTTGTTAAACAGGAACGTTTTTTACGAAAGCCGTGTTGAGTATCTTTAAGTATGTTATTTTCCTCTAAGTGATTTACGAGTCTGTCTCGTATGACCGTTTCTAGCATTTTACATACAACTGAGGTTAAGCTAATTGGACGATAGTTACTGGGTAGGGATTTGCTGCCTTTTTTGAATATCGGTGTTACGTTGGCTAGCTTCCACTGATCAGGCATAGTTCCAGACTGCAAGGATTTATTGAATAGTAATGTCAGTGGTTTGGAGAGCTCATCCTTAGCTTCCTTTAGAACTCTAGGCGAGATTGTATCAGGTCCTGGCGTTTTATTTACCTTGAGTTTATCTAAACAATTCAATACTTCTCTCTCTGTAATGGTGATATTGCTTAGAACATCTGAATTATCAATCTGAATCGGCGATGGTGTAGGGATATCACTGAGGTCTTCTGTTGTAAAAACTGATGCAAAGAAGGTATTGAGGGCATTACTCATTTGTACTTCGTCTTTGGTGTATTCTCCATTTTCATCGACTAACGGTCCAACAGTTGAAGTAACTACTTTTTCTTTCTGATATAACTATAGAATTCTTTCGGGTTTGTTTTACTTTGATTCGCAATATGTAACTCTAAGGTCTTTTTACTTTGCTTAATTAACTTTTTGGCTTTGCGTCGTAGCTCTACAAATTTCACCCGTTCTCCGTCATTTTGTAAGGATTTTAATCTATCATTAGCAAATTTTTTAGCAAGCAGGCAGTTTGAAATATCTTTACTCCACCATTTGGGCTTATTATTATGGCCTGGACGCCGTATTTTCGATGGTATGCAGTCTTGCACTGCTTGTAGGTAAGTGGTTTCGAATAACTTCCAAGATGTATTTATGTCGTTATTGTTAACTAAAAAGCTCCAGTCAGTTTCTTTAAACATAGCTCTAAGTTTATGGAAGTTTGCTTTCTTGAAATTAGGGACTTTTTCGATGCTACTATTTGGTTCGTTACTAGTAAACTTTAAAGTGAAAGTTATCGTACGATGGTCGCTGTTACTGGATTCATCACCAACATTCAAATTCTCTATTAATTCTTCTTTTGTTGCAAGTACAATGTCAAGAACGTTATTACCACGGGTCGGCGTTCAAACAAATTGATAAAGCGAACTCTCTTGCAAGTTCGTATACAAGTCATGTCCGGAGTGTGAAGTAAGAGTATCGCCCCACTTGGTCACAGGTAAATTAAAGTCGCCAAAAATTACGGTATCTTGTGAGTTACTTACATCTGCAATTTGTTCGTAAATTTCTCAGTCAGTTTGCACTGATTGAGCTGGAGGTCTGTATATTAATGCAAGTATTATTTTTGTACCTTATTATTCTTTATTAGCACAAAAGATGCCTCGACGTTCACAATTTGAGGTTTTGACAAGAGGGTAGGGTTAAGACTTTCTTTGATATAAAGTAAAACGCCACCTCCATTTCGATTTATTCGGCTTTTCTCAAACATTACATAACCGGGAAGTGAATACTCTGCTAAAAAGTCTCTATCTTCTGTATTGAGCCAAGATTCTGTTATGCCAATCACATCATAATTTTCTGTAAACACTAGTTCCTCTAAATCTGAAAATTTATTGCGTATGCTACGAGCGTTTGCATAGAAAACCTTTAAATTTGTTATTTTAGAACTCACGGAACGCTCTTTAATAATATTTTTGGTTCTTGTCGGATCTACATTTATGTTCATGGCTGTCCTCGGTCCTCGCTGTCTTCGGTCCTTATCGCTGGTGGTCCTCGGTTGCTTCTGTTTTTTCTTGGCGTTGGATGATTTATGTCACTGCTGCTTCTTCTCGGATGGCGTTTTTTAATCCATGGCTGTGGACTGCTTCGTGTAGGAGACGAATGGACTAACGAGTATAAAGTAAAACTAATGACCCCAGAGGCACCAAAATGGCGGAAGTTAGCCGATCTCAGTTCAAGGGGTCAACTGGAAGAGATTTTACTGCTTTGCGTTCTGAAGACCCTCCCCAAATATAATGAAATCGTTTGCCAGTAGGAAGCAGAGTTTCAAACTGGGGAAATTTGGTTTTAAGAATAGGAGAAGGAACGAGGGGAGTTTATCTCCGAACCGAACTCCATCGTCTGCGTATCAGTAAAGTGAAGTCAATAAGCCATGAACTTCAATATATCGAGAACGTGTAAGACCAGGATAAAAAAAAAAAAAAAATCCCCGACGGGATTTTTGGAGTTATTTTGAGTTTGGTAAAAGGTTATGAATGTTATAACTATTATTATATATATATATATATATATATATATATATATATATATATATATACCGGTATATACATTTTTTTTTTTTTTTTTTTTTTTTTTTTTTTTTTTTTTTTTATTATGATACAGGCAAAGGGATATGGTGACCGCATCGCCCATCACTTCTGTGGTGCAGATAGCCCCTGGAGGCTGGGAGTCGGGACTGGGAATCCCACCTCCACAATATATTTCTAGTAAAAGATCAAGAAAACTCGGAGCTGTTCCCTTTGCCTGCCCGGGGTCCAGTACAGTCAGACAGGCACGTATGGCCGAGTGGAATGTAAGAGGAATACATGCAGAACAACTCGCAAAGGAACGAGCTGTCGCTTCAAACAGTCTACTGCACCAAATCACCACCCATAACGAGGGGCGTCGCGCTCCTTGGTGCCGCTAGAAGAGCGGCGAACACATCCAAAGGTGGTGGAAAAGAGAATGGAAGTAGCGAATGTATTAAGGGAGCCCACCTCGCTTATTTTATCTTTCTCTCCCTCTCTCTTTGACTTTTATCCATTCGGCCCCATTCAGCCTACTATTTTAAGATGTTTACCCCAATCCAGGTGTCAATATTTTCCTGGCGAGCGGTAGCGAGCCAGCATATATATATATTTTGTTTTGACAGCAAGCTAAATTTGTACATTTTTCGATAGAAAAATTTCTCCGGCGAAGCC
The DNA here is from genome assembly GCA_032716605.1 of Paralithodes platypus. Taxonomy (NCBI): domain Eukaryota; kingdom Metazoa; phylum Arthropoda; class Malacostraca; order Decapoda; family Lithodidae; genus Paralithodes; species Paralithodes platypus. The sequence continues at coordinate 1,332,276 of CM064483.1, forward strand.
GGATTTCTCCATACAATGCTGGCTCGCTATCGCTCGTCAGGAAGAAATCGACACCTGGATGGAGATAAACGTCTTAAAACAGTTGGCTGAATGGGGCCGAATGGATACAAGCCAGGGAAAGAGAGAAAAGGAGAGAAAGATTAAAAAAAAGCCGGTGACCCCCCTTAAAGAGAAGAAGATTGGATGTTCTTGGTATGTGTGAAACAAATAATGAAAGGAAATAAGGTAGCACAGCGGAATGGTGTGAAGTGTATAAGGGCGGGAGTGGGTGTAAATGAAAGGGGTAAAGAGGGAGTAGGTCTATTAATAAATGATGAATGTAGTAGAACAATGTATGTGTGAACTCAAGGTGCATGTTTGTAAAGTTTAAGGTTGAAAAGGTGAAAATGCATAATATGTTCTTTGTGAAGAATGTGACATGGACCCAATGTGTGTCAAACGTGAACATGGAATAGATGCAGCAAACGACATAACAAATTATATAAATGAATTGAGGGAGTTTGTTTGAGGGAGTTTGTTAGAGAGAGTACACGAAGATCCCTGTACCCTTATAAATGACAAACATGGAAGGTCTTTATCCCAGATGTTGGTGTGAAGCAACTTTGTTGTGGAAAATGTATAGCATCTGAGGTGAAGCCAATTATTTTGGGGGGCTGGTGAATGAATGGTTTTCTGAATGCTAGAGTACCGTACAGGCTTTTGGCTGACGTAGTATTCTTTCCCTGTCATATCTGTTCCCTTTCCCATGTTTCTTGCTGATCCTCCTTACCCCTTTAAGGGAGTGAGGGTTTGGCTACGGACTTAATGATTGACATTACTATTGATAGTAGTTCAGTTGTATTTTTGGTATTATTATTAACAGTACTACTACATTAATATTTGTATCACATAATATCATATTTATGTTAGGGATAAAGGGACCCTACATATTAAAACATTAAAACCCCCACAGATCTTTCCTAAATTGAATGAAGAAGGACAAAACTCCACTCCATGGTCTGTGTGATAATAAAGTAAAGTCAATAAGCCACAAAGCTCAAATATCGGAAAACCCACCAGACCGGGATTATCGTTCAAGAGTTCTCAGACGGGGCCTGCAATTGTCTATATTGTCAATATTAAGACCTTTCGTGCCATTTAGGTGTCGATATTCTCCTGGCGATCGATAGCGAGCCTGTATTTTAGGAGGGACCAGCCTTTGGCAGGGACATTTTTCTACCGAAAAAAATTACAAATTTATCTCGAAGGGGGTCATTGGGAAGTTGTTTCTTTAAGCTTGATAGAAACTAAAACAAATAAAAATATCGGTAGAAATAAATAATATATAATATATATATATATATATATATATATATATATATATATATATATATATATATATATATATATAAAATAACGTCTCCTTATGTTGATTGGAGGGTTTTGAATCATCATCATCATCATCATTACATTATTATTATTATTACTGGTACATTAGACGATTGTATTCATCTATAGGAAGGGTCTATGGGAATCAAAATTGGAAAACAAAATCAGCTAACCCACTTAAAACAACAGCTCCTTCCCAAGCTGATAAAATGGTCCCATACTAGCCATACTACCAACGCCACCCATCCAAACCCTCTCTCCCTCCCGCCTCTACTCTATATATCAATAAAGTGAAAGCATATATAGTAATTATAAACCCTCTCTCCCTCCCGCCTCTACTCTATATATCAATAAAGTGAAGCAATATATACGTCATAAACCCTCTCTCCCTCCCGCCTCTACTCTATATATCAATAAAGTGAAGCAATATATACGTCATAAACCCTCTCTCCCTCCCGCGCCTCTACTCTAATATATCAATAAAGTGAAAGCAAAATATACGTCAATAAACCCTCTCTCCCTCCGCCTCTACTCTATATATATCAATAAAGTGAAGCAATATATACGTCATAAACCCTCTCTCCCTCCCGCCTCTACTCTATATATCAATAAAGTGAAGCAATATATACGTCATAAACCCTCTCTCCTCTCCCCCCTCTACTCTATATATCAATAAAGTGAAGGAATATATACGTCATTAAACCCTCTCTCCCTCCCGCCTCTACTCTATATATCAATAAAGTGAAGCAATATATACGTCATAAACCCTCTCTCCCTCCCGCCTCTACTCTATATATCAATAAAGTGAAGCAATATATACGTCATAAACCCTCTCTCCCTCCCGCCTCTACTCTATATATCAATAAAGTGAAGCAATATATACGTCATAAACCCTCTCTCCCTCCCGCCTCTCTACTCTATATTATCAATAAAGTGAAGCAATATATACGTCATAAACCCTTCTCCCGCCCTCCCCGCCTCTACTCTATATAATCAATAAAGTGAAGCAATATATACGTCAATTAAAAACCCTCTCTCCCTCCCGCCTCTACTCTATATATCAATAAAGTGAAGCAATATATACGTCATAAACCCTCTCTCCCTCCCGCCTCTACTCTATATATCAATAAAGTGAAGCAATATATACGTCATAAACCCTCTCTCCCTCCCGCCTCTACTCTATGTATCAATAAAGTGAAGCAATATATACGTCATAAACCTCACATATCGGAAACACTTAAAAGACCAAGATTATAAGTTAAGGGGAGATTTGTATATATTTGTTCATTTATATATTTATGTTTTGCTTTAGTTTCCCCCCAAAACCTCCATCAAGCTAAACAAAAATACCCCCAAGATACCCCTTCGAGATAAATTTGTACATTTTTCGGAAGAAAATTGTTCAGGCTGAAGGCCGGTTCCGCTTAAATTATAGGTTCGCTTTCGTTCGCCAAGAATACAAAAATCGACACCTAAATGGCACAAAAGGTCTTAAAATCGCCAGACTAATTAAGCAAACTTTTTAAAACCTCAAAACTTATGGGGCTAAACATTAGGGAGAAGGGGGTCCAGAAAACAAACAAACCTCCCCTTAAGAACTTTCAGACGAGTCTATTCGGGGGTCTTGTTAACCCTTTCAGTGCGATGATGTAATGTTAATTATTCTGATTACGTGAGTTTACAAAATGTATATTGAGAGGATAAAATCAGAGTACCGTGACTACTTGAACAAAGAAATGAAAAGCAACAAATAATCCGTAATGATGCTACCGTGTAATTTCTCAAATATTTATATTTTAATGCTAGCATTATACGTTTATATTTTAATGCTAGCATTATAAGTTTATATTTTAATGCTAGCATTATACGTTTATATTTAATGCTAGCATTATACGTTTATATTTTAATGCTAGCATTATACGTTTATATTTAATGCTAGCATTATACGTTTATATTTTAATGCTAGCATTATACGTTTATATTTAATGCTAGCATTATACGTTTATATTTTAATGCTAGCATTATACGTTTATATTTTAATGCTAGCATTATACGTTTATATTTAATGCTAGCATTATACGTTTATATTTAATGCTAGCATTATACGTTTATATTTTAATGCTAGCATTATACGTTTATATTTAATGCTAGCATTATACGTTTATATTTTAATGCTAGCATTATACGTTTATATTTAATGCTAGCATTATACGTTTATATTTAATGCTAGCATTATACGTTTATATTTTAATGCTAGCATTATACGTTTATATTTTAATGCTAGCATTATACGTTTATATTTTAATGCTAGCATTATACGTTTATATTTAATGCTAGCATTATACGTTTATATTTAATGCTAGCATTATACGTTTATATTTTAATGCTAGCATTATACGTTTATATTTTAATGCTAGCATTATACGTTTTTATTCAGATTGGAAAGGACCTGTGAAAGTAATAATGGAGAACTGGAATACACAATGTTGCTGAATTGTACCCTTTCATTCTTTGAGGTCATTCCCAAAGCTGAATAAAATCGCCTTTTGTAAAAAAAGAGGAAAAATTAAAATGGCAACATCGTTTTTGTGCATATATAGTATATATATATATATATAAATAATATTTATTTATCTATTATATTTGGATGATTGTAGGAATAACATGTGGGAGTCAGAGGGTCAATGCACAAATATTTACCTCTTTTGATTCCTTGAGGCAATTCGATGGCTATTTATGTATAATCGTCTAGAGTTAGCTTGCATACCATACACATAGTGCCATCGTAATGGAAAGGTTACGTTTGTGGGAATTTCCGGAATTATCGCTTTTACACACACACACACACACACACACACAGAAACGTAACTCTATATTATCATTTAGTATTTCATATAGTGTCTTCAAAAATAGAAAACTCTCAGACGGACCTAGTATAGGGTATTTAATTTTCTTCAAGAGACTTTCTGGAGACTCAAGTAAAGCTCCTTACAAATCATTCTCCTTTTTCTTCTTTTCTCTCTCTCTCTCTCTCTCTCTCTCTCTCTTACTATATTGTTGTTACCTATGAGGATATGTTACCGGTACTAGTTTCATTCCAATAGACCCTCCCCCTTTTTTTCCTTCTCTCTCTCTCTCTCTCTCTCTCTCTCTCCCCTCTCGCTCGGGGGCCTCCTCGCTCATCCTCCCCCTCTCCCTCATCTCTCTCCTCGTCTCTATCTCATTTCCCTGCTCTCTCTCTCCTTTCCTCTCCCCTCTCTCTCTCTCTCACCTATATATGTTTCAGTACTAATTTTATTCCGATAGACCCCCCTTCTCTCTCTCTCTCTCTCTCTCTCTCTCTCCGTCACTCTATATATGTGTTCAGGTATTTGTTGTTCAGTACTTATTATTCCGATAGAAAAGACCCGCAAAGCCCCCCCATTCTCTCTCTCTCTCTCTCTCTCTCTCTCTCTCTCACCTATATATGTTTCAGTACTAATTTTATTCCGATAGACCCCCCCTGCTTGCTCTCTTTTCTCTCTCATCTCCTCTCACCTATAAGGTTTCCATGTACTAAATTTTATTTCCGATAGACCCCCCCCCCCCCCCAAACCCCCCCTTCTCTCTCTACGATATTGTTGTTACCTATGAGGATATGTGTAACCGTAACTATTTTTCATTCCAATAGACCCTCCCCCTTTTTTTCCTTCTCTCTCTCTCTCTCTCTTTCTCTCTCTCTCTCTCACCTATATATGTTTCAGTACTAATTTTTATTCCATAGACCCCCCCCCGCTCTCTCTCTCTCTCTCTCTCTCTCTCTCTCTCTCTCTCTCACCTATATATGTTTCAGTACTAATTTTATTCCGATAGACCCCCCTTCTCTCTTACTATATTGTTGTTACCTATGTTACCGGTACTAGTTCATTCCAATAGACCCTCCCCCTTTTTTTCCTTCTCTCTCTCTCTCTCTCTCTCTCTCCCTTTCTCTCTCTCTCTCTCTCTCTCTCTCTCACCTATATATGTTTCAGTACTAATTTTATTCCGATAGACCCCCCTTCTCTCTCTCTCTTACTATATTGTTGTTACCTATGAGGATATGTTACCGGTACTAGTTTCATTCCAATAGACCCTCCCCTTTTTTTCCCTCTATCTCTCTCTCACTCACTCTCTCTCTCTCTGTGATCACTGGAAGTATTGTTCCTTTATTGGTTGTGTTGCAGTAAGGTGATCCTTGTCAATATACCGGTGTCCTATATTGAGGACCGTAATATATATGTGGGTGTAAGGAGAGGGGAGGTGGATAATAATAATGGATGTAGGCAATAAGTCTGACTTTAGATAAAATACTCCACCACATCCCCATTACATTTCCTATGTTCTCATTCTCTTAATTACCAATATATTTATTATATTTACTTCTCCTTCTCTGTATCACCACCTTTTCGCTCATTCCTCATTTATCTATCCATATTTTATTTGTTTTCATTTTTCCCCCCAACAGATCTGAAAAACTTTAAAACCAATCATTTGGTGGTCGGATAGTTTTTCCACTCCTGTTCAGATCTCTCTCCTTTTTGTTTGTCTGTCTGTCTGTCTGTTCTCGCTCGCTCTTGCTCTCTCTCTCTTTTATTGTTTATCTCTTTCCTTCTATATTTATAACTTTTCCATTCATCCATTCTCATTCTCTTTCTTCTGCTTATTCTGCTTCTCCTCACTCACTCACTCTCACTCTCGCTCTCTCTCCCTCCAATTCCCATGATTCCTTCCTCCCCCCTCCTTATCCTCCCTAATCCCTTTCCTCCCCTTCTAATTCCTTCCGTCTCTTCCTCCCTTCTCCCCCCGCCGTCTCTCCATTCCCCCCCCCTCCCTGCTCTCTCAATCCCCCCTCCCTCCCCCACTCTCTCATTCCCCTCCTCCCCATCTCATTACTCACTCCCTTCTCCTCCCCTCCCCTTCTTCCCCCTTTTCTATTCCTCTCCCTCCCCCCACCTCCAGTCCCTATCTCTCCTCTCCCCTTCCCTTCTCCCCTCCATCCATCTATCCCCTATTGTATTCGTAGCACCCCAAAAAGTAAGTAGTTTCCTTATAATATACAGTATATATATATATATATATATATATATATATATATACTGTGTGTATATGCAGTATATATATATACTGTGTGTATATATATACAGTATATATATAAATATATATACTGTATAATATACAGTATATATATATATCGCAATTATATATATTATATATAATTGCGATGAAATAATAGTAATAAATATACCGTAAATTTAATAATAAAAATATAAATAATAATAATAATAAATATAATAATTTTAATAATAATATAATATTCTGATGAATGAAAAATCTATACAGTACAGTACATCAAACATACATCTTATGTGAAAGGAGACAAAAGGCACGTCAGTATAATACAAATGCCCGTCTAAGAAATATATAGAAAGCTAGCCCCACTGTAAGTCTAAAAATCCCTTAACAAAGAGAGTGAGAGAGAGTGAGGGAATTGAGGAGTTGTGAAAGAACCATTGAAGCGGTGTGCTACAGACATTACGGGTGTGGGAGGGGAGATGCCGTAATGTACAGTTGGACACATAAGTCAGTACCCATTCTGTGACTATGTACGGGAGTAAATAATAATAATACGGTCCACTCAGACACATAATGGCTAATGAACCGTTAATTGGTTATAAAGTACTGTATTAATTAACTACCGGTACTCCACAATCAAATACGCTTCTAATATAATCACACAGATTTTTTCTACCATACATACAATTCTGGGATATAAACATACTGTATTCCTGTGGCCAACTGTACACCCACGGACAAAAGCGGTGTCCTGCCTACATAACTATATATTAAGGGAGCCTACCTCGCTTTTTTTCACTTTCTCTCCCTCTCTCTTTGGCTTGTATCCATTCGGCCCCATTCAGCCTACTGTTTTAAGACGTTTACCCCCATCCAGGTGTCAATATTTTCCTGGCGAGCGGTAGCGAGCCAGCATATATATAAATTTGTTTTGACAGCAAGCTAAATTTGTAAATTTTTCGATAGACAAATTTCTCCGGCGAAGCCGGATTTCTCCATACAATGCTGGCTCGCTATCGCTTCCCAGGAAGAAATTGACACCTGGATGGGGATAAACGTCTAAAAATAGTTAGCTGAATGGGGCCGAATGGATACAAGCCAAAGAAAGAGAGAAAAGGAGAGAAATATAAAATAAAGCTGGTGACCCCCCTTAACTTTCCTCTGTTGGCTTAATACAATAATACTCATGCACCACACACTCCACACACTCTACAATAATACTCATGCACCACACACTCTACAATAATACTCATGCACCACACACTCCACACACTCTCCACACACTCTACAATAATACTCATGCACCACACACTCTACAATAATACTCATGCACCACACACTCCACACACTCTACAATAATACTCATGCACCACACACTCCACACACTCTACAATAATACTCATGCACCACACACTCCACACACTCTACAATAATACTCATGCACCACACACTCCACACACTCTACAAACTTATAATATAATTATATGCTCTAGTGTTTGGTAAGGGGAGGTTTGCTTGCTTGTTTTTTCTGAACCCCTTTCTCGCTCATGTTTAGCTCCTTTAGTTTTGACATTTTAATACGTTCGATCCATTAGTTTGGCGATTTTAAGAACTGTTGTGCCATTGGGGTATCCACTTTTTCCTAGCGAGCGATAGCAAGCCTGTAATTTAGGAGGATGGAGGAAGCAGCCTTCGGCTGGGAAATTTTTCTATCACAAATGTACACATTTATCGCGAATGGGGGCCTTTGGGATTTTTTAAAAAGCTTGATGGAGGTCTTTAGAGGAAACTAATTAATATCATAACAAAATAATGAACAAACCAATACAAATCTCCCCAAATACCTATGTAGAGAGTTAACAATAAATGACCTAATGGAGGTGGGATATGACTCTACACACTCACACAGTTATAGGAATATTGTTGGCTGCAATTCTTATATCTTAGGCTCATGGGTTCATTCTCTGGCTGGGGTATAACTTGTGTGTATATGTGGAATTTAAATACATCGGTATATATGTGTTTATTCACACACATAAACACATACACACATGCATGCATATATATAGTGAGTTCACTGCTCAATAGGTGGCGTTCTGAGAGTGAGGGTCTGAGTCTGGAGGGTGAGACGGTGAAGCACTTGAGCGAAGCAACCAGCCGCTTCAGAGATGGAGCTGCTTCGAGCCATGATGGATGCTTCGCATGTCTCACTCCCCAGACTGGAACAAGACCTCACGGACTTCACCGTGTTGAGCGGTGAAATGTACAGGCTGTCAGCCTAAGCCCGAGAGGGAGTAGTTGGAATATAGAAAAATTTTTTTTTTTTTTTTTTTTTATATATATATATATATATATATATATATATATATATATATATACTGTATGTAAATTTATTTATTTATTCATATATTTAAGACAGCAGTGGAATCCAAACACTCTTGATGGACAGTTGATAGAGTACACATTGACGCCATAATGTACAGTAGCTGGGGCCTAGGGGGCATAGTCACATCTCTTACACAACTACAAAAGTTGGAGTACTGCCACATATCCTACACACAGTCAGTCATATTTCCTAGACAAAAACAAGTATCCAGCACATTTCCTTCACCAAAACTGAGTACCCAGCATATCTCCTACACCAAACGGTGCATCTGGCATAACTCCTACAATTATACTGTCATATCTCCTACATTCTGATACATGATCAGTGCTCATCAATGCGATCACGTGGCATTATGCATTATGCAGGAAAGACTACAAAACGCTAGAGAATATACATGTGGGAAATGATTTTATTTCTCTTTAAAAAGATACGTCTATAAAATGAAACTGTAAAATCAGTTAAAATTATATTTCGTGAGGACATTAATTATTTTTAAATTAATACTTCAAGCCTGTCATGAATGATTGTAATAAAATGAAAAGGGTATATTACATCTATTAGGTATATCGATGGTGAATTACCTTTCTAATTGGTATAAGATGGGTTTGTCACTACCAATTTCGGATGTACCGGAATCCAGAGTTGTCTTCGTAAACCACTGCATTGAAGCGGATGTTGCCCTCAATCCTAGCCATGCTTGGTGGAGTACAGCAGTGGAGTACTGTACAAGGCCCAGAAATACCGTCTGTCCCGACGAATGGAGAAAAGAATACTGCTGGTTTGAGACTAAACTCGAATCAACTCGACGCGTGTCTGAATGTGAACGATACTTTTCTCCCTATTTAGGTTGCGCCACATTTCCTACACCCGACTCGTGTCTGTCCCTAAGACTCGAATCAACTCGACTCGTGAGGCGAGTAGTGAGACAGTAGCGCCGAGTACAGACAGAGGCTCCTCCCCGTATACACGGCAGTGTAGGAAATGTGACCGTATAGATGTTTGTGTGTAGGAGATATGCTGTATCTCTGTAGGAAATATGTCACTACAATAACAACTGTGCAGGAGATATGCAGCATACAGTATGTGTAGGAAATATGTCACTACAATAACAACTGTGCAGGAGATATGCAGCATACAGTATGTGTAGGAAATATGTCACTACAATAACAACTGTGCAGGAGATATGCAGCATACAGTATGTGTAGGAAATATGTCACTACACTAAAAACTGTGCAGGATATGCACAGCATACAGTATGTGTAGGAAATATGTCACTACAATAACAACTGTGCAGGAGATATGCAGCATACAGTATGTGTAGGAAATATGTCACTACAATAACAACTGTGCAGGAGATATGCAGCATACAGTATGTGTAGGAAATATGTCACTACACTATAAACTGCTAAATTTGTAGGAGATGTGACGTGTAGGAAATACGCAGTATACATGGTGTAGGAAATGTGGCGCACCCCCGTGCCTAGTACTAAACCCACGTAAATGTACAGACTTAATAAAAAGTACAATTAACCCTTTGACGATACTAGGACGACTTTCTTAAGTATAATATAGCTACAATTAGACACTGATCTCTCTATCTATCTCTCTATCTCTCTCTCTCTCGTTCTCTATCTCTCTTATCTCTCTCTTTCTATATCTCTTATCTATCTCTCTCTCTCTCTCTCTCTCTCTCTCTCTCTCTCTCTCTCTCTCTCTCTCTCTCTCTCTCTCTCTCTCTCTCTCTCTCTTTAATTATACACAAACGTCTTCATTCAATTACACACATTTGTATAGCGTGTTAAAGTGCGTTATTGTTGTTGATGATGCCGTATGACCGGGCTGTTCATTTATATTGATCAAATTACCGTTTCATAATAACTTTTGAGTACATGTCATAATAACTTTTGGGTACATGTCAAAAGCTTCATAATGATTGCCTCTCTAATAGTGTGTGGTACAACCAATTCTACCGGTACCTAAAACGAAGAAGGGATATAGGCCGTAAGTACCCTGCTCACAAGGTCGTTATTAATGCTTAGTAGAGGTTAACCCCCCCCCCCCCCACACACACACACACGCACAACTGCACATATACACATACATCCATTCACATACGTACAAACAAATTTGGAGACACATAAACATACAAATACTGTATATGCATATACACTATACAATACATACATTACAATCATACAGTGAGAGAGAGTTAAAAGGAATAGTTAGTATCTCAGAGACCTTGCGGTCCATTCCGGGGAGATACTCGAAGTGGAAGGAGAGAGATTGTTTAGTACACTACACTCATTACAGAGTTTGCAAAATACTATCTACTCTCTTCTTGAACTGCTCATACTGAAGAACTGCTTACAACTTCTGAGGAAAGTTTGTCCCAGGTAGAACTGATCTTACCTTACGTGTGAAAAAGTGTCCACAAATACTAGTACAGAACCTTTTCAATTCTAATTTCGAGAGTACAAAGTACAAAGGAGTACAACGGAAATCAAGCAACAACAGATATAGTGACCCCTCTAGGCTGTCTGTCCTCCAAAACACTGCGGAGCAAGTGTCCAAACAGTGGTTTAGAGTGGGTAAGGGAAAATTGGAAAGGGAACCACTGCCCTGGAACTAATGTCCGTGGCAGGACTAGGAAGTTAGTAGGGGACAGGTGGGTTAGAGAGAGAGAGAGAGAGAGAGAGAGAGAGAGAGAGAGAGAGAGAGAGAGAGAGAGATGGGGGGGGGTTGACAAATGACTGACGACACTAGAGCAGCCAGCCCGTTAAGATCATTAAACCACCACCTCCACAACATACCTACCTTGAGAAACTGTACTGTGTGGTGGTGGTGGTAGTAGTAGTAGTAGTAGTAGCAGTAGTAGTTGTAGTAGTAATAGTTGTAGTAGTAATTAGGGTCCAAAGGGGGGATGCACAGGCTGAGTGGTGTAGTAGAAATAAAAAGTAATAGTAACAGCAGTAGTAGTAGTAGTAGTAGTAGTAGTAGTAGTAGTAATTAGGGTCCAAAGGGGGGATGCACAGGCTAAGTGGTGTAGTAGAAATAAAAAGTAATAGTAACAGAGATTTGGAAAAAGGCTCTAGGGACCCAAGGCAGTGCAGGACCCTCAGGGCTGGATGCAAACGGTTGGAGAACAATCCTGAGCAGCACACTTTTCGGAGTTGCAGCGACCGACTTACGCAAGGCGCTGGCAGATCTTGCAAGAAAAATGGCCACTCAAGATTGTCAACACTTGGAGGCCTACACAGCTTGTCGTCTAATACCAATGGACAAGAATCCAGGGTGCAGACCTGTAGGGGTGGGTGAAGTGTTGAGAAGAATCATCGGAAAATGCATAATGGAGGTGGTGAAGGACGATGTGCGGTCAGCGGCTGGAAATCTCCAAGTGTGTGCTGGCCACCAAGCAGGGGGAGAGGCAGCAATTCATGCAACTAATAAGAGAAATATATGAGCAAGAAGAATGTGAAGCCGTGCTGTTAGTGGATGCATCAAATGCCTTTAACACCATCAACAGAAAGACAGCAATACACAACATCAAGGTAAAATGCCCCAGCTTAGCCACTAGAGAATACCTATAAACAGCCTGCGGACCTCTTCATAGTAAACAACCAAAACTCACGACGTGGAACGGCACTGAAATCAATGGAAGGAACCACACAAGGGGACCCAGTAGCAATGGCGATGTACGCATTAGGTCTCTCGGTGTTGCAATCATTAACAAGACATGAGACGACACATGTTAACCCTCTCACGTCCTTGACGCAATTTTGAGCCTATTAGGGATACTTTAAAGCCTTTGTTACCGTCAGGGGTATTTATAAACCTTTAGTTTATTTACTTCAACCTCTGCAGTTGTCTTTGAGTTAGCTGTGGGCAGAAAATTAATTTTGGAGGTAATTATAAGAGTGAGAGAAATCTATTTCTTATTGCTAATCTGGCAACCTCTGCGTCATAAGGATGTGAGAGGGTTAAGCAGGCGGCCTATGCAGATGATCTCACTGGAGCAGGGAAAGTCAACGATCTCTCAAGAGCTGGTGGGAGCAAGTATCACAAGTGGGACCAGAAATGGGATACTTTCCAAATGCTAGTAAGTCTATACTGATAGTAAAACCAGAACATTACGAAAATGCCTTAGAAGCTTTCAACGTTAGTGAAGTGGTCGTAACAAAGGACGGACAGCGTCATCTAGGGGCAGTGATTGGCACAGAAGAGTTCAAGAAGCAATACATGGAAGAGAAGGTCAGAGAGTGGGTAAACGAAATAGAAATACTAGCCAAAATTGCAAAGACGGAACCACAGGCTGCATAATCGTCAAACACCGCTGGACCTACTTGATGCGTACCATTCCAAACGTGGGTCCACAACTTCAACCGCTAGAAGATGCCATCAGAGACAAACTCATCCCAGCTTGGGTGAAGTCCCACACCCCAAATGCTACAGAGAGGGAGTTGCTCGCACTTCCTCCTAGGTTAGGAGGGCTTGGAATCATCAATCCGGTGAGGAAGGCGACAACGGAACACCAGAACTCAGTAAAGATAACAGAATCTCTCACTGAACGCATCGTAGCGCAAGATCCTGACGGTGAAGTGGACCAGGCGGACATCTACAACATCAGAAAGACCATCACGTCAGAGAGGCAAAACTCACAGAAAAATGACCTGGCACAATTGATGCGACAACTTTCCCCGAGACTAACAAGAAAAGTACAAATAGCACAAGAAACGGGTGCTTCAAATTGGCTGACAACACTACCAATCAAGGCAAAAGGCTTCAATCTAAACAAACAAGAATTTAATGATGCTATTGCACTGAGGTATGATTGGCCGATTGAAGGACTGCCCGATCGATGCGTTTGTGGAATCAACAACGATGCAGACCACAGCATGATATGTAAGAAGGGAGGATATCAGGCACGATGAAGTAAGAGATGTAACGGCGAACATGCTCAGGGAGGTGTGTCGAGATGTGGTGCGCGAACCATCACTCATTCCCTTGGAAGGAGAGATCTTGCAGCACAGGACGGCCAACACATCCAACGAAGCACGAGTGTACGTTAGTGCAAGAAGTTTTTGGACAAGAGCACAGCGAGCGTTCTTTGACGTAAGAATATTTGACCCAATGGCCCATAGCTACAGCGGGCTGTCTCTGGAGGCTGCACACAATAGGAATGAACAAGAGAAGGTCAGGGCATATGGGGAAAGGATCTTAAATATCGAACATGGCAGCTTTACCCCACTAGTCTTCACCACATCTGGAGGGATGGGACCTAGGGCCCAGTGCTTCTATTCAAGGCTTGCAAAGATCATCGCAGAGAAGAAGAAACAGCCCAGGAGCCACGTTGTAGCCTGGATGAGGTGCCGTCTATCTTTCTCGTTGCTCAGATCAGCACTACTATGCCTGCGGGGAACAAGACTGTCTGCACCACAACCAGTGACGGTGGCAGAAGTGGACTACGAGGCAGCAGTGGCAGAGGGTCGCATAGGAAGGAGACTGGATTGAAGTTGCATGGTGTAGAATAGTAATATCTGATGCTTGTAAAATAAAATGTATGAACAATATTAAATAAAAATCAATGTAGTAGTAGTAATCCACGATGATGAGTCTGAGTGCTGACCCCGGAATAGTAAGTAGCTGAATGACTACCAAGTCGGACGCTTTGATGACTGTTCTGATCAGGTTTAGGGTCCAAAGAGGGGATGCACAGGCTGAGTGGTTTATAAAAAAAAAAGAAAAAAAGTAGTAGTATTAGTAGTAGTACAGTTATCATTATCCACACCACTAATTGTCACAACCACTATTAACACAACACTACAGAGAACCTTTTTTGTTTTATGTGTATGAAGGAGACAAAAGGTAAAGTCGCCTGTACAAGTGTTCCCCCCCTCCCCCAAGGTTGAAAGAGTGATGGAGAGCCAAAATCAAGGTACATTAGAGGTAATTTAAGGGGGGTCTCCGACTTTTTTTTTATCTTTCTTTCCTGTTCTCTCTTTCCCTGGCTTGTATCCATTCGGCCCCATTCAGCCAACTGTTTTAAGACGTTTATCCCCATCCAGGTGTCGATTTTTTCCTGGCAAGCAATAGCGAGCCAGCATTGTATGGAGAAATCCGGCTTCGCCAGAGACATTTTTCTATCGAAAAATGTACAAATTTAGCTTGCTGTCAAAACAAAATATATATATATATATATATATATATATGCTGGCTCGCTACCGCTCGCCAGGAAAACATTACACCTTGATGGGGGTAAAAGTCTTAAAACAATAGGATGAATGGGACAAGCCAAACAAGCCAAAGAGAGAGGGAGAGAAAGAGAAAAAAACGAAGAAAGTGTGGACTGCTTATAAAGTGTAGGGAAATAAATAGGAGGAGGAGGAGGTGTTTGTGAGAGTTGACTGGATTACTCTCTGTGTAGGTGAGGCACGAGGGAAACAATTGGGGAAGCCAGGTAAATAAAACAGGAGTTCCAGCAACTCCTTATCATATGCCTATGTGGCCTCCCCTGGGTGCTGCCCTGCTCGATTGGTGCCTACAATATCCACAATTGCCTACAACCTGTTCTGTGTGGCATTAAAGTAACTACCACAACTACAACTACCACAATCACAACTAGACTGATAAACTGCTGTGTGGTATTAAAGTAACTACCACAACCACAACTACCACAACCACAACTAGCCTGATAAACTGTTGTGTGGTATTAAAGTACCTACCACAACCACAACTACCACAACCACAACTAGCCTGATAAACTGTTGTGTGGTATTAAAGTAACTACCACAACTAGCCTGATAAACTGTGGTGTGGTATTAAAGTACCTACCACAACCCCAACTACCACAACCACAACTAGCCTGATAAACTGCTGTGTGGTATTAAAGTACCTACCACAACCACAACTACAACTATCCTGATAAACTGTTGTGTGGTATTAAAGTACCTACCACAACCACAACTACCACAACCACAACTAGCCTGATAAACTGTTGTGTGGTATTAAAGTACCTACCACAACCACAACTACCACAACCACAACTATCCTGATAAACTGCTGTGTGGTATTAAAGTACCTACCACAACCACAACTAGCCTGATAAACTGCTGTGTGGTATTAAAGTACCTACCACAACCACAACTACCACAACCACAACTAGCCTGATAAACTGTTGTGTGGTATTAAAGTAACTACCACAACCACAACTACCACAACCACAACTATCCTGATAAACTGTTGTGTGGTATTAAAGTACCTACCACAACCACAACTAGCCTGATAAACTGTTGTGTGGTATTAAAGTAACTACCACAACCACAACTACCACAATCACAACTATCCTGATAAACTGTTGTGTGGTATTAAAGTACCTACCACAACCATAACTAGCCTGATAAACTGTTGTGTGGTATTAAAGTAACTACCACAACCACAACTACCACAACCACAACTATCCTGATAAACTGTTGTGTGGTATTAAAGTACCTACCACAACCACAACCACAACTAGCCTGACAAACTGTTGTGTGGTATTAAAGTAACTACCACAACCACAACTACCACACCACAACTAGCCTGATAAACTGCTGTGTGGTATTAAAGTAACTACCATAACCACAACTAGCCTGATAAACTGTTGTGTGGTATTAAAGTACCTACCACAACCACAACTACCACAACCACAACTATCCTGATAAACTGTTGTGTGGTATTAAAGTAACTACCACAACCACAACTACCACACCACAACTAGCCTGATAAACTGCTGTGTGGTATTAAAGTAACTACCACAACCACAACTACCACAACCACAACTATCCTGATAAACTGTTGTGTGGTATTAAAGTACCTATCACAACCACAACTACCACAACCACAACTACCACAACCACAACTAGCCTGATAAACTGTTGTGTGGTATTAAAGTACCTACCACAACCACAACTATCCTGGTAAACTGTTGTGTGGTATTAAAGTACCTACCACAACCACAACTACCACAACCACAACTAGCCTGACAAACTGTTGTGTGGTATTAAAGTAACTACCACAACCACAACTATCCTGATAAACTGTTGTGTGGCATTAAAGTACCTACCACAACCACAACTAGCCTGACAAACTGTTGTGTGGTATTAAAGTAACTACCACAACCACAACTACCACAACCACAACTAGCCTGATAAACTGCTGTGTGGTATTAAAGTAACTACCACAACCACAACTAGCCTGATAAACTGTTGTGTGGTATTAAAGTACCTACCACAACCACAACTACCACAACCACAACTATCCTGATAAACTGTTGTGTGGTATTAAAGTAACTACCACAACCACAACTACAACTATCCTGATAAACTGTTGTGTGGTATTAAAGTACCTACCACAACCACAACTACCACAACCACAATTAGCCTGATAAACTGTTGTGTGGTATTAAAGTAACTACCACAACCACAACTACCACAACCACAACTATCCTGATAAACTGTTGTGTGGTATTAAAGTAACAACCACAACTACCACAACCACAACTATCCTGATAAACTGTTGTGTGGTATTAAAGTACCTACCACAACCACAACTACCACAACCACAACTAGCCTGACAAAATGTTGTGTGGTATTAAAGTACCTACCACAACCACAACTATCCTGATAAACTGTTGTGTGGTATTAAAGTACCTACCACAACCACAACTAGCCTGACAAACTGTTGTGTGGTATTAAAGTAACTACCACAACCACAACTACCACAACCACAACTATCCTGATAAACTGTTGTGTGGTATTAAAGTACCTATCACAACCACAACTACCACAACCACAACTAGCCTGACAAACTGTTGTGTGGTATTAAAGTAACTACCACAACCACAACTACCACAACCACAACTAGCCTGATAAACTGCTGTGTGGTATTAAAGTAACTACCAAAACCACAACTACCACAACCACAACTAGCCTGATAAACTGTTGTGTGGTATTAAAGTACCTACCACAACCACAACTACCACAACCACAACTATCCTGATAAACTGTTGTGTGGTATTAAAGTAACTACCACAACCACAACTACCACAACCACAACTAGCCTGATAAACTGCTGTGTGGTATTAAAGTAACTACCACAACCACAACTAGCCTGATAAACTGTTGTGTGGTATTAAAGTACCTACCACAACCACAACTACCACAACCACAACTATCCTGATAAACTGTTGTGTGGTATTAAAGTGCCTACCACAACCACAACGACCACAACCACAATTAGCCTGATAAACTGTTATGTGGTATTAAAGTAACTACCACAACCACAACTACCACAACCACAACTATCCTGATAAACTGTTGTGTGGTATTAAAGTACCTACCACAACCACAACTAGCCTGACAAACTGTTGTGTGGTATTAAAGTAACTACCACAACCACAACTATCCTGATAAACTGTTGTGTGGTATTAAAGTACCTATCACAACCACAACTACCACAACCACAACTAGCCTGATAAACTGTTGTGTGGTATTAAAGTAACTACCACAACCACAACTAGACTGATAAACTGCTGTGTGGTATTAAAGTAACTACCACAACCACAACTACCACAACCACAACTATCCTGAGAAACAGTTATGTGGTATTAAAGTAACTACCACAACCACAACTATCCTGATAAACTGCTGTGTGGTATTAAAGTAACTACCACAACCACAACTACCACAATCACAAATAGCCTGATAAACTGCTGTGTGGTATTAAAGTAACTACCACAACCACAACTACCACAACCACAACTATCCTGATAAACTGCTGTGTGGTATTAAAGTAACTACCACAACCACAACTACCACAACCACAACTAGCCTGATAAACTGCTGTGTGGTATTAAAGTAACTACCACACCCACCTAACTACCACAACCACAACTAGCCTGATAAACTGTTGTGTGGTATTAAAGTAACTACCACAACCACAACTACCACAACCACAACTATCCTGATAAACTGTTGTGTGGTATTAAAGTAACTACCACAACCACAACTATCCTGATAAACTGTTGTGTGGCATTAAAGTACCTACCACAACCACAACTACCACGGCCACAACTAGCCTGATAACTGCTGTGTGATATTAAAGTAACTACCACAACTACCACAACCACAACTATCCTGATAAACTGTTGTGTGGTATTAAAGTACCTACCACAACCACAACTACCACAACCACAACTAGCCTGATAAACTGTTGTGTGGTATTAAAGTAACTACCACAACCACAACTACCACAACCACAACTAGCCTGATAAACAGTAATGTGGTATTAAAGTAACTACCACAACCACAACTACCACAACCACAACTAGCCTGATAAACTGCTGTGTGGTATTAAAGTAACTACCACAACCACAACTACCACAACCACAACTATCCTGATAAACTGTTGTGTGGTATTAAAGTAACTACCACAACCACAACTACCACAACCACAACTAGCCTGATAAACTGTTGTGTGGTATTAAAGTACCTACCACAACCACAACTACCACAACCACAACTAGCCTGATAAACTGTTGTGTGGTATTAAAGTACCTACCACAACCACAACTACCACAACCACAACTAGCCTGATAAACTGCTGTGTGGTATTAAAGTAACTACCACAACCACAACTACCACAACCACAACTAGCCTGATAAACTGTTGTGTGGTATTAAAGTACCTACCACAACCACAACTACCACAACCACAACTATCCTGATAAACTGTTGTGTGGTATTAAAGTACCTACCACAACCACAACTACCACAACCACAACTAGCCTGATAAACTGTTGTGTGGTATTAAAGTACCTACCACAACCACAACTACCACAACCACAACTAGCCTGATAAACTGCTGTGGTATTAAAGTAACTACCACAACCACAACTACCACAACCACAACTAGCCTGATAAACTGCTGTGTGGTATTAAAGTACCTACCACAACCACAACTACAACTATCCTGATAAACTGTTGTGTGGTATTAAAGTACCTACCACAACCACAACTACCACAACCACAACTATCCTGATAAACTGTTGTGTGGTATTAAAGTAACTACCACAACCACAACTAGCCTGATAAACTGCTGTGTGGTATTAAAGTAACTACCACAACCACAACGACCACGACCACAACTAGCCTGATAAACTGCTGTGTGGTATTAAAGTAACTACCACAACCACAACTACCACAACCACAACTATCCTGATAAACTGTTGTGTGGTATTAAAGTACCTACCACAACTACCACAACCACAACTAGCCTGATAAACTGCTGTGTGGTATTAAAGTACCTACCACAACCACAACTACCACAACTATCCTGATAAACTGCTGTGTGGTATTAAAGTAACTACCACAACCCCAGCTACCACAACCACAACTAGCCTGATAAACTGCTGTGTGGTATTAAAGTAACTACCACAACCACAACTACCACAACCACAACTAGCCTGATAAACTGCTGTGTGGTATTAAAGTAACTACCACAACCACAACTACCACAACCACAACTAGCCTGATAAACTGCTGTGTGGTATTAAAGTAACTACCACAACCCCAACTACCACAACCACAACTACCACAACCACAACTAGCCTGCTAAACTGCTGTGTGGTATTAAAGTAACTACCACAACCCCAACTACCACAACCACAACTATACTGATAAACTGTTGTGTGGTATTAAAGTAACTACCACAACCCCAACTACCACAACCACAACTACCACAACTATACTGATAAACTGTTGTGTGGTATTAAAGTAACAACCACAACCCCAACTACCACAACCACAACTAGCGTTTTAAGACGTTTATTCCCATCCAGGTGTCAATATTATCCTGGCGAGCGGTAGCGAGCCAGCATATATATATATATATATATATATATATATATATATATATATATATATATATATATATATATATATTTGTTCTGACAGCAAACTAAATTTGTAAATTTTTCGATAGAAAAATGTCTCCGACAAAGCCGGATTTCTCCATACAATGCTGACTCGGTATCGCTCGCCAGGAAGAAATTGATACCTGGATGGGGATAAACGTCTTAAACCCGTTGGCTGAATGCGGCCGAATGGATACAAGCCAGGGAAAGATAGATAAGGAGAGAGAGATAAAACAAAAAAAACGGTGACCTCCCTTAACACTATCTGATCCGACCTCTTGTGGGGTTTTTTCTTCTATATTCCAACTACTCCCTCTCGGGCATATCCACCGTTCAACACGGTGAAGCCCGTGAGGTCTCGTTCCAGTCTGGGAAGTGAGACATGTGAAGCATCCATTCATGGCTCGAAGCAGCTCCATCTCTGAAGCCGCTGGTTGCTTCGTTCAAGTGCTTCACTGTCTCACCCTCCAGACTCAGACCCTCACTCTCAGAACGCCACCTATTGAGCAGTGAACTCACTAGGCATTGTCCCCCTGTAGCATATTTTGAATATGGGAATATTCATACAGTGCTATTTAATGAGGGAACAATGAGGGTATTTTTTTGGCGTTTCGGTGGGCTTTGTGGCAATGCACTGATACTAGGTACAGCACAAATTCAATCCCAATAATATCTTCCCATTGAAATATCGGGATTTGAACCCGGGTCCATTGGATTACCAATCCAGTGGCAAGACCACTCCACCATACCTTCCCTAATTATTATGATACCTCCACTATCACAACCACAACCATATAACACAATTATCACAACCACAATTATTATGATACCTCCACTATCACAACCACAACCATATAACACAATTATCACAACCACAATTATTATGATACCTCCACTATCACAACCACAACCATATAACACAATTATCACAACCACAATTATTATGATACCTCCACTATCACAACCACAAACCATATAACACAATTATCACAACCACAATTATTATGATACCTCCACTATCAACCACAACCATATACAACCAATTATCACTATACACCATATCACACACAATTATTATGATACCTCCACTATCACAACCACAACCATATAACACAATTATCACAACCACAATTATTATGATACCTCCACTATCACAACCACAACCATATAACACAATTATCACAACCACAATTATTATGATACCTCCACTATCACAACCACAACCATATAACACAATTATCACAACCACAATTATTATGATACCTCCACTATCACAACCACAACCATATAACACAATTATCACAACCACAATTATTATGATACCTCCACTATCACAACCACAACCATATAACACAATTATCACAACCACAATTATTATGATACCTCCACTATCACAACCACAACCATATAACACAATTATCACAACCACAATTATTATGATACCTCCACTATCACAACCACAACCATATAACACAATTATCACAACCACAATTATTATGATACCTCCACTATCACAACCACAACCATATAACACAATTATCACAACCACAATATTATGATACCTCCACTATCACAACCACAACCATATAACACAATTATCACAACCACAATTATTATGATACCTCCACTATCACAACCACAACCATATAACACAATTATCACAACCACAATTATTATGATACCTCCACTATCACAACCACAACCATATAACACAATTATCACAACCACAATTACATGGCAGTCAGAATTATTACACCCACAGCATAATACCCATTTTACTTTAATAATTTTACCAGTTGCTATAGACATGTTTCTTATATTGTGGCCATCAGTTGACAATGTTTTCAGTTTAGGAAGGACTTGAAGGAGCAAGAGGGTTAATTTAGATAGCATCAACCTATTTTGATATTCCCACTAGTCCTTTCAATCCTGTATAAAATAGTATAATATTATCCAGAATAATATATAGAAATGCATGAAAATACTGAAAGGTAGGGTATAACTGGTGTACTGTAAACCACTCAATATGATTACAATGTCAACACCTTCAGGGAACATTCACTATCACCACCACTACTACCACCCCACCACCACTACCAACATCATCACCATAAGCTTCATCACTACTACCACTACCAACCACAACAACTATTACCACTACCACTACTACTACCACTGTTACTATACACCACCACTAGCCTCCCCCCCCCTACCACTACCACCAACTACCACCACCACCACAACTACCACTATTACTATACACCACCACTACTCCCCCACCACCACCACTACTACTACCACAACCACCACCGCTACTACCACCACCACTACTACCACAACCACCACCGCTACAACCACCACCACTACTACCACAACCACCACCGCTACTACCACCACCACTACTACCACAACCACCACCGCTACTACCACCACTACTACTACCACAACCACCACCGCTACTACCACCACCACTACTACCACAACCACCACCTCTACTACCACCACCACTACCCCCAACCACCACCACTACTACCACTATTTCCACTTAGGACGTTGGCAGAATGACAGACACAGGCAAATGGAGAGAGAGAGAACGAGAGAGAGAGAGAGAATATATATATATATAGATAAATAGATAGGTAGATATTATATGATGTAGTTTTTAAGGGGGGGATGGCCGTATTTTATTTGCTCATTTATGTATCTTTGTATTATATATATTAGTTTCCTCCCTAGACTTCCATTAAGCTTTAAAAAACAAACAAAAACAAGAGCCTCCTTAAAGATATATTTGTACATTTTTTTATATACAAATGTTGCGGCGTAGGCCGGTTCCTCTTATATTATTTAGGTGTCGGAAAAATCGACCCCTAAATAACACGAAAAGCCTAATATTGACAAAGAAATGAGGCGAAAGGTCATAAAATCGCCAAGCTAATGAGCCTAAAGTTATTAAATCTGAAAACTTAAGGGCTAAACACGAAAGAGAAGGGGGGCCAGCAAAACGAGCCCATCTCCCCTTAACGTGGTCCACTCCCTTGTTTGACAGGACTAGGGCGTTCCCTTGTTACAGGAACTTTACTGGATATTAGCCACCAATCGCTAGACCGAGCTGCTCAAACTCTTGCCAATCACATGGCATGGAATCAATTGCATACCAAGATCTATAGAGTAGACTCTCTAGATCTTGCTGCAGACCTTTCGATCAGCAGTCAGACGCGCTACCACGCATACGGGCTATAATTATACAGTATATGCTTTATGTATATTAAGTACATATCACAAATATACTTGAGCTGACAGTAATTAATATATATATATATATATACACACACGAGTATATATATCACTATTTACAACTATTTGCTTTGCTATCGGTACTCTTTTTATTATCAGCTTTATCATAAATGTTATCCTTAATCTTGTTCTATCCTATTAATGACCTCAGTGGTAGCCGCTTCTTGGTCATATCAAAGACAGTATCACAAAACAGAAACTAGATGGGCACCAGGTAGAGAGCATACCTCCGCCTACGTTAGATTTGTCACAAAATATACTTTTATGCACAACAAAAAATCCAGTGTGACATATGACCCGGATCGTCTCCTAAAATGACTTACTTCTCGGTGCATACCCTATCAGCCCACTAAATTGTGAAAATCGGTTGATAACTTTGTGCAATATCTTGTTTAACCTTTAAAGCGTGAGCTATATGTAGTGAACACCCTACACTACATAGGCGACGATATTAGGCTTCATTCCCGCCTAAAATCGTCATTTTACGATAAATATCTTTATTACTTATTCATATGCGCCTATTTTACGTATAATATGAAGATATTAACATGTGACAGCAATAAAACAAGCGGGAATAGTATTTAGGGGGTAAAAATCGCGAATTATTGCCGACCGTCCAGTCATGAAATGTGAGGCGAACACGATGTATACCCTCTTTCTCCAAAGCCTAGAGGCAGACTGAAGTCTCTCTCACTCTCTCTCTCTCACCACGCACTCGATAGGTGCAGGACCAGACCTTGGAACCGGGTTTTTTTTTTCTATGTGAATGAGGGAGACAAAAGGCATAACTGCCTGCAGCGAGTGCCTCCCCCAGAGCTTGGAGATATTGGCACGGTAAATAAACTGATAAACAAGGGAATAAGAGGAAAAATAGGTGATAATTGAAGGGGGGGGGGGGCGAAAGGTGGGAAGGAGGGGGTTTTGACACATGTGGAGGAGTGATAGAAGGTATGGGTGGGAATTATCTCACTTAATCACATATTCCTTTGTTTTAAGTGCTACTGGGGCCTTTTAAAAGGATTTTTTTTTTTAGGCCTTGGATCATAAGAAGTTCGTCGCCTTTCACCACCAAAACCTCTTAAGAGTCTTCTTTCCGTTCGTTCTCGGGTTAAAGACAAACAAACATCTACAACACCTGTATAGTGTTGTTGGTCGCTCTTCTAACCTTCAGCGTTATTTGGTTTTTACAGTGAAAGTCTACAGTCTACAGTCACAGTCTCTCTCTCTCTCTCTCTCTCTCAAATACACAACTCCCAACTCTTGTATTCAAGTAGGCCTATTGTAAAATTGTCTACTGTATGTCAGACTAAATTATGTATTACCGGTACTCTCTATCTTTTAGCTACTTTTCAAACACTACGTTGAAAACACTAAACCCCAACTGTATAATTATATAATTGTAAATACCATGTAAGAAGAATAACCACTATCGGTGGAAATAAACTTTATCATTATTATTATTATTACTCTCTCTCTCTCTCTCTCTCTCTCTCGCTCTCTCCAGACTTCTACAACCGAGGACATATTCAGGTCTATAAATAGGCCAGTGTGTGTGTGTGCGGAGGGAGAGGGAGAGGGAGAGGGAGAGAGGGAGAGGGAGAGAGAGAGAGAGAGAGAGAGAGAGAGAGAGAGAGAGAGAGAGAGAGAGAGAGAGAGAGAGAGAGAGAGAGAGAGAGAGAGAGAGAGAGAGAGAGAGAGAGAGAGAGAGAGAGAGAGAGAGAGAGAGAGAGAGAGAGAGAGAGAGAGGAAATGAAGGGGGGAGGTAAAGGAAGAAAGTATAAGGTGGAAAGGAAGTGAGGGGATGATAAATATAGAGAGGGGAGGGGTGGTGGAAGGAGGAAGGGTAAGTTAAAAGAGGGAAGGGGAGGGCAGGGAGGGAGTTAGGAGAGCTAAAGAGGGAAGGGGAGGAGGGGAGGAATAAATAAATAAGTACTGGTATATAACTAAATGAGCTGACAGCTCATTTAAGGGGAGGTCTCCGCTTGAGGGATTTTTTTCTTGATCCCTTTCTCCCTCATGGTTAGCCCCATTGTTTTTGAGATTTTAAGACGTTTTCCCCATTAGTTTGGTGATTTTAAGAATTTCCACCTCATTCTGTCAATTTTAAGACCTTTCGTGCAATTTAGGTGTCGATTTATCCTGGCGAGCGATAGCGAGCCTGTAATTTAAGAGTAACCGGCCTTCGGCCGGAAATTTTTTCTACCGAAATATGTACAAATTTATTTTGAAAGGGGGTCAAGGGGGTGACATTTTAAGATTGCTGGAGGAGTAGGAAACAAACTAGAAACCTCCCCTTAAGTATCTGGGCAGTGTGCTGAGTAAAGATGGGAGTATGGATGAAGAAGTGTGGGAGTATGGATGAAGAAGTGTGGGAGTATGGATGAAGAAGTGTGGGAGAGGGTGCAACAGGGGAAGAGGGTTGTAGGAACGGTGACAGCAGTAACAAGAAATAGGGTGGTCAGCATGGAAGTGAAGAAGTCCTTGCATGACAGTGTGGTAATCCCGACACTGAATTACGGAAGCGAAGACACTGAATTACGGAAGCGAAGCATGGACGTTGGCGGAGAGACTCAGACCAAGAGTGAGAGGGGTGGAAATGAGTTACTTGAGAAGTGCGTGCGGAGTTACATGGAGGGATAGACAGACGAACGAGGAAGTAAGAGGGAGGTGTGGTGTGGAGGTAGATATGCTGGAAAGTGTGAAAAAGAACACCTTGAGATGGTTGTTTTTTGCTCGACTGTACATAGCCTACAATTATAGAAAGTAAATTATTTAGGAGAGCGTTGTGATAGGTTATGATATTAATTTTGAGGCTTAAATTATGTTTTGTTAAACAGGTACTTTTTTAGTTTGGATTTAATTATAGGGAGATTTTTGGCCTCTTAAATATGTGAAGAAAACCCGTTCCATAGTTCTGGCCCTCCTACAGAGAGTGACCTAGCTCCCGTGTCTGTGTTTACTTTGGGACATATACAGTAGGTTCATTTGTTGTCGTTATATTTTGACAGTCGGGAGAGACAAGATAATTATGTTCTGGTTTATGATTATGTATTTTCTTGAAGATAAATGCTACGTTAAATTATATTACTTTCTTTCTAGTTAACCATTGTATTTAACAAAAAATAGGAGTGACACGGTCACAGTTCCTGGCTGCAACGTTTGCAGCAAAGTTATGTAGCTTTTAAGCGTGTGCAAGTAATGTGTTAATAGTTGTGCCGCAAATAATATTGCAATAATTCAAGTTACTTAATACAGTGCAATAAGTAATAAAGTACGAATCTTAAATAATGTATTCATAAGTATATTGATGCGTATTCATTTATCGGCGCATTCGTACAAGATTAAAGTACATACAATTATGTATACATTCATTCATTAGTACATACATATGCAGTGAAAGTAGTGAAGTTAAAGAACATGAGCATATAAAAACATGGGTGTCTGCAGAAAGCCGATTGTCCCACACAAGGCAGATCCCTTTCACACCCAACCCATCTGGACCATTTGACTACATAAATTTAATCTTGAAGCTCTCCATCATTATTGATCCAACTATAGCACTCGGTAGCCTAGTATATATATCTACAACTCTGTTACCAAACCAGTATTTGCCTATATAGAGGGAAGGGAGGGGGAGGATGGAAGAAAGGATGGGGGGGGGGGGGGGCAGGGAGGGTAGAAAGGGGGAACTTAGAGGAGGAAAGAAAGGAAGGAAGGAAGGAAAGAAGGGAAGGTAAACAGGAAAGAATGAGGATAGAAAGAGAAAGAGCGAGGGAATCGGAGGAAGGTAAGGGAGGGAGTTAGGAAGGAAGGAAGGAACGAACGAGAATGAGGGAGGGTAAAGGAGGAAGGAAGGAAGGAAGGAAGGAAGGAAAGCTAAAGAAGGAAGTAATGAGGGTAGAAAGAGGAAGGGAATCGGAGGAAGGTAAGGGAGGAAAGGAGGGAGGAAGAGAAGGTAAAGAAGGAAGGAATGAGGGTAGAAAGAGAATGAGGGAGGGTAGAGGAGGAAGGTAAGGGAGGAAGGGAGGGTAGGGAGAGGGAGTCAGAGAGTGTGGAAAGTGATATAAATGTCATATATTGTGAGAAGTTGTGAAGTGGGAGGAGGGTAGGAGGGGGCGGTAGACAGAGAGGGAGGAAGGGAGATAATTATATTAGTGTAGAATAGAATAAAAGAGGAGGGAGCATGACAACTTACAAGGCATTGCAAGGAATAATTAGCACCTCGCAGAGCTTGCGGCCCATTCTAGGTCTGTCTATCTATCTATCTATCTATCTGTCTATAGCTAAAACATTGCATCATAAGGGAGTTAAAATATGGAATAACCTCATTGTAAATGTTGATGATAATTGCAGTTTTTCATTATATAAGAAGTGATTAAAGTTATATTTGATGGATAGTTAAATTTTGCTCTGAATTCTGGGAATTGTTTTGCTTGTTAATTTATGTGTTGTCTATTGTGAACAGTGAATGTGCCTTTGAATATAAAATGAGTATATGTATATCATTATATTTATATTTCTGTATTCTTTTTTCTTGCACTTGTGTTCATTTCTGTTTCTTGTCGTCTTGTTACACTTGATATGCATATGGTTATACAAGGACATATATGCCTGATGGCATCGAATCCTCTTTGTCATGGATATACCTTAACTTTGTATAATTGCACATTTGATTGTAAATATGTAAACCTATATCTATGGCAATAAACCTTTATGAACTTATGAACTTATATATATATATATATATATATATATATATATATATATATATATATATATATATATATATATATATATATATATATATATATATATATATATATATATATATATATATATATATACAGTATATATGCTTTCTCTATTTCTGTTTTCCGGTATGTATTGTGTAAAAAGTGACCTCCGCAAAAATTGGTACACCTTTTACTGAGGAGTGCTGAAACGATGATATATTCTGTAATACTCCCTTTTCAGACATGCCAGAATCAGTCAGCATTTTCCCTCATGTATTTTTGACTATCTCAAATTTATGATATACTAGTGTACCAGATACATGTGAATGCTTGTACAGCCGGCCACATATACAACTGTTAAATAAATACTTTTGATCTTTCTATTTTAGTTGTATATCTGCACATTATTAAAACACTAGAAAGCAGGATTCAACTAACGAAATGATGCTTTAAGGATGTACATTTTGTATGTCATTTGATATTACTAAAATTAATAGTTTTAATAGCATAAATACTATTAGCTCTGTAACAGCTATCTCTGTCTGCGGGTGTACATACACATGAACAAATATATACACAAAACACATACACCTACTGCATAAAAACACATAATTTGATATAACACGCATAAAACTGATACAATCCAATAAACACAACGCACACCACCAATAATACAAACAATAATACAATATACTGAAATAAACACCCACAACATGTACAGACAGACACGCCAACACATACACAGCACACACATTAACACAACATGTACGTACATACGGCCACACACAAACATACATACACATAGACAGACAAACACCACACACACTAACACAACATATATATACACAAACACATTAATACATATAAGCTTACATACACACAGACAGACATACATCAAACACATTAACACAATATGTACACAGACAGACAGACATATACAACAAACATTAACACAACATGTACCGTACACACAGCCACACCAACATACATACACACAGACAGACATATACCACAAACATTAACACAACATGTACCGTACACACAGCCACACCAACATACATACACACAGACAGACATATACCACAAACATTAACACAACATGTACCGTACACACAGCCACACCAACATACATACACACAGACAGACATACACCACAAACATTAACACAACATGTACCGTACACACAGCCACACCAACATACATACACACAGACAGACATACACCACAAACATTAACACAACATGTACCGTACACACAGCCACACCAACATACATACACACAGACAGACATACAATACAAACATTAACACAACATGTACCGTACACACAGCCACACCAACATACATACACACAGACAGACATACACCACAAACATTAACACAACATGTACCGTACACACAGCCACACCAACATACATACACAGACAGACATATACCACAAACATTAACACAACATGTACCGTACACAGCCACACCAACATACATACACACAGACAGACATACACCACAAACATTAACACAACATGTACCGTACACACAGCCACACCAACATACATACACACAGACAGACATACACCACAACATTAACACTACATGTACCGTACACACAGCCACACCAACATACATACACACAGACAGACATACACCACACACAATAACACAACATGTACCGTACACACAGCCACACCAACATACATACACACAGACAGACATACAATACAAACATTAACACAACATGTACCGTACACACAGCCACACCAACATACATACACACAGACAGACATACACCACAAACATTAACACAACATGTACCGTACACACAGCCACACCAACATACATACACACAGACAGACATACACCACACACAATAACACAACATGTACCGTACACACAGCCACACCAACATACATACACACAGACAGACATACACCACAAACATTAACACAACATGTACCGTACACACAGCCACACCAACATACATACACACAGACAGACATACACCACACACAATAACACAACATGTACCGTACACACAGCCACACCAACATACATACACACAGACAGACATATACCACAAACATTAACACAACATGTACCGTACACACAGCCACACCAACATACATACACACAGACAGACATACACCACAAACATTAACACAACATGTACCGTACACACAGCCACACCAACATACATACACACAGACAGACATACACCACACACAATAACACAACATGTACCGTACACACAGCCACACCAACATACATACACACAGACAGACATATACACCACAAACAATAACACAACATGTACCGTACACACAGCCACACCAACATACATACACACAGACAGACATACACCACACACAATAACACAACATGTACCGTACACACAGCCACACCAACATACATACACCACAAACATTAACACAACATGTACCGTACACACAGCCACACCAACATACATACACACAGACAGACATACACCACAAACAATAACACAACATGTACCGTACACACAGCCACACCAATATACATACACACAGACAGACATACACCACAAACATTAACACAACATGTACCGTACACACAGCCACACCAACATACATACACACAGACAGACATACACCACAAACATTAACACAACATGTACCGTACACACAGCCACACCAACATACATACACACAGACAGACATACACCACACACAATAACACAACATGTACCGTACACACAGCCACACCAACATACATACACACAGACAGACATACACCACACACAATAACACAACATGTACCGTACACACAGCCACACCAACATACATACACACAGACAGACATACACCACAAACATTAACACAACATGTACCGTACACACAGCCACACCAACATACATACACACAGACAGACATATACCACAAACATTAACACAACATGTACCGTACACACAGCCACACCAACATACATACACACAGACAGACATACACACCACAACATTAACACAACATGTACCGTACACACAGCCACCAACATACATACACACAGACAGACATACACCACACACAATAACACAACATGTACCGTACACACAGCCACACCAACATACATACACACAGACAGACATACACCACAAACATTAACACAACATGTACCGTACACACAGCCACACCAACATACATACACACAGACAGACATACACCACAAACATTAACACAACATGTACCGTACACACAGCCACACCAACATACATACACACAGACAGACATACAATACAAACATTAACACAACATGTACCGTACACACAGCCACACCAACATACATACACACAGACAGACATACAATACAAACATTAACACAACATGTACCGTACACACAGCCACACCAACATACATACACACAGACAGACATATACCACAAACATTAACACAACATGTACCGTACACACAGCCACACCAACATACATACACACAGACAGACATACAATACAAACATTAACACAACATGTACCGTACACACAGCCACACCAACATACATACACACAGACAGACATACACCACAAACATTAACACAACATGTACCGTACACACAGCCACACCAACATACATACACACAGACAGACATACACCACACACAATAACACAACATGTACCGTACACACAGCCACACCAACATACATACACACAGACAGACATACACCACAAACAATAACACAACATGTACCGTACACACAGCCACACCAACATACATACACACAGACAGACATACACCACAAACATTAACACAACATGTACCGTACACACAGCCACACCAACATACATACACAGACAGACATACACCACAAACATTAACACAACATGTACCGTACACACAGCCACACCAACATACATACACACAGACAGACATACACCACAAACATTAACACAACATGTACCGTACACACAGCCACACCAACATACATACACACAGACAGACATACACCACACACAATAACACAACATGTACCGTACACACAGCCACACCAACATACATACACACAGACAGACATACAATACAAACATTAACACAACATGTACCGTACACACAGCCACACCAACATACATACACACAGACAGACATACACCACAAACATTAACACAACATGTACCGTACACACAGCCACACCAACATACATACACACAGACAGACATACACCACACACAATAACACAACATGTACACACACACACACAAACATACATACATACACACAGACAGACATACACCCTCATTATAATCTCTTGCCTTTCATCTTGCTTCACTTTCATCCTTATGCCTTCCTCTTTCCTTCATTCTTACCTCTTTCTTTCCTTCCTTCCTTCTTTCTTCCCTCTTTCATTCACTCCTTCCTTCATTCCTCCTTCCCTCTTCCCTTCATCCTTACCTCTTGCCTTCCCTCTTTCCTTCCTTCCTTATTTTTTCCTCTCTCCTTCCTTCCTTCCTTTTTCCCTCTTTCCTTCATTCCTTCCATCATCTCTTTCTTTCCTTCCTTCCTTATTATCTTTCTTTCCTCTTACTCTTCCTCCTATTTTCCTTTCTTATTATACCCTCTTACCTTCATTCCTTCCTTCCTCCTTCTTCCCTGTTTCCTTCATTCCTTCCCTCTCTCCTTATGCCTTCCTCACTCCTTCATTACTTCCCTCTTTTCTTCCTTCCTTCCTTACTTCCTCTCTCCTTTTCCCCTCCTTCATCTTTTCCTATTTCCTCTCTCCTGCCCTCTTTCACTTCTTTGCTTCCTCTCTCCCCCCTTCTTCCCTCTTTATACTCTTTCATTCTTCCCCTACTTCCTATCTTCTTCCCTCTTCCCTCTCTCTGTCCATCTTTCTTCCTTCCTTCCTTCGTCCTTAGTTTTTCCTTCCTTTCTTTCCATTTTCCATCATCGTTTTACCCTCTTTTTATACGGTATAATCTCTGATAATTAATCTTGCTTTACTAATATCCTAACACTGCCCTCTTGCCTTCCCTCCTCTCTCCCATTCTCCCTCTCTTCTATCTATGTCTCTTCATCTATATCTTCCTCCTTTATTCCCCTCTCTCCTCCCCCCACTCACTCTCACTCACACACACACACACACACACACATACACACTCTGTCTCTCTCTCTCTCTCTGTGCAAGGACCGTATTTTAAAGCATGTAGAAAGGACGTTATCTATACCCTGTCAGACATAGATTAATGAAATATGTGTTGATTTATTGAAAACAACTTGACATCACCATGTTTCTATATTATTTAGGCATATATCTTATTATTTCGTTTACCAATGTGACGGGCTTCACTATGGTATGGTTTATCAATACAATGTTAAATATTATGAAAACAAAAAGGTATACTATGGGTAACTGTAGTGCCCAAACTAGCTTACCCTTGACTAAATCGTTACATATCCATTAGTCAAAATCAAAACAAACTTCAAGCTATTTCAGAATCTCAAATAGCCTTCGAGTAATGAGTAATATGTTAACCAACACCTAAAAAGTTAATAGACATTTAGTGTCACAATATATGCTTATATTTTTGAGCAAGATTATTCACAATACTGATATAATATATAAACTCGAATCACTATACTCGTATAAGATTTTAAACTCTTCGCTGTGTGCACTATAATGATAAATCGATAATAATGATAATAATGACGATGGAGACAATATTACTTCTGTTAATAATCTTTGACGCTCCCCTTGAGGCTAAACTTGTGTGAGTCTCCTGCCATCCTCCACCTTCCACCCCCCATCCCCTTGCTCCTCCACCTGCCGCCCTACCCTCCACCCTCCTCCTCCACCTCCCGCCTCCCCCCCTTCTCCTCCACCGCCCACCTTCCAACCTCCTCCTCCTCCGCACCACCCTCCTCCTCCACCACTTCATCCTCCACCACCTCCACCACCACTCCACATTATTATAATTCACCTTTCATTACCTGATGTACACTACTCACTCAGATAATCCTCACTTGCCTTACAAAGCTTAGTGTACGGTACAACATTATCTACAATGAGAACTATTTCATCTCATTCTCTTTCTGTAGAAGATCTCCTTAACCCTATTTGGTTCGAGGGAGGTTAATTTGGATCTCCTGTATTCCGCTTCATTAGTTTGAAGAATTTAGGACGTTTCACCCCATTCAGGTGTCGATTTTTGTTCTGGGCGAGCGATAGCTATCGAAAAATGTACAAGTTTAGCTTGTAAGGGGTCTGGGTGGGCATTTATTTTTTGAAGGAAGTCTGGAAAGGTATTGTTGTTAGCCAAGGGGACAAATGAAAATTGCTCGAAAATTGCTGGCTCAAGCAAAATCCTCAATAATCATCAATAACCCTAATAAGCCCCAATACGTCGGAGCAGATAGTGTTAAAGGGCCAGACCGTACAATCCAAATCCCTATACCCTGTTTATTTTCATCTGACGGTAAATTGCAAAGTTACCATCAAGATTTCTCAGTTATTTTGAAGATTTTGTAGTGAAATATGGTGCTAATTATATGAACTTGGTCTTAATATGATGCAGATACAGTATATAGTGGTTTTATATTATTCCATTAGGTATCGAGAACTTAGCTGCTAAGAGATTCAATTTACCGCCAGGTGAAATGAAACAGAGTATAGTGATAGTCGGAATAAAGTGTCAACACGCGTCACGCTCCTCAGAGGGTTAAGGGGGGTCACCGGCTTGTTTGTATCTTTCTCTCCTTTTCTCTCTTTCCCTGGCTTGTATCCATTCGGCCCCATTCAGCCAACTGTTTTAAGACGTTTATCCCCATCCAGGTGTCGATTTCTTCCTGGCGAGCGATAGCGAGACAGCATTGTATGGAGAAATCCGGCTTCGCTTTATTTTACCATTTACTTTACATACCTGTCTTCTCCTTCTTCCTCTTCCTCTTTCCTTCACAGCTATCTTTCTATTTTTCCTATCTCCCTTGCTCCTCTCTCTCTCTTCTCTTTCGTCCTTTGTTGTTCTCTTCCTCTTTCCTTCCTGGCTATCTTCCCCTTCTTCCTTACTCCCTCTTACCCTCTTTTATTATCTTTCTTTCTCTCCCTCTTTCCTTCCTGGCTATCACACTGATATTTGGTATTGATAAATACGTTCAATGTAATGAATAGAGTGAACATATGGGTTTGAACAAAACATAAAAACACAAACAAATTTAAATTTCTATGAAAATATTCCACACTGATATGTAAATACTAAGGAACTCTTTACCCAAGGCCTTAACCTTGGAATGTTCCTTCCTCTTACCCTCTTTCATTATCTTTCTTTCTCTCCCTCTTTCCTTCCTGGCTATCTTCCCCTTCTTCCTAACTCCCTCTTTCCTTCTCTTCCTTTCTCTCCCTCTTTCCTTCCTGCCTATCTTCCCCTTCTTCCTTGCTCCCTCATACGCTTTCCTTTCTTCCTCTTTCCTTCCTGACTATCTTCCCCTTTCTTCCTTGCTCCCTATTCCCCTTCCTTTCTCCAGCTTTCCTTTCTTCCTTGCTCCTTGTATACTGTATGTTCAATAGCTATATATAATACACGAGTCTAAGCTACATCAGTGTATTCAAGAAGCTGTGCATAACACCTATTGCAGTCTTTCTCAAACCTTTGTCTTAATTATATATTTGTCCTCTTTCCCTACTGCTCCACTCTCTCTCCTCTCCACTCCCCCTCCCTCTCTCCTCCCCTCTCTCTCTGCTCCTCTCCCCCTCTCTGTCTCCTCCCCTCTCTCTCTGCTCCTCTCCCCCTCCTCCCCTCTCTCTCCGCTTCCACCTTCTAGTACATTTGGAAACCCATTAACGCCATCAGACAGTACACTAGGACCATACGGCTGGGAGAGTGTATATAGCAGAGAAGGAGTGTTGTAGATAGCGGAAGCTGTTGGAACGGCTTTGGTATGTGTGTTAATAGTCTGTATACGTCGTCGAGGCGTCTCCCGACTAGGTGAGAACATGATATACATGCTAGGACGTACTACCAAACACACTAAATGTCCACCACGGCTGGGATCGAACCCAGGTCAAGCAGATGCACACGTGAGCGTCCTCTCCCCTCGACCGCCGCGGTTCTCTCCTCTATCTACTCTTCCACTTCCTTCTTTCTCTTTCTTCCTCCTCTCCCACACTTGCTCCTTTTCCTCTCTCTCTCCTCCCTTCCTTCCCCCACCACCTCCTCCCTCTACCTCTTCTTCTCCTCCTCTTCCTCCTACCTGTCAATCGCCCCTGCCATCCTCGTCTCACCTGGAAAAAGAAACTCCAATTAAAACCTCTTATAATAACAAAAGGGGACAAATACATCTTTTTATTTCCAGGACACACAAAGACTCTGCTGCAGCTATTAAATGGAATTATTCAGCAAATCCATAAACTTCGGCGTAATCTTATATCATCCGTTTAGAATAAATAAAACCATAAGGCAACAAATATATAAATAAATGAAACACTAAAACTAAAAGAATAAAAGGATAAACAATGCAAACGAATATAAAAATATAAATCAATCAGTAAAATACAAAGGAAGTTAAACAATTGAAAAAGAATGAGAAAAAGTGACACATATTGCATTATTCGCTTAGGGGAGGTCACCGGCTTTTTTTCATCTTTCTCTCCTGTTCTATCTTTCCCTGGCTTGTATCCATTCGCCCCCATTCAGCCAACTGTTTTAAGACGTTTACCCCCATCCAGGTGTCGATTTCTTCCTGGCGAGCGATAGCGAGCCATAATTGTATGGAGAAATCCGGCTTCGCCGGAGAAATTTTCCTATCGAAAAAATTACAAATTTAGCTTGCTGTCAAATATATATATATATATGCTGGCTCGCTACCGCTCGCCAGGACAATATTGACACCTGTATGGGGGTAAACGTCGTACAACAGTAGGCTGAATGGGGCCGAATGGATACAAGCCAAAGAGAGAGAGAAAGATAAAACAAGCGAGGTGGGCTCCCTTAATCTATATCGAAGGGTGTTTGGAATGACAAACTATATATACCCTGTTCCAAGAATATTGTCAACCCTATAATAACCTCTGTAACTCAAAAGGGCTGGAGCAAATGGGCTGTACAATGTCCACACCTATTCCCTGGCTGACCCTTCCCGAATGGTAGACATATTAGCTCGATTACTGTAGTGGTTTGTGAGTTATAGAGGTTAATGTTCAAGAGTGTTAGCCTACTTATGTTGGGCAAGGTAATACTGTAGATGCTTGATCATAAAGTGTCATAAGAAAGTAATTGTTCCAAAGTAATGATAAACAATGTGCGAAATTGATACCTTATAATTATTTTGTATAATTTATGAATGAAGTAATTGTTCTGAACTATGCATGATTAATAAGGCTTGAAATTCGTCTCTTGTAATTATGGTCTATATCTTAATGGATGAAGTACAGTTAATTATTAAACAAAAAATCTTTCTGAGGCATATGTGATAATGTACCAAATTCATGTAACCGAACTATTTATCATAGTTATCTTTATTATAGCAGTAAAGGGGTTTATTATAGTAGTTACGGGTTGATGGGATGGGCTGGGGCGTGTTGTGATTGGCCCACGACACTGTGGTCCTCGGCCAATCGGCTTGCAGGAAACTATATCGAGAAAAGAAAACGTGAGGGGAAAGAAGAGAAGGTAAGGGGAGAGAGTGTGAGTGAGTCAGTGAGAGAGACAGAGGAAGTGAGAGAGAGATAATGTTATGTTTATGAATTATATATTGCGGAAGTAATACTGATTGAGCCGATATCGTAATCAAGTTACCTCATCGTTAAAACATGTAAAAGGAAAGAGTCCAGTAATATATTAGAAGCCAAATGTGAGGAAAGAAAATATGTATTCCAGTTTATAAAAATGTAACCAAGAACAGAGAAAATTAGGAAGATGTCTAAAAAAAACTCCAATAAGAGATAATAGATTAAATAGTTTAATGCTAGATAAGTAATATAGCTAAATAAAAGATAATTAAGTTATGTGAGTGCAGTTAGACAAGATTCGCACATTTAGGAACTTAATGACGGCCAGAGAAGGAGAGTAATTAAAGAGGGAGAAGCAAGATTAGTAAAGCGAGGACATTGCCAGAGAGAGTGAGAGGGGAGAGAGAGAGCGTGAGTGAGAGCTTGAGGAGAGAGAAAGAGAGAGAGAGAGTGATAAAGTTGAGAGAGGGAGATGTATAAATAATTGTATATAAATTTAAACAGAAAGAGAGAGAGAGTGAGAATAGCAGTGAGAGAGAGAGAGAGAGTGTGAGTGATAAAGTTGAGAGAGGGAGATGTATAAATGATTATATAAATTTAAACAGAAAGAGAGAGAGAGTGAGAATAGCAGTGAGAGTGAGTGAGAGAGAGAGAGTGAGTGAGAGAGAGAGAGTGAAAAAGTTGAGAGAGGGAGATGTGTAAATTGGTGTATATAAATTAAAAGTAGACATAAAGTGTATTTTAGATAGTGATGTAATATAATGGTTTTTTGTTCTCACTTCAACCAGCATATGTATCATAATGTTGGAGAGAGAGAGAATTATTGAGCAAGATAGTGAGCTATATATACAGTAGATAGATAGATAATAGATACATGGAAAATAAATAGAGGATAGATAATAGATACATAGAAAATAGATAGATAGATAGTTAGGTAGTAGATTAATTGATTGATTGATTGACTGATGACAAATTTAGATATACAGTATAGATAAATTGGGACAAAAGATATGTTTTGACAGAATAGTATGACAATAAAACAAAATTATAAAACTATTCCATGAACACGAATGAAGAAGAAGAAGAAGAAGAAGAAGAAGAAGAAGAAGAAGAAGAAGAAGAAGAAGAAGAAGAAGAAGAAGAAGAAGAAGAAGAAGAAGAAGAGAGGGAGAACCGAAGAAGAAAGAACAGCGAAGAGAGGAAGGGGAAATATGCAAGGGGGAAGAACAAGAGAACAGCGAAGAGAGGGACAAGAGGAGAGGGAGGGAGAGAGAGAGAGAGAGAGAGAGAGAGAGGGAGGGAGGATGGTTAGTGTGTGTGTGTGCGTGCGCTTGTGCTTTCGAGAGAGAGACCGTGTGTGTGTGTGTGTGTGTGTGTGTGTGTGTGTGTGTGTGTGTGTGTGTGTGTCAGAGAGTCAGTCCAAAAAGAGTGGGGTGAAAGCATTAATAATTATCGAACGAAAACGCAAGATGTACGGCCCCATTTTCAACCATCTTCGTTTTAGTAAGTTGAAAATAATAATGTTTTAACAGTATGCCATTGGTCACCGTAATTTTCTCTTAACTAATTATAACCAAGAATAGGTCATACAGTGCCAAATATATCATGAACTGGTGTATACAATGGTTTATGTGTAGCAATATTATGTTCCTGTATGTTTTAGATAGTACATATATATTGATTATGATAAGTCAATGTATATCAGGTGTTATGTAAATGAATATATGGCATTTACATTTTAAGATATTAAGCGAAGTAATATATTCAACTTACCTATGGATAACGACATTTGTACATATTTAAAATCATATACTATACAATTGTGTGTAATTACTAATACGTTCAAAGAACAATTGTGTGTAATTACTAATACATTCAAAGAACAATTGTGTGTAATTACTAATACATTCAAAGAACAATTGTGTGTAATTACTAATACATTCAAAGAACAATTGTGTAATTAAATACGTTCAAAGAACAATTGTGTGTATACTAATACATTCAAAGAACAATTGTGTGTAATTACTAATACATTCAAAGAACAATTGTGTGTAATTACTAATACATTCAAAGAACAATTGTGTGTAATTACTAATACATTCAAAGAACAATTGTGTGTAATTACTAATACATTCAAAGAACAATTGTGTGTAATTACTAATACATTCAAAGAACAATTGTGTGTAATTACTAATACATTCAAAGAACAATTGTGTGTAATTACTAATACGTTCAAAGAACAATTGTGTGTAATTACTAATACATTCAAAGAACAATTGTGTGTAATTACTAATACATTCAAAGAACAATTGTGTGTAATTACTAATACGTTCAAAGAACAATTGTGTGTAATTACTAATACATTCAAAGAACAATTGTGTGTAATTACTAATACGTTCAAAGAACAATTGTGTGTAATTACTAATACATTCAAAGAACAATTGTTAAATAGCGTGTAGGTAGGTAGGCTTGTTGACGATATTATTTTATTTATTTATTTTTTTGTCTATGTGATTGAGGGAGGCAAAAGGCAGAACTGCCTATAGCGAGTGCCTCCCCCATAGTTGAAAGAGTGACAGGGCCAACATCAAGGGACGTTCGAGCCAAAATGCCTGGACACACGGAGTTTGAAGCAATGTAAGTCATAGGAAGAGGGAAAGACTGATTCTGGGAGAGAGTTCCAGAGCTCAGCTGTTGAGTAGAAGAAAGACAGAGTAACGTTTCACTCTCAATTATATAAATACAACTGATGCATACAAAGATAGACACCGTGATATGGCACATACATACATGCATACATACATACATACATACATACATACATACATACATACATACATGCAGTCAGAGAGCTGTGCCAACTTAAATCTATGGGACTATTATACGAGAGAGAGAGAGAGAGAGAGAGAGAGAGAGAGAGAGAGAGAGAGAGAGAGAGAGAGAGAGAGAGAGAGAGAGAGAGAGAGAGAGAGAGAGAGAGAGAGAGAGAAGAGAAGAGAAGAGAAGAGAAGAGAAGAGGAGAGGAGAGGAGAGGAGAGGAGAGGAGAGAGAGAGAGAGAGAGAGAAGAGAGAGAGAGAGATAAGAAGAGAAGAAAAGAGAAGAGAGAGAGTGAGTAGAGGGGGACAAAACCATGAATGAGGATACTGTATTGTAGGATATAGAGTAAATAAATTACTGTAGTAGGATTATGAAATATGATTTTTATTATATTGTTATATATAAAATAGTGCATTTGTGTGATGGAATATGAAGGACTTTTTAAATAATATGCACATACAGACACACACACACATATTAAATTGTTTCAAACTCCGTGTGTCCAGACATTTTGGCTCGAACGTTCCTTGATTTTGGCCCTGTCACTCTTTTAACTCTGGGGGAGGCACTCGTCACAGGCAGTTTTGCCTTTTGTCTCCTTCATCCACATATAACAAAAATATATATAGGTGCTTAAACGAAAAAACACATCTTGCACACAGTCATGCACGCAAACACACACACACAAACACTCACTCACTCCCACTGTCTCTTTCACTCTCACTCACCCTCTCTTTAACTGTCTTTGATGGTGTAATGGTTTGAGTGTTTAAGACCTGTATGTGGTAATCCAGGTTCGAATCCCGGTAGGATCACATGCTTTCATTAATTTCATTGGAAGGTGTTTGGTGTTGGGAGTGAAATGAATAAATTTGATTACACACTCTCATCTCACTCACTCACTCACTCACTCTCACTCACTCTCACACTCACTCTCTCTCTCTCTCTCTCTCTCTCTCTCTCTCTCTCTCTCTCTCTCTCCAATCTACACCTCTCTTCAACCCTTTCACCTAAACTAGTCTTACCTTTCGCTAACTCTCCCCCCGTATATACACACCCATGTCGTCATTGCCTTTCTAATGACTTCCTTCCCTGCTTCCTCTCTCCACGTTACCCTTCCTCCACGTACAGTTGCACACGTAAGCTCTTGTCCTCGTTGTGATCTTATGTATGACAGTAAAATCTTGTAATTATCCGCGGACAATTCAGACGAGTTAACCACTGCATAAGAAACTACACTCGTAATTCAAGCATGCAGATATATAATTCTATGTTTAAGATTATATAATTCTATGTTTAAGATATATAATTCTATGTTTAAGATTATATAATTCTATGTTTAAGATATATAATTCTATGTTTAAGATTATATAATTCTATGTTTAAGATATATAATTCTGTGTTTAAGATTATATAATTCTATGTTTAAGATATATAATTCTGTGTTTAAGATATATAATTCTATGTTTAAGATCACGGAGACGAACAGAACTTATGTGGGCATCTGTATACCTACCTGCTGGCTGGGTTTATTAGGCTTTATTATCGCACCTATTCTCCTAGCTCGGTGTTCATTAATGTCATGTCCATCATATTCTGGTTACCGGTACCATTAGACGATTTGCTTTAGCTTATATTCTACCTCTAGGACTCAAAGGGGGTAAATACGTTGTCAATAAGCCCTCTGAATAACACGGGGGTCCTTCTTAAACTGCCTGCAATCATCTAATGGTAGCCAGAATCCATGGTTAAAAGGCATCATCGTGCTGAAGGGGTTGAGGTTTCCCCTAGACATTCCACCCGTATCCTATTCTCCTATCTCGGTATTATTAAAGTCTGATGTAGATACCCCCAGTACCTATTCCCTTTATCTCAGTGTATATTAAACTTCCCGAACCTCCTCATATTGGCTATTCTCCTGTATATAGTACCCATTGGCCAGATCCTTCTCCGTGCTTCTTCTCCTATCTCGGTGTTATAAAAGCTGGGGTCGATAATGCCATAGCCCTTATTGCAGTGTACATTAAGGGGGTACCCGTAGTGCTTGTTTTTATGGTATATGTATATATTAATTAATTTGTTTTTGAGTTTCCTCGATAGACCTCCATCAAGTTGTTATAGAAACACCCTTTCTAGACCCTCTTTCAAGATAAATTTTTAAATTTTTCAGTAGAAAAATGGCTTGGCCGAAGGCCGGTTCCTTCATACATTATAGGCTCGCTTTCGCTCGCCCGGAAAAAAATTGACACTTAAATGGCACAAAAGGTCTTAATATTAACAAAGAAATGGAGCGAAAGGTTTCAAAATTGCCAAACTAATGGAACGAACGTCTTAAAATCTCATAACTAATATGCTAAACATGAGGGAGAAGGGGGTCCAGAAAAAGCGACTATACCTCCCCCTTAAACTTCCTTCCTTGCCTTCTCTCCCTGCTTACATCATAACTGCTCTCAACCCTGTATCTTGCTATAATATCATATTTAAGGGGAGGTACTAGGTTTTTCTGGACCCCCTTTTCCCTCACATTAGCCCCATTAGTTATGATCATTTAAGAGGTTCACCTCATTAGTTTGACGATTTTAAGATCTTTCGCTCCATTTTTTCATGCCATTTAGGTGTCGATTTTTTTCTGGCGAGCGAAAGCGAGCCCGTAATCTTTGCGACACTTTTCTACCGAAAAATTTACACATTTATCTCGAAGGTGGGTCTTGGGGGTGTTTTTTGTTTTTTTATAGTATAAAAAGTCTCGGGAAAACTAAAAGAGTATGTATAACAATATAATATAAGAATATAAAATAGCATAACGTCCTCTCAACCTTTCTGCCAGTCTTCCCCCATTACGGTATCTTTCTGCCAGTCTTCCCCCATTACGGTATCTTTCTGCCAGTCTTCCCCCATTACGGTATCTTTCTGCCAGTCTTCCCCCATTACGGTATCTTTCTGCCAGTCTTCCCCCATTACGGTACCTTTCTGCCAGTCTTCCCCCATTACGGTATCTTTCTGCCAGTCTTCCCCCATTACGGTATCTTTCTGCCAGTCTTCCCCCATTACGGTATCTTTCTGCCAGTCTTCCCCCATTACGGTATCTTTTCTCCCTATTCGGTATCTAGGAACTATTTGCCAGATCTTCTTCCTTGCCTTTTCCCTCCATCTTGATATATAGATGAGCATTAATGCTTGCTGTAGATGTCTTCAGTACCTCTCTCTCTCTCTCTCTCTCTCTCTCTCTCTCTCTCTCTCTCTCTCTCTCTCTCTCTCTCTCTCTCTCTCTCTCTCTCTCTCTCTCTCTCTCTCTCTCTCTCTCTCTCTCTCTCTCTCTCTCTCTCTCTCTCTCTCTCTCTCTCTCTTCTACTTGTCCCAACTGTGCATTATCCTTAACGTTGATAATATTGTTGGGGATGGCCGCCCCCCTCAAAATAAACGTCTCTCCACTCAGCTGTTACATTAGGGCTTATTGTTTCAACCTTGCGTTTCTGTCGCCCTCCTCAGCTCCCCGCCATGGAGTGGCTTCGGTCACCCATGCTTTATTGTGGTCGGCTGGGAGGGTTCTGTGGGGGCGCTCGGTTATGGCCTTGGTCTTGCTCGGGGCCTTGGGGCTGTTCGGCCAGGCAGCTTGGG
Source organism: Paralithodes platypus (assembly GCA_032716605.1). Classification (NCBI taxonomy): domain Eukaryota; kingdom Metazoa; phylum Arthropoda; class Malacostraca; order Decapoda; family Lithodidae; genus Paralithodes; species Paralithodes platypus. The sequence goes on from CM064483.1 coordinate 1,377,213, forward strand.
GAACAACAACAACAACAACAACAACAACCACCATCACCACCACTACCATTACCACCAATAGCCACAACCCATCACCATAATTACTACCACCACAAGTACTACCACCATTACCACCACCACCACCACAAGTGCTACCAACTCCACATAATGGCACCACTTAAAAGTTTACCCACAAGCCATTAATATCCTTTGTACCCCACACTGCTACATTTCTCACATTTCTAAGCCAGAATCACTCAAATTGTACAGCCACAATCTACCACAATATCTACCACCATCTACCACTATTACTACCACAATCTACCACAATTACTACCACAATCTACCACAATATCTACCATAATTACTACCACAATCTACCACAATTACTACCACAATCTACCGCTATTACTACCACAATATACCACAATTATTACCACAATCTAACACAATTATTACCACAATCTACCGCTATTACTACCACAATATACCACAATTATTACCACAATCTACCGCTATTACTACCACAATCTATCACAATTATTACCACAATCTAACACAATTATTATCACAATCTACCGCTATTACTACCACAATCTACCACAATTATTACCACAATCTAACACAATTATTATCACAATCTACCGCTATTACTACCACAATATACCACAATTATTACCATAATCTACCGCTATTACTACCACAATCTACCGCTATTACTACCACAATCTACCACAATTATTACCACAATCTAACACAATTATTACCACAATCTACCGCTATTACTACCACAATTATTACCACAATCTTCCACAATCTACCGCTATTACTACCACAATCTACCGCTATTTCTACCACAATCTACCGCTATTTCTATCACAATTATTACCACAATCTACCACAATTATTACCACAATCTACCGCTATTACTACCACAAGTATTACCACAATCTACCGCTATTACTACCACAATTATTACCACAATCTACCGCTATTACTACCACAATCTACCACAACTAATACCGCAATCTACCACAATTACTACCATATTTACTACCACAATCTATCTACAATTACTACCACAATCTGTCACAATTATCACCACTACCATCATCACCATATACTATCATTATTTTCCATTTATGTATATTGTTACTACGGTATGCATAATTTATAAACCACTGTCTTTTACCAATAGATATATCAGTCTAACTATTCTCTCTCTCGCTCTCGCTCTCTCTCTCTCTCTCTCTCTCTCTCTCTCTCTCTCTCTCTCTCTCTCTCTCTCTCTCTCGCTCTCTCTCTCTCTCTCTCTCTCTCTCTCTCTCTCTCTCTCTCTCTCTCTCTCTCTCTCTCTCTCTCTCTCTCTCTCACACTGGTCCACCATTATGTATCCCTGTCTTGGACTATCCCCTCATTTACAGTACTATTTTATTACTATCTTAAGTATATCTCACTAATACGATGTGGTTCGAGTCCCGGCTGAGAGGAAGAACATTTATTCATATCTATTTCCCTCTCCCATTTACTCTGTTTACTCTTATCTGTTCCAGCCTTCTTTCTCCCCTTTCCTATTTTACCCCCCCCCCCCCACCCCTTTTCTACTTCTCCCTCTTTCCTTCCCTCCCTTTCTCACTCCTTCTCTCCCTAAATACCCCCTTTCTCTCCTATCTATTCATTCCTCATATTTACTCTTCTAGTTAGTCCTCTTTTTACTCTTCTATTTCCTCCTCTATTTGCTACTTTATTAACTCCTCTTTTGTTTACTCTTTTTACTCCTCTTTTTACTCTAGTTACTACTATCTTTACTCCTCTATTTACTCTTATCTTTACTCCTCTCTTTAATCTTCTCTTTACTCCTCTTTTCGCTCTATGTACTCCTTTATTTACCGTACTCCTCCTTTTCCCCATTCCCTTTATTCCTCTATCTTTGCTTCCTCCCTCCACCCCTCCCCTCGCCCCCTACCTCCACCCCCACACCCCCACCACCCCCCAGAGGCCATGGCACTCCCTCCCCTTGGCACTCACAGGCAGGCAGGCACCACCACCACCACCACAGTTGAGGCACAAAGGCATCGATCCGCACCCCTTCAACACCACATACATACATACATACTCACATACATCATACTAATGCCACGTACATACCATCATACATATTATTAGACATACCGTTATACACACATTCATTCGGTCATTCATTTATTCATTCGTGCGTACATACATTAATTTATACATACATACTATACAGTTCAGTCGCACCAAACCCCTCACCAAAACATACACACACACACACTCCTGCATACGTCCTATCATAGTACTACATACATATATATATAAATATACATGCATGCATACATACATACATACATATATACATACATACATACAGTTCAGACACAAAGGCGTCGACGCGGACCCCTCATGAAAACACACACACACACACACACATGCATACACCACACACACACACATACACCACACACACAGACACCCCACACACACACACATACACCACACACACACACATACACCACACACACACAGACACCCCACACACACACACGCATACACCACACACACACGCATACACCACACACACACACATACACCACACACACACACAGACACCCCACACGCATACACCACACACACACATGCATACACCACACACACACACATACACCACACACACACAGACACCCCACACACACACACACATACACCACACACACACATACACCACACACACACACCACACACACACACAGACACCCCCCCTCCCCCCACACACACACACAGATACACACTATACCGCTAATCACACCATCTTTAAGGGGGGATGGGATGGCCCCCCTTCTCCCTCATGTTTAGTCCCATCAGTTTTTAGATTTTAAGAAATTCGACCCATTAGTTTGGCGATTTTAAGACCTTTCGCCCCATTTCTTTGTCAATATTAGGACCTTTCGTGCCATTTAAGTGTCGATTTTTACGTGGCGAGCAATAGCGAGCCTGTCATTGTAGGAGGAATCGGCCTTCGTCCGGACATTTTTCTACCGAAAAATTTACAATTTGTTTTTGGAGGACGGGGGGGGGGGGGGGGGGGGTTTCTAGGGATTTTTTTTTTTTTTTTTTTTTTTTGTTAAAGCTTGATGGAGGTCTGGGGAGGAAACTATATATATACCGTATATATATATATATATATATATATATATATATATATATATATATATATATATATATATATATATTAGCAAATTAATAGCCCATCCAACTTTAAACAGCACAATACACCACCGCACTGCATAACTATTGTCTAACACCAGCCAACAACCTCACTACACATAAGCGTCCAACACCACCATAAGCGCATCACTATCACTATACAACACCACCATACAGCACTCACTATCACTATACAACACCACCACCATACAGCACTCACTATCACTATACAACACCACCACCATACAGCACTCACTATCACTATACAACACCACCACCATACAGCACTCACTATCACTATACAACACCACCACCATACAGCACTCACTATCACTATACAACACCACCACCATACAGCACTCACTATCACTATACAACACCACCACCATACAGCACTCACTATCAAACACCACCACCATGCAGCACTCACTATCACTATACAACACCACCACCATACAGCACTCACTATCACTATACAACACCACCACCATGCAGCACTCACTATCACTATACAACACCACCACCATACAGCACTCACTATCACTATACAACACCACCACCATGCAGCACTCACTATCACTATACAACACCACCACCATACAGCACTCACTATCACTATACAACACCACCACCATACAGCACTCACTATCACTATACAACACCACCACCATACAGCACTCACTATCACTATACAACACCACCACCATACAGCACTCACTATCACTATACAACACCACCACCATACAACACTCACTATACAACACCATCACCATACAGCACTCACTATCACTATACAACACCACCACCATACAGCACTCACTATCACTATACAACACCACCACCATACAGCACTCACTATCACTATACAACACCACCACCATACAGCACTCACTATCACTATACAACACCACCACCATACAGCACTCCTATCACTATACAACACCACCACCATACAGCACTCACTATCACTATACAACACCACCACCATACAGCACTCACTATCACTAACAACACCACCACCATACAGCACTCACTATCACTATACAACACCACCACCATACAGCACTCACTATCACTATACAACACCACCACCATACAGCACTCACTATCACTATACAACACCACCCATACAGCACTCACTATCACTATACAACACCACCACCATACAGCACTCACTATCACTATACAACACCACCACCATACAGCACTCACTATCACTATACAACACCACCACCATACAGCACTCACTATCACTATACAACACCACCACCATACAGCACTCACTATCACTATACAACACCACCACCACCATACAGCACTCACTATCACTATACAACACCACCACCATACAGCACTCACTATCACTATACAACACCACCACCATACAGCACTCACTATCACTATACAACACCACCACCATACAGCACTCACTATCACTATACAACACCACCACCATACAGCACTCACTATCACTATACAACACCACCACCATACAGCACTCACTATCACTATACAACACCACCACCATACAGCACTCACTATCACTATACAACACCACCACCACCATACAGCACTCACTATCACTATACAACACCAACCACCATACAGCACTCACTATCACTATACAACACCACCACCATACAGCACTCACTATCACTATACAACACCACCACCATACAGCACTCACTATCACTATACAACACCACCACCATACAGCACTCACTATCACTATACAACACCACCACCATACAGCACTCACTATCACTATACAACACCACCACCATACAGCACTCACTATCACTATACAACACCACCACCATACAGCACTCACTATCACTATACAACACCACCACCATACAGCACTCACTATCACTATACACTATACAACACCACCACCATACAGCACTCACTATCACTATACAACACCACCACCATACAGCACTCACTATCACTATACAACACCACCACCATACAGCACTCACTATCACTATACAACACCACCACCATACAGCACTCACTATCACTATACAACGCCACCACCATACAGCACTCACTATCACTATACAACACCACCACCATACAGCACTCACTATCACTATACAACACCACCACCATACAGCACTCACTATCACTATACAACACCACCACCATACAGCACTCACTATCACTATACAACACACCACCATACAGCACTCACTATCACTATACAACACCACCACCATACAGCACTCACTATCACTATACAACACCACCACCATACAGCACTCACTATCACTATACAACACCACCACCATACAGCACTCACTATCACTATACAACACCACCACCATACAGCACTCACTATCACTATACAACACCACCACCATACAGCACTCACTATCACTATACAACACACCACCATACAGCACTCACTATCACTATACAACACCACCACCATACAGCACTCACTATCACTATACAACACCACCACCATACAGCACTCACTATCACTATACAACACCACCACCATACAGCACTCACTATCACTATACAACACCACCACCATACAGCACTCACTATCACTATACAACACCACCACCATACAGCACTCACTATCACTATACAACACCACCACCATACAGCACTCACTATCACTATACAACACCACCACCATACAGCACTCACTATCACTATACAACACCACCACCATACAGCACTCACTATCACTATACAACACCACCACCATACAGCACTCACTATCACTATACAACACCACCACCATACAGCACTCACTATCACTATACAACACCACCACCATACAGCACTCACTATCACTATACAACACCACCACCATACAGCACTCACTATCACTATACAACACCACCACCATACAGCACTCACTACCACTATACAACACCACCACCATACAGCACTCACTATCACTATACAACACCACCACCATACAGCACTCACTATCACTATACAACACCACCACCATACAGCACTCACTATCACTATACAACACCACCACCATACAGCACTCACTATCACTATACAACACCACCACCATACAGCACTACTCACTATCACTATACAACACCACCACCATACAGCACTCACTATCACTATACAACACCACCACCATACAGCACTCACTATCACTATACAACACCACCACCATACAGCACTCACTATCACTATACAACACCACCACCATACAGCACTCACTATCACTATACAACACCACCAACCTACACAACTCACTACCACTACACAACACCACCACCATACAGCACTCACTATCACTATACAACACCACCACCGTACAACACTCACTATCACTATACAACACCACCACCATACAGCACTAACTATCACTATACAACACCACCACCATACAGCACTCACTATCACTATACAACACCACCACCATACAGCACTCACTATCACTATACAACACCACCACCATACAGCACTCACTATCACTATACAACACCACCACCATACAGCACTCACTATCACTATACAACACCACCACCATACAGCACTCACTATCACTATACAAACACCACCACCATACAGCACTCACTATCACTATACACACCACCACCATACAGCACTCACTATCACTATACAACACCACCACCATACAGCACTCACTATCACTATACAACACCACCACCATGCAGCACTCACTATCACTATACAACACCACCACCATACAGCACTCACTATCACTATACAACACCACCACCATACAGCACTCACTATCACTATACAACACCACCACCATACAACACTCACTATCACTATTACAACACCACCACCATGCAGCACTCACTATCACTATACAACACCACCACCATACAACACTCACTATCACTATACAACACCACCACCATGCAGCACTCACTATCACTATACAACACCACCACCATACAGCACTCACTATCACTGTACAACACCACCACCATACAGCACTCACTATCACTATACAACACCACCACCATACAGCACTCACTATCACTATACAACATCACCACCATACAGCACTCACTATCACTATACAACACCACCACCATACAGCACTCACTATCACTATACAACACCACCACCATACAGCACTCACTATCACTATACAACCACCACCACCATGCAGCACTCACTATCACTATACAACACCACCACCATGCAGCACTCACTATCACTATACAACACCACCACCATACAGCACTCACTATCACTATACAACACCACCACCATACAGCACTCACTATCACTATACAACACCCCACCCATACAGCACTCACTATCACTATACAACACCACCACCATACAGCACTCACTATCACTATACAACACCACCACCATACAGCACTCACTATCACTATACAACACCACCACCATACAGCACTCACTATCACTATACAACACCACCACCATGCAGCACTCACTATCACTATACAACACCACCACCATACAGCACTCACTATCACTATACAACACCACCACCATACAGCACTCACTATCACTATACAACACCACCACCATACAGCACTCACTATCACTATACAACACCACCACCATACAGCACTCACTATCACTATACAACACCACCACCATACAGCACTCACTATCACTATACAACACCACCACCATACAGCACTCACTATCACTATACAACACCACCACCATACATCACTCACTATCACTATACAACACCACCACCATACAGCACTCACTATATCTGTACAACACCACCACCATACAGCACTCACTATCACTATACAACACCACCACCATACAGCACTCACTATCACTATACAAAACCACCACCATACAGCACTCACTATCACTATACAACACCACCACCATACAGCACTCACTATCACTATACAACACCACCACCATACAGCACTCACTATCACTATACAACACCACCACCATACAGCACTCACTATCACTATACAACACCACCACCATACAGCACTCACTATCACTATACAACACCACCACCATACAGCACTCACTATCACTATACAACACCACCACCATACAGCACTCACTATCACTATACAACACCACCACCATACAGCACTCACTATCACTATACAACACCACCATACAGCACTCACTATCACTATACAACACCACCACCATACAGCACTCACTATCAGTATACAACACCACCACCATACAGCACTCACTATCACTATACAACACCACCACCATACAGCACTCACTATCACTATACAACGCCACCACCATACAGCACTCACTATCACTATACAACACCACCACCATACAGCACTCACTATCACTATACAACACCACCACCATACAGCACTCACTATCACTATACAACACCACCACCATACAGCACTCACTATCACTATACAACACCACCACCATACAGCACTCACTATCACTATACAACACCACCACCATACAGCACTCACTATCACTATACAACACCACCACCATACAGCACTCACTATCACTATACAACACCACCACCATACAGCACTCACTATCACTATACAACACCACCACCATACAGCACTCACTATCACTATACAACACCACCACCATACAGCACTCACTATCACTATACAACACCACCACCATACAGCACTCACTATCACTATACAACACCACCACCATACAGCACTCACTATCACTATACAACGCCACCACCATACAGCACTCACTATCACTATACAACACCACCACCATACAGCACTCACTATCACTATACAACACCACCACCATACAGCACTCACTATCACTATACAACACCACCACCATACAGCACTCACTATCACTATACAACACCACCACCACCATACAGCACTCACTATCACTATACAACACCACCACCATACAGCACTCACTATCACTATACAACACCACCACCATACAGCACTCACTATCACTATACAACACCACCACCATACAGCACTCACTATCACTATACAACACCACCACCATACAGCACTCACTATCACTATACAACACCACCACCATACAGCACTCACTATCACTATACAACACCACCACCATACAGCACTCACTATCACCATACAACACCACCACCATACAGCACTCACTATCACTATACAACACCACCACCATACAGCACTCACTATCACTATACAACACCACCACCATACAGCACTCACTATCACTATACACACCACCACCATACAGCACTCACTATCACTATACTACAGCACTCACTATACAACACCACCACCATACAGCACTCACTATCACTATACAACACCACCACCATACAGCACTCACTATCACTATACAACACCACCACCATACAGCACTCACTATCACTATACAACACCACCACCATACAGCACTCACTATCACTATACAACACCACCACCATACAGCACTCACTATCACTATACAACACCACCACCATACAGCACTCACTATCACTATACAACACCACCACCATACAGCACTCACTATCACTATACAACACCACCACCATACAGCACTCACTATCACTATACAACACCACCACCATACAGCACTCACTATCACTATACAACACCACCACCATACAGCACTCACTATCACTATACAACACCACCACCATACAGCACTCACTATCACTATACAACACCACCACCATACAGCACTCACTATCACTATACAACACCACCACCATACAGCACTCACTATCACTATACAACACCACCACCATACAGCACTCACTATCACTATACAACACCACCACCATACAGCACTCACTATCACTATACAACACCACCACCATACAGCACTCACTATCACTATACAACACCACCACCATACAGCACTCACTATCACTATACAACACCACCACCATACAGCACTCACTATCACTATACAACACCACCACCATACAGCACTCACTATCACTATACAACACCACCACCATACAGCACTCACTATCACTATACAACACCACCACCATACAGCACTCACTATCACTATACAACACCACCACCATACAGCACTCACTATCACTATACAACACCACCACCATACAGCACTCACTATCACTATACAACACCACCACCATACAACACTCACTATCACTATACAACACCACCACCATACAGCACTCACTATCACTATACAACACCACCACCATACAGCACTCACTATCACTATACAACACCACCACCATACAGCACTCACTATCACTATACAACACCACCACCATACAGCACTCACTATCACTATACAACACCACCACCATACAGCACTCACTATCACTATACAACACCACCACCATACAGCACTCACTATCACTATACAACACCACCACCATACAACACTCACTATCACTATACAACACCACCACCATACAGCACTCACTATCACTATACAACACCACCACCATACAGCACTCACTATCACTATACAACACCACCACCATACAGCACTCACTATCACTATACAACACCACCACCATACAGCACTCACTATCACTATACAACACCACCACCATACAGCACTCACTATCACTATACAACACCACCACCATACAGCACTCACTATCACTATACAACACCACCACCATACAGCACTCACTATCACTATACAACACCACCACTATACAGCACTCACTATCACTATACAACACCACCACCATACAGCACTCACTATCACTATACAACACCACCACCATACAGCACTCACTATCACTATACAACACCACCACCATACAGCACTCACTATCACTATACAACACCACCACCATACAGCACTCACTATCACTATACAACACCACCACCATACAGCACTCACTATCACTATACAACACCACCACCATACAGCACTCACTATCACTATACAACACCACCACCATACAGCACTCACTATCACTATACAACACCACCACCATACAGCACTCACTATCACTATACAACACCACCACCATACAGCACTCACTATCACTATACATCACCACCACCATACAGCACTCACTATCACTATACAACACCACCACCATACAGCACTCACTATCACTATACAACACCACCACCATGCAGCACTCACTATCACTATACAACACCACCACCATACAGCAATCACTATCACTATACAACACCACCACCATACAGCACTCACTATCACTATACAACACCACCACCATACAGCACTCACTATCACTATACAACACCACCACCATACAACACTCACTATCACTATACAACACCACCACCATACAGCACTCACTATCACTATACGAGACTCACTTGTTACCGAAATGTATGATTACTTTCACCAAATCATATACTAAATGCATGCCAATGACTTATATGTATTATAGATCCTATAGTAATAATAAGTATAGGATCTCTAATATATATGTGTTTATAGAAGTCAATATAGTATTATAATCAACAGGTGCCTTTATAATGAGGATATAATACTCTCAAAAGGCTCAGCCATTATCACTCATTAACTTATAACTTAACTTATTAACTCATTATAACTCATTATAACTCATTATAACTCATTATAACTCACTAACTTATAGTATATGTACTGTATGTACAATGCATATTACTTTGGCTAAATATATACATTCAATTTCAATGTTCACTATACCACCATGCAACAGTCACTATCACACCGTCATCTTCACACTATAACACCATCAAGTAAACCCAGTAGGAACTGGTATGTATTGTTCCTACTATACCACAATAATACCACCCAATATCCAACCAAACACACAACACGCCTCAGCCCTCTCACTATCATCCTCCTCCTTGCCTTACCAGACACACAACCACTTAACAGTTATACATACAGTCATACATGCATATAGTCATACATACAGTCATACATACATACCGGTACGTACATACATACATACATACATACATACATAGTTTAGGTACAAACACAACATACATACACACACACACCATCATACTACACATTACCAACCCTGACTCAAGCATTATCCAAACCACGTCGGGAAAATGTGCCTTACAGGATTATGACGCGTTTCAACAGATGATTCTAGAAGCCTCGTAGCATGTCCTATTCAGATGTAATATACCATTCCATAAATTATTCAGTCAAACGTCCTCATTAACTCCTCATACCCTACACAACCATCGATGTAGTGCACACAACTAACCACCATCTATTTCAAACAACGTACCACACCTCACACCATCACCACTACCACACTATACCACCATCAACACACCCACACCCTTCCAACACCAGCTACCACACTTCACCCAGACCCTCCATACACCACTACAACACCACACCAGTACCACACTACACCACACCCACACCCTCCCAACACCACTACCACACCACACCCCCACACACCCCAACACCAGCTACCACACCACACCTTCCCACCACCACACCCACACACCCCAACACCAGCTACCACCACCTGGAGAACACTATGGGGTGATGAACTTTGCGTCACACTAGTTGGCACAGGTCTGGGGCAGTGGTAAACCGTATTTATTTAAGGGAGGGTCATCTGCTTTTTTTTTGTTCTCTACTTTTCTCTGGCTTGTATCCATTCGGCCCCATTCAGCCAACTGTTTTAAGACGTTTATCCCCATCTAGGTGTTGATTTCTTCCTGGCGAGCGACAGCGAGCCAGCATTGTATGGAGAAATCAGTCTTCGCCGGAGACATTTTTCTATCGAAAAATATACAACTTTAGTTAGCTGTCAAAACAAAAATATATATGCTGGCTCGCTACCGCTCGCCAGGAAAATATTGACACCTGGATGGGGATAAACGTCTTAAAACAGTAGGCTGAATGGGGCCAAATGGATACAAGCCAGAGAAAGAGAGAACAAAGGGCAGGTGACCCTCCCTAAGTAAACAAACACATGAGCTGTCCGAGATAACCCAGGATGCCCAATTTGAGCCACAGTCATTAGGCTGTCATGAATTATGCAAAGTGGAACCAGTCTTACCAGGGAAGATGAGCCCGAGAACACTGCTATTAAAGTGC
>CM064483.1:1392912-1404930 GCA_032716605.1 Paralithodes platypus
TATACTGGCTCCTCTCCAAGTGGCATACTCCTTGTCTTCCTCCTCCTCCTTCTCTTCTTACTCCTCCTCCTCCTCCTTCTCTTCTTACTCCTCCTCCTCCTCCTCTTCTTCCTCCTCCTCCTCCTTCTTCTCTTTTTCCTCCTCTTCCTCCTCCTCCTCTTCCTCCTCCTCCTCCTCCTCCTCCTCCTCCGGATAAATGCGGATAAATGTAAAGTATTACATATCGGATACCAAACTGAGAAAGCAAACTAATCGATGAATGGCACTCAGCTTAAGAATGTAAACAGAGAAACCGATCTGGGAGTAACAATATCGAGTAACCTAAAACCGAGTCAACAATGTTCAGAAGTTGTTAAGAAGGCAAACAAAATAATTGGCTTTATAGGCAGGTCATTTGAGCATAAATCCAAAGAAGTTATCCTAACCCTTTACAATTCCTTAGTCCGCCCTCTGCTGGAATACTGCGTTCAATCCTGGTGCCCCTACTACCAAAAAGATATAGACAAGCTAGAACGAGTTCAACGTAGAGTTACCAAAATGATACCTAACCTAAAGAACAAACCATACGAGGAGCGTCTTAGAGAATTAAATCTATTTCCTTTAACCCAGCGCAGATTAAGAGGCGACCTAATTCAAGTGTTTAAAATCATCAAAGGCATCGACAATATGAACTGTAGTAAGTACTTCACTATCAAACAATCTAATTACACACGGGGAAACGGTTTCAAAATTATTGGTAAATCTTTTAACTCACACGAATCTAAGAATTCTAAGAATTTCTTCTTCAATCGAGTCGTCAACTTGTGGAATGGGCTTCCTCGAGACGTTATAGACTGCAGCACCGTTGATTCATTTAAACTTCGCTTAGACAAATGCATCAAACCCGCGACTGACTGCGTTTGTAAATGAATAACTTTATGTTATCCCCCCCCCCCCTCAGTTACTAACCCATCTGTCCCCTACTAACTTCCTAATCCTGCCACGGACATTAGTTCCAGGGCAGTAGTTCCCTTTCCAATGTTCCCTTACCCACTCTAAACCACTGTTTGGACACTTGATCCTCAGTGTTTTGGAGGACAAGCAGCCTAGAAGGGTCACTAGACTTGTTGTTGCTTGATTTCCTTTGTATTCCTGTGTACTCCTTTGTACTCCTCCTCTTTATTCTATTTTGTTGCTACCTTTTTTTTCGTCTACTTTTTTCGTTTTCTTCTTCCTGTTCCTGTTCCTCCTCTTTACTCTATCCACTTAACATTTTATTGTGTTTATTCCTTCTTCTTTCTAACGTCCATTCTTATCCATTTGTTTTTTCTGTCCCTGTTCCCTCTTCTGCTCAATGCTTTTTATCTTACTCATCCTCATCCTTTCCCTCTTCTTTGCTCCATTTCTTCTTTTATTCCTGTTCTACCCTTCGTCCTCCACTTCCTCCATAATCCCCCCCCCCCCCACACACCCCTCCCACACGCCCTCCCTAACCCCACCCACACCCCTCCCCCTCCTACGCCATTGAAATTTGGCTCAGAATAACTGGTCTCAAGATAAACATGGGTGGTGTTGTGATCAGCTGTGATATCGGCCTATGAATATACTACGCTCTAAAACACCAAGGGTATAAAAAGGGTGAATACAATCGAAGTTGGGTATATTGCTAGTGATTTGTCTTGGTCGAGTTCATATTATATCTTTCTATCGGTTTGTCTTTATCTATATATCTTTCAGTAGGAAGATAATTTATGCTCTTATATTAAATGGATTTATGAATATACCGGTACTACGCTGTCAAGTATTAACTAATACGAAGTATACAGTATATCTGAAGCAATAGTGAGTAAAAGAAATCTTTGGCAACTGATAATATATATATACTGTATATATACTCTCTCTCTCTCTCTCTCTATATATATATATATATATATATATATATATATATATATATAAGGGGTTAATACCGATTGTGTATTATGTGTATGGATATATTTGAATGTAGAGAGAGGCTAATGGCACCAATATGGCGGAGGTTGGTCGATCTCTGCTACTGCAAGATCTTTTAACCCTTTTAAGATGCGGTGATGCACTTTTTGTCTATTTTCTGACTATTATTAGAAGATTTTATTAATAAGTGTGAACGGTATAATTATGGAAGTCAGAGGGTCAATTGAGATAGTCTTTCCACAGATCCGAGATAGTCTTTACCCTTAGAATTTCCACTGATCCTTCCTAAGCTGTATAAAAGCGTCTAATGATAGCCAGAGTATACTGTCAAAATGGTGAGAACAAAATCCATAACGGGATGCGAGTAAAATGTTTGGGGTGTTCACTTCATGCTGGGATAGTGCGAGATATTGACTTCCTCGTGGTTAAGGGGAGACTGGCCTTTTGTTTTTTTTTGTTTTTTTGGGGGGGTGTATTAATTCATTATTCCTATATTTCTTAGTTTCCTCGCTAGACCTCCATCAAGCTTAGAAACACCCCCTAGACCCCCCTTCAAGATTAATTTGTACATTTTTCACCGAAAAATGTCTCGGCCGAAGGCCGCTTCCTCTTACAATTACAGGCTCGCTATCTCTCGCCAGGATAAAATCGACACCTAAATGGCACGAAAGGCCTTAAAATGTACAATGAATTGGAGTGAAAAGTATTAAAATCGACAAAGTAATGGCCAGAACGTCATAAAATCTGAAAACAAATGGGGCTAAACATGAGGAAGAAGGGGGACCAGAAAAACGGCCTGTCTCCCCTTAATATTGTGACGCACTTCTTCCTCTTTCTCTCTCTCTCTCTCTCTCTCTCTCTCTCTCTCTCTCTCTCTCTCTCTCTCTCTCTCTCTCTCTCTCTCTCTCCTGGGCTATCCTTATCTTCCGCTATTCTCTTGAGGGGGGGGGGGGGGGGGATTCTGCGACCTGTATTGGAATTAAGTCCTGACCACTCGCCTGGATCGTAAAGTCTGTGTGGTCAGTGAGGGTATTTTTGATGGAGGTTTAGGAAGGAACTAAAATAAAATAATAATAATAATAATAATAATAATAATAATAATAATAATAATAATAATGACCAAACATATATAATAGTAATGATAATAGTAATGATGTTAATAATAAATAAATATATGTAATAAGTAAAGACAAATACATACTGTCTATATCTCCCCTTAACTTATCATACTACCATCGTACTTCCTTTAAGGGGGGTCACCTGCTTTTTTCTCTCTCTGGGTTATATTCATTTGGCCCCCTTCAGCCTACTGTTTTAAGACGTTTATCCCCATCCAGGTGTCGTTGTATACCTGGCGAGCGATAGCGAGCAATCATATTTTGGATAATGAGTATGACAGCTGGCTAAATTTGTACATTTTTCGATAGAAAAGTGTCTCCGGCGAAGCCGGATTTCTCCATAAAATTCTGGCTCGTGATTGACACCTGGATGGGGATAAATGTCTTAAAACAGTAGGCTGAATGAGGCCGAATGGATATAACCAAGAAAGAGTAAAAAGCAGGTGACCCCCCTTAAGAATTCAACGTAACTATTGTGTATTTTCTGTGTCCTCTCTCCCCGTCTCCTCTTCCTCGTGTCTTTTGTTTCGTACGAGCCTCACATCTGCATAATCTGGTGTGTGTGGGTGTGTGCGTGTTTGTGTGTGTGTGTGGGGGGGGGGGTATGGGTCAGTGGGTGGATACTGAGAGAGAGAGAGAGAGAGAGAGAGAGAGAGTGTGTGAGAGTGAGCAAAAAGTTAGTAAAAAAGAGGTATTAAGTAAGAGAAGGAGAGAAACAGACAGACACATACATAGACAGAATGAGTAAGCGAGAAAATGAGTGAGTGACAAAGACTGTGCCAGGTAACACAGTGCCACCCTCGTGAATTGTGGCACTGGAGCAAATTGAAAGAGAGAGAGAAAAAAAAAACAGACATACGCAAAAATACAGAAAGAGATATTGAGTGAGGAAGAAAAGGAGTGAGTGAGTGAGTGCCAAGGACTGTACCAGGTAACACAGTGCCACCGTTGTGAGTGTGGCACTGGAACTGAGCAGGCTACCAGTCGGCCCTCTCCTATCGATTCCTTGCACATGTGGCCCTCCGGGGGGTAGGGGTAGGAGGGGGATGGGGGGGGGGGAGAGGTAAGAGTGGAATGGGTAGGGGACGGTAGGGTGGGTAGACATGGGTAGGATGGGATGGGGAGGGGCCATGCAGGTAGGGTGGGGTGGGTAGGAGTGGAATGGGTAGGGGCTTTGAGGATTGAGTAGGATGGGGAGGGGGCGTGAGGATGAGGTTGGTAGGATTGAGTTGGGTAGGAGTGGAATCGGTAGGAGGTGTGAGGGTGGGGGGGATGGGCTGTGGGTGGGGTTGAGTTGGGTAGGGGTGAGACAGAGAGGGGTCATGAGGGTTGGGTGGGTAGGGTACGTGAGGATGGGGCGGGTAGGAGTGAGACGGGGAGGGTGCGTGAGGGTGGGGTGTAGGATGAGTGGGGTTAGGTTGGGTAAGGGCTGAGGACGGGTGAGGTGGGGTTGGGCTGGGCTAGGGTAGAGATCCTATAGTAACTTTTCTAACTATAGGATAAAATAGGCTAGGGTAAGGGCTGATGGTAAGGTGAAGTGGGGCTGGGCTGGGATGAAGTGGGGCTGGGCAGGACTAGGGTAAGGGCTGGGATGAGGGTGGGGTTGGGCAGGGCTAGGGAGAGGCCAGAGCATAATAACAGAAGGAAACACATGACAAGAGAGGGCTATGAAGTCTAGGTCATGACTCATGAGAAACTAGAGATAAACAAAACAAAAGAACAATGGAACTGAGAAAGCTAATACTTGAGCATCAATGGAACTGAGAAAGCTAATACTTGAGCATCTATGGCCATTACAAACCGGTAGAAATTTGAGCTGAATATACTAAATAATTGCAAACCAGAATAAAAAAAAAACGCATGACGAAATAGAAGTAAATGAACCAGACTATATAAACAAGATAAGGTCAATTGTGGCTATATGAAAGGTGGAACCGTAAACATTGATATTTTATAGAAATGCAATTATATTGTAAATTTCTGATGGATAGAAAGTGGCTTGGTGGTGTAATGGTTAGAGTGTTTAAAAATTTGTGTGTGATAACCCAGGTTCGAATTCCGGTGGATCATATACAGTATATGCTTTCATTAATTTAATTGGAGGTGTTTGGTGTTGTGGTGAAATTAATAAAATGTGGATTGATGTATTTATAAATACATTACAACCTAAATTTAGCTGGTAATTCTGTTAAATATCGATGTCTACAGCTCCGACTTCCTTATAGGCCGAAACTAGAAATCCTTCCCTAACTGCACACAATCGCTTAATAATATCCAGAATAAAATAGATAAACTCGTCATTGTATCCTGAAGTGGTAAACAAAAAACAAGCACGCAAGAATCATGACAATATAATGTATGAGAGGGCTTAGGCCGGTATCACACGAGCGCTTTTTGCCTCAACATTTATCCTCAACACTGGTCTGGCAGCTTATGAGGTCAACATTTACAATATTTCTGTCACCTAGATTCACCTATCATCAGTCTAGTTTCCGATACCAGTGTAAAATATTCCAGAAATGTTGCCAGCACAATGTTGATTATTGAATGTTGACTATAAAAGCTCTCGTGTGATACCGGCTTTAGGGAAGACCAACCAAAGGCGATCGTGACGAGTGACAAGATTGAAGTGAGAAGACAAAATGATGACAACCCGGAGTGGAACAAGGCACATGTCAAGATAGAGGCGTGATGGACAAATCATCACGTTCAGTCGGCCAAATAAGTCGTGGCTCAGCTGTCGTTACGTTTTTGCTTGCTGTGTGCTGTATTAATGTATGTCAGATGTTGAATAGGGTGTGTATAGATAGGATATGTTTGCATATCTCACTCGAAACGATGAATTAATGCTTAGATAGTTCCGATACCAATTATTGATCGAAATCTACTTGGTGCCGCGACATCACTTATTTGGCCGAGTGTACCAAGTAGAACATTATATGGTAAAATGAATTTTTAAAAATCAGATCTTGTAAAAGTAGAGTTAAACAAATTACATGTGGTAATTTATTTGAATTGATAGATTTTATGCGTGATGATAGTGCTTTATAGAACATATACTTCCTTCACGGTTTCATATTAAGGAGAATCCAGCAGTTTATCTTCGCCTTAAATATAAATTAAATGATAATCAGTGAGAGGCGTCTGTTACCTCTCTGGATTGTCGAAATTGGTTACGAAATGGTTACGTAAACGTCCTTTTGGCCTGACAGATAATATTACATTGTTATTATTACATATTTAATGCTATACAGTATATACCAACTACTCCATCTCAGAGGCAACGCACAAAATACAGATTAAACTTGCATCCAGGCCATGAACCAGGATAGAAGAGTTGGTGTGGGTGGGAGTGTGGGGCTCCCGTCCGGAGACAAAGGATTGGGATGGTGAGGGAGGGAGAGAGACAGTGGTGAAGTAGCCTGTATGCCTCTTTTGGACTGAAGGGGTTAAAGGGGTTGGCAGTAAGGTAAAGCTTAAAGACACAGGAACACACACACTCTCTCTCTCTCTCACACACACATACATACGCGCGTGCGCGCGAGCGATAAGGATTTGACTCTTGAGAGAGAGGAACAGGGATTACTCTCTCTCTCTTAAAATACTTAATGGGTTTGACAATATGGATTATAGCAAAATGTTTAGCCTCAATATGAATACAACACGCAACCATGGCTGGAAATTAGAATTGAAAAGGTTCAGCACTAGTGTCTGTGGAAACTTTTTCACTTATAAGATCTGTTCTACCTGGAACAATCTTCCCTCCGAAGTTGTAAATAGTTCTTCAGTAGAGCAGTTCAAGAAGAGAATAGATAGTATTTTGCACACTCTGTAAAGAGTGTAGTGCACTAAAAACAGTCTTTCTCCTTCCACTTCGAGTATCTCCTCGGAATGGACCGCAAAATCTGCCCCCTTTCTCCCTCTTCCCCAGGCATGAACTCTCCCCCTCCCTCCCCTCCCCCCTTGCATCTGAGACTGCCTTTGTTAGTTTGTACATGCGGAAAAACAAGGGCTTCATCGCTTTATACGCCAGTCACGGGGGTTCTCGGGGGCGATCACACACGCAACCATTATTATTTCCGGGAACGAGTAACGCGGGGTTATGTTTACAAGTGGGTCAGTTAAGATTTTTTTTTTGTCTATGTGTATGAAGGAGACAAGGAAAATATGGTGTTTGTGAGAGTTAGCTGGATTACTTACTCTCTGTGTAGTTGGGGATGGAGTTGGTGTGAAAAGCCTCGTGTTTTGGTCGAGTCATAATATTAATTAACGAAGTTGGACGGAGGTTATGTTTTGCCTCCGTTTGTTTGTCTCTTTGTCTGTTTGTAAAGATGATATCTCAAAAAGTTATTAACCGATTTTCACGACATTTGGTGGGCCGATAGAATATGCACCAAAGAAGAAGGGATTCAATTCAGGAGGTGATCGGTAGAGCACATACCTCCGCTAGTGTAGGTGGAGGCATGCGCTCTGCCGACTGCCCCTGTAGTTAATATTAGGTTCGCCTGGCCTCTTGTTAAATATTAGTACCATTGTGTGAAGGTAAATAGAGAGTATTGTTAGTGTGTCAAAGAAATGAAATAGCAATTCATCTCAAATGTCAAAGAACGGCAGAGAATGAACAAAGAAACATTAACCCATTCAGAACCAGGGACGTACTTTATATCATATTCTGGCAACTATTCGACGATTTTATTCAGCTTAGGAAGGACCTCTAGCAATAATAAGGCCTCACACTATTTCAACCAACCCTTTTAACTAACACAGATCCTCCTAAGTTGCATAATATCGTCAAAATATAGCTAGAATATAATGCAACACACGTCGCCGGTACTCAAAGGGTTAATAGAATACAAAAGAACGGAAATAACTACTAGATCTCAAATTAAAAAAATATATATATATTACGGAATGTATAGAAATATGTGGGCACAATGTATTAAAATGAAATAACAAAGAACTGCGACAGCCAATCAAAGGAAATACACATAACGGCAACAAATACACATAACGGCAACAAATACACATAACGGCAACAAATACACATAACGGCAACAAATACACATAACAAATACACATAACGGCAACAAATACACATAACGGCAACAAATACACATAACGGCAACAAATGCAGGAGCAAATCGTTCCCAAAAGACAACATCGATCCTAAATGACAAATATTGACAGAAATCTGGAATATCAAATTGATGTCTATGGGAGATCATTTTTGTCTGGACCCCCTTCTCCCTCATATTTAGCCCCATTGGTTTTGAAATTTTAAGACGTTCGCTCCAATTCGTTTGGTGATCAAAAGACCTTTCGCCAGATTTTTGTGTCAATATTAAGACCTTCCGTGCCATTTAGGTGTCAATTTCTGTAAATGCAAAAACATTTCTCAAAGGGGGATCTTGGGGGGTTTACACTTGATAGAGGTCTAAGGAGTAAACTACCCCCCCCCCCCCCCACTCCCTTTGAATGTAAATAGAACGTCAAAGAAGGAGTGGAGAAAGGCGCTCTTTAAGCTCCCTGCAAGTGTTCCTTCAAGATTATCCCGCAACGCTGCCTTGCCTGGTGGAGGTGAAAGAAGAGGAGGAAGAGCAACAGAGATAGCTGAGGAGGAGAAGAGAAGAGAGAGGAGCAGAGAAGAGAGAGGAGCAGAGAAGGAGGAAGAGGAGGAGGAGCAAAGAGAAGAGAGAGGAGCAGAGAAGAGAGAGGAGCAGAGAAGGAGGAAGAGGAGGAGGAGCAAAGAGAAGAGAGAGGAGCAGAGAAGGAGGAAGAGGAGGAGGAGCAAAGAGAAGAGAGAGGAGCAGAGAAGAGAGAGGAGCAGAGAAGGAGGAAGAGGAGGAGGAGCAGAAAAGAGAGAGGAGCAGAGAAGGAGGAAGAGGAAGATAAATAGCAGGAGAGAAACATCTGAGGAGGAGAAGCAAAATTAAGAAAGAGGATGAGAAGAGGAGAATCGAAGAAGTAGAAGAAGTAGGGCTAGACGTATAAGTATAAATTGCAGGCTCGCTATTGGTCGCCAAGAAAGAATCAGACACCTAAACGACACGAAAGGTTTGGAAATTGACAATAAAATGGGGCGAAAGATCTTAAAATATCCTGTTTAGCCCAATTAGTTCTGAGATTTTAAGACATTCGGCCCATTAGTTTGGCAATTTTAACACCTTTCGCCCCATTTCCTTGGCAATATTAGGACCTTTCGTGCCATTTAGGTGTCGATTTTTTCCTAAATTTTGGTTTGTTTAGTTTGCAAGTTTTACATTTTAATTTTAAGAGGAAGAGGCCTTCGGCCGGGATATTTTTCTACCGAAAAATTTACAAATTTATTTTGAAGGGGGTCTAGGGGGTGTTTTTTTTAAGGCAAGGTAAGGTAAGGATTAGGGAGGAAACTAAAATGTACATGAATAAATGACTAAGTAGACCAACAAATTAACCACGACCTCCCATAAACGCACTCTCCATTACTGTATATGTTATATAAACGCACTCTCCATTACTGTATATGTTATATAAACGCACTCTCCATTACTGTATATGTTATATAAACGCACTCTCCATTACTGTATATGTTATATAAACGCACTCTCCATTACTGTATATGTTATATAAACGCACTCTCCATTACTGTATATGTTATATAAACGCACTCTCCATTACTGTATATGTTATATAAACGCACTCTCCATTACTGTATATGTTATATAAACGCACTCTCCATTACTGTATATGTTATATAAACGCACTCTCCATTACTGTATATGTTATATAAACGCACTCTCCATTACTGTATATGTTATATAAACCACTCTCCATTACTGTATATGTTATATAAACGCACTCTCCATTACTGTATATGTTATATAAACGCACTCTCCATTACTGTATATGTTATATAAACATGACAAACTTTACTAACTTAACCACTTTTCTGTTTCCAGGTAAGACGTGTGGTCCAGTTTGGAAGGTAATGTAGGCTTGTAGTATAGCAGTATTTGGTTTATTATTTTAACAATATCAAATTATATACTATTCTTTCATATGTTCTCATGCATGTCTCTCTTCTCTCTCTCTCTCTCTCTCACTCTCTCTCTCTCTCTCTCTCTATATATATATATATATATATACACTGTATATAACTATATGTTTTAGCTTAATTCCTCCATTTGTTTTTCCTTTTAGTTTTAGACCTCTCATCAAGCTTAAAAATAACATTACCTCTTTGAGGAAACTTTGTGCATTTTTCGGTAGAAAAATGCCTTGGTCGAAGGCCTGTTTCTCCTATATTGCAGGATCGCTGTCGCTCGCCAGGAAATATAATCGACACCTAAATGGCACGAAAGATTATAAAATCGCGAAGCTAATGGGACGAATTTCTTGATATGGCATAACTAATGTGGTTAAACATGAAGGAGAAGGGTGTCCGGACCCCCCCCCCCCCCCCCTGTAACGAACAACACTCCGTAGCCGTGTAAAAATAAGATTTCCTTTACTTTCCCAAATGCCGAAATAGACTTACGAGCCTCTCGCCCGATTGGAAGTCCCGGGGTGGCAGAATTTTTGACAGGCTATGTCCTTCATTTTCTTTGTTATGGGGGTGAGCTGGGTCCTGCGTGACACCCCCTGGGGAGACCCAAGTTTAGACCCCCAGCCCCCCTCCTCCTCCTCGTGTGTGTGTGTGTGTGTGTGTGTGTGTGTGTGTGTGTGTGTGTGTGTGTGTGTGTGTGTGTGTGTGTGTGTGTGTGTGTGTGTGTGTGTGTGTTCCCCCCCCCCCCCCCCAGTGAGTATATTCCTCACCCAGATCGGTATATGCCTCCCGAGAGCCCAGTATTCCCATGGATCCTTAGTATATGTATCTGTGTGTCTGGGCTGGGGTGAGTGAGTGGCCCTTCCATCACCTCTACTGACGGGTCTTGTGTGTGAGAGAGAGAGAGTGTGGGGTAGGGGCAGTTTGTGTGTCAGAGAGAGAGAAAGTGTGAGTGTGCGTGCGTATGTGTGTGAGAGAAAGAATGTGTAGGTGTATGTGTTTGTGTGTGTATGCATGGAGGGGAGTTTGTGTGTGTGTGTGTGTTTGTGAGAGAGAGAGAGAAAAAAAATTGGAGAGAGAAAAAGTGTGAGTGTGCGTGCGTATGTGTGTGAGGGAGAGAAAGAAAGTGTGTGAATGTGTGTGTGCCTACTGCCTCCCTAAAATTCACCACCTCTCACAGTCCATTATGTATTCAACAACCTCAGAATCGTTCTAGTGTTTCCAAGGTATAGACAGAGCCATATTAAATGTACACTCATGTATTTTAACCTTTGGAAGTCTGTAGCACTTGTATTATTATATATCACTGTGTTATCTTGTTTGAGTTCCATATATTTTCAAATGCATGTATTATTTTTAGAGTTCGTGAGGGTACAGAAACCAAATAGTATTATTGTTCCGGTATTTTACAATTAATTTCCATTTTTACGTGTCACCTTCTTAACTATTTGTACCATTTTAGCCCAGCCATTCTGCCTTTCTCTTCCTCTTCCTCCTTCTTGCATACCGCAATGTATATTGATATTCATACATCTGTTCCCTTTCAGAATTGTAGTAATAGAGTTAGCTTAGATTACAAATCAACTTAATTTTCTCCCTGTCCTATCCGAATTTCCGTGTCAGTTTTGTCATACTACATGATATCTGGGAGTAACAATATCGAGTAACCTAAAACCGAGTCAACAATGTTCAGAAGTTGTTAAGAAGGCAAACAAAATAATTGGCGTCTAGGCAGGTCATTTGAAGCATAAATCCAAAGAAGTTATCCGAAACCTTTACAATTCCTTAGTCCGCCCTCTTCTGGAATACTGCGTTCAATCCTGGTGCCCTTATTACCAAAACGATATAAACAAGCTAGAACGAGGGTATGTCAGATCATTACCTGGTGGAGGGAAAGCTAAGAGTTAAGAGTTACCGGAGAATAAGAGACAAGCTGTGTGAAGTAGA